>JAOWLH010000012.1:17500-347500 GCA_027405865.1 Salix purpurea
CCTAAACCCTAAACCCTAAACCCTAAACCCTAAACCCCTAAACCCTAAAACCCTAAACCCTAAACCCCAAACCCCAAACCCTAAACCCCAAACCCTAAACCCCAAACCCCAAACCCCAAACCCCAAACCCTAAACCCCAAACCCTAAACCCCAAACCCCAAACCCCAAACCCCAAACCCTAAACCCCAAACCCCAAACCCTAAACCCTAAACCCTAAACCCTAAACCCCAAACCCTAAACCCCAAACCCTAAACCCTAAACCCTAAACCCCAAACCCTAAACCCTAAACCCTAAAACCCTAAACCCGAAACCCTAAACCCTAAACCCGAAACCCTAAACCCTAAACCCGAAACCCGAAACCCCAAACCCCGAAACCCCAAACCCTAAACCCCTAAACCCCAAACCCTAAACCCTAAACCCTAAACCCTAAACCCCAAACCCAAAACCCAAACCCCAAACCCTAAACCCAAAACCCCAAACCCTAAACCCAAAACCCCAAACCCTAAACCCTAAACCCCTAAACCCTAAACCCAAAACCCCTAAACCCCAAACCCCAAACCCTAAACCCTAAACCCAAAACCCCTAAACCCAAAACCTAAAACCCCTAAACCCAAAACCCTAACCCTTAAACCCTTAAACCCTTAAACCCTTAAACCTAAACCCCTAAACCCTAAAACCCAAACCCTAAACCCTAAACCCCAAACCCTAAACCCTAAACCAAGGAGAGGGTGGCTAAAGTCCAAAGACGAATTCTTGCTAGGATTCGATTGATTAGAGGCTCGCAATCTGCATGCTTCAACCTTGTAGTGATCAGGGGCAGCCCTAAATACCGAACTGGGGGAGTTTGGTAGTTGAAGCCTAATAGCTCAATGAGGGCTGTTTTTTGATTATCTTCCACACCTGCAAGGAACATAGCACTTTTTGCTTTGTTAATTGTCAGCCCTGAGAGGATGGCAAATGTTTCAAGGGAAGCTTTCAACAGGCCAACAGAGACCTCGTCAGTTTTGCTAAAGACCATCAAGTCGTCTGCAAAACAAATGTGGGTTAATTGAAAGTCCTGATGCTCCTTCATTTTGCAAAGAATTCCATTTAGACCCGCCATAGCAATCACAAATAAATAAGGGGACATGGGGACTCCCTACCGAATTCCTCTGCTGCTTTTGAAGAAACCAAACAAATCCCCATTCAAGCTGACTGAATAATGGACTGTAGATAAACACGTGTGGATCCAGTTACACATGGCTTGAGGGATGCCTATAGCTTTGAGACCCTCCAAAATGAATTGCCAGCTCACTGTGTCAAAAGCCTTTTGGAGGTCGATCTTGATGGCGCAACGAGCAGGACCCCCTTGACGATGGTAATTGTGCAGAAGCTCCTGAGCTAGGAGAACTGCATCAGAGATTTGTCTTCCAGAAAGGAAAGCAGATTGAGACAGCCCAATTACTTCCCCTATGCTGTTCTTTAGCCTTCCCGCTATGATTTTTGTAATGCATTTGTAGATGACATTACAGCATGATATAGGTCGGTAATCCTTGATGTTGTTTGGGTTTTCCACCTTTGGAATGAGGGCTATTCTGGTGGCATTTAGACCCTGAGGCATGTAACCTGTTAAGAAAAAATACAGAATAGCATTGGTGAAGTCATTTTTTATAATATTCCAAGCATGCTTGAAAAAATGGGCCGAGAAGCCGTCTGGACTAGGAGCCTATCCGTCTGGAATGGAAAATAAGGCCTCCTTTATTTCATCTGCAGATATAGCTCGGGCTATGTTGGAAGAAGACTCAAGACTAATTTTGTTGGGAAAAAATTGGGCTATATTCTCCTGCATGGCTGTTGACCCGTTGGAGGAGGCTTTGAAAGTGTCTTCGAAATGCTTGGCTACCATTTCCCCTATGGATTTGTGACCAGTAATTTGATTCCCATCACTATCTTGTAGGCTTGTGATGTTATTCCTAGCTTGTCTGTGAATAATGGACCTGTGAAAAAAAGTAGTATTTTTATCACCAAGCTGCAGCCACTGGACTCTAGATTTCTGCTTTAGAATTGCTTCCTCATCATGGCAAAGGGAAGCATAGGGTTAGCGTCCAGAGCTGTTTGGGCAATGTCCCAGCAATTTTTTGCTTTTGCAACACGAGTCGATATGTGACTTGTGTGATATCTATGGAAGGATTTTAAAGCATCTTTAACCCTCTTCAGCTTTGTTATAAGACAACGCATAGGGTTCCCCGCAGCTGGGATGTGCCAAATGGGAGCTATTGTTGGGAGGTAGTCTTCCCTAGTAGTCCAAATGTTCAAAAATTTGAATTGGGAAATTCTGGCAGCTTGTGGCTTGTCAACATGAAGAATTGCTGCACTGTGGTCTGAAATACTACGAGGAAGGAATTGGGCTTTTGTAGCTGGCCATTCTTGCAAGAAACTACTGTTGCCCAAAACCCAATCCAACTTTTTCTGAATATGCCCGTCCCCCTGTTGACCATTGCTCCAAGTGTATTTGAGGCCACTATAGGGAAGACAGGTGAGGTGGGCTTGATGAATAGCATGATGGAAGTCCTCATGATGGCTTAGCCATCTACTATCTCCCCCTGCCCGTTGATTAGCCTGCAGCACAGCATTGAAATCACCAAGGAGGACCCACGGTAGCTTATTGAAGTGGTCACTGTTCGAGATTAAATAATCCCATAGAGGCTTACGTTCACCTGGAGTGTTTAGGCCATACACATACGTGATTCTGAAGGTAGTCTTGGAGACTATAGAAAAAGCTTCATAGGTAATCCACTGAGGTGAGCTGTGGATGCATGTGAGGTTGTACTCACTAGTTTTCCAACCAATGAGAATTCTGCACTTGGATTCATTGGTGACATTCGAGATAAAGTTCCACCCTTGAGAGTTTAGCTTCATCTCCACCATTTGAAGCTTATTAAAAGAAATCTTAGTTTTAAGTAAACCATAAATAGAGAGCTGATGACTACTAATCCATCTTTGAACTGCATGAATCTTATGGGGACTGTTGAGACCCCACGTGTTCCAGCTTCCAAAGGCTGTCATAAAAAAAATGGAGGAGATTAGTAGCCTTGGGCTACTCCCTTTTTCTTTTTCCCTTTCTTTTTTCGGACTGTTGAAAAGGGAAGAGACATATCATGATCATCTGTTTGTGTGCCACTTGTAGAGGATTCGGCTAGGCTGTCATCTCCATTTGTGAAGGAACTACTCAGCGAGTCCATTGTGCTCAAAGTGCATTTTTCCATACTTCTTCCAAAGGTGACCACTGCTGTGAACTTTGAAGTTCCTTCTTGAGAGTTGATGGGTTCTTTCTCACGTGGCTCTTTAGTTTTAGAGTCTGTGAGGGACGAATTGTGGTGGGGTTGTGGTGGTTGCGGTGTAGGGGCTTTCTTTGTATGGCTAGGGTCTTTGGTGGTGGGAGGTTTGGGTACAGTATTGTGGGTGGAATTGTTGGTGAGCTGGTTGTTTAGGAGAGGACCTTCTTCGTCTGAGTTTGGCAGGGATGGGGTTACGGTTAAATTTTTGGAAAGGGCTGGAGGGTTTTGAGGATTTGTTTGTTTGTTAGGGTTTGTGGGTTGTGTGGTTTTGTGGGCTATCTGGGGGTGGTTGTCTACCAAAGGTTGATCGGGCATGGGAGCCGTCTCAACAACTTGAGGTGGTTGGCGGCCTTTTTTGCAGGTATGGCCATAAGTTTTGCAGGTAGGGCAGTGGGAGGGAATCCATTCATAATCCACTTCTACTACAATAGGTTCATGAGAGAGAGGGCTTACAATCTCGAAGCTTGTCACCTTTGGAAGAGCTGCATCAATTTCCACGCACAACCTAGCATATTCCAATCTTTGACAATTATAAGTTTGAGAGTCACAGGCTAGAGGGCGACCTACCATACTTGCCCCAAGGCTGAGGCCACCTTGATTCCATAAGGGAAATGGAAGCCCGTGCAGACGGGTCCAAACAGGGACCTTGGATATTTTGTTTTTATCAAACTTATATCCAGGATGCCATTGCTGAAGAAGAATGGCCTTGCCGCCGAACAACCAAGGGCCTCTTTCCATGATTGCTTGCATCTCCTCTTCGGTTGTGAAACGAAAAATCATGAAACCATTTGCCATTGTGGTTACCTGCTCCAAACCACAGGATCTCCAAACTCTATTTGCTATTGTGTTAACCATGCGGTAAGACATGGTGAAACCGGGGATGAACCCCACCATACATCTACTCCACTTACTTGAGTTGGTTTGAAGCATTTCTTCAGAAATGCACAGCTTGCCACCATGAGACTGGCGAGGGATGGGATCCAGTTTGAATCTTGACGATGAGTCCGAGATTTTAACTTTTTCAGCCCATGAGTTGTTAGCGGCTGGGGCAGTGACCTGGGGGGCTGGGCTAGTGTCTTTTGGGTATGCTTGGGTTTGATTTTTATGCTGGTGTTCATATTGCTTAGAATGGCAATATTTGTGACAGAAAGCTTTGAGGGGATGGGATTTGGTGCAGTGTTTGGGTGGACGTTGATGGGGTGCTTATCACGAGAAATTTGCCGCCGTCAAGATGCTTTGAAAAAAACAAAAAACAAAACAAAGGACCTTTGAGTGACAGTGTGCAGTTTGGGTGGTTTGTGGCGGTGAGGGTGTGAGAACGATGATGTGAATAACAGGTGGCTGCCGGAATGAGTTGATTGACGTGAACTGGGGATTGAAAATTTTTGAAAAAACTTTGGGGCAGCTGGGTTTTTTGGGAGCCTCTCTCACTAAAATCTCTCTAAAAAGTCACATAATGAGCCTCTTAAACCCTAAACCCTAAACCTTAAACCCTAAAACCCTAAACCCCAAACCTCAAACTGCGAACCCTAAACCCTAAAACCTAAAACCCTAAACCCTAAACCAAACCTAAACCGAAATAAAAATAATAATAAACTAAACTAAACAAAATTAAACCAAAAAACTCTCTCTGCATGCAGGTAGCCGTCGACGGCTACTTGCAAAAACTGCACCGATCTCCCTCATTCTTGCAATTCCTTGTGATTTCCGTGGCAATTCTTAATGAAGAATAGGCTGAACGTGCGTGACTTTGGCTCCTTCTCTGCCTATTCCACATTGTTTGAAGACGGGAATTGATTGGAGCTAGGAAACAGGGCTGTACGTGCACTGATCTTCTTTTCTTTCTGTTGAACTCTTCGTGAACTGCGATTGCTTAGTCCCGTGCGTGCGTCCCATGAAAGCTTGATCTCGTGGCTGGAGCTGGAACATCTTTATCTACGTAAGTTTAAGGTTAAAAGTTCCTCTCGTTATTTCTCTTTAATTGCAGGTTAAGGGCGGCATTGAAGAACGGGGATCCACCTGTATGCAAAGTTAAATTTCGAGGGCGTGATTTCATAGCAATGGTGCAGTGGCAACTTTTAAGGTTAGTCATTCCTTCATGAATTAGTTATTTGCAGGTTGTTTTATTTTAATCTCGTTTTTAACCAAGAGCTGGGCTGGACAAACAAGATCTCTATTCGGTTTTCAATCGTGATTTTCAAAAATAATCTTTGTGCTGCCGAACGTTTAAGTATTTTGAGTTGTGTTCGGTGATTAATGGAGCTTCGACCTCCGGACCCGGTGAATTTGGCACCTCCTGTGGCAAAGCCATCCTATGCTGAGATGGCCAAAGGTGGGGTGGGTATCCAACCAAATTTTTCACCCCGAGCATACAACAAAAGCTTCCAATCAGTGCTAATGGGGGAGAAAACACCGATTGTTAAAGACACGCGATCCTCAGAAAAATTCCAAAATGCCCCTGCAGCTATATTTTACGACGATGAAGTTGATGCTCTCGCGGCTCCTCTCCAACGAATGTTGGTCGATAAGTTTAACCGCATGACGCGATTTGAGGTAATCCGAGAAATTTTTCGTCGTTTAAATTTATTGGGTGCTTTTGATATTCATTGGTTTGATTATAAACATATCTTTATTAAACTAAACAATGACCTTAATTATCAACGAATTTTTGCTAAGCGTGACTAGTTTTTCGGGGGCTATAAAATGCGGGTCCTGAAATGGTCCGTGGACTTTGTCCCCGAGAAAGAATCCTCTATTATGCCAGTGTGGATCTCGTTCCCTAACTTGAGATACCATCTCTATGAAGGATCCGCCTTATTAAATTTGGCTAAGTCATTGGGGCCACCTATCCAAATGGATGAGGCTACGGCCAAGGGAACTAGACCTTCTAAGGCCCGTGTCTGCATTGAATTTGACTGTCTAGTAGAACCCCCTAATGAAATTTGGGTGCAAGTTAGGAGTCGTGAATCAGGAAAAAAATTATCAGGTTATTGGCAACCAGTAACCTTTGAAAAAATGCCTGTCTATTGCACTAAATGCTCATATGTGGGACACCACATGGTAATTGCATGTTATTGGACAACAATGTGAGGCCTAGACAACCCCTAAAGCATGTTGAAACTGCTCCCAAAAATGATACGAAGATAGCAAGTAATAACAATCTGAAAACTGCCACGGAGGGCGGGAAAAAAAATAAAGAGGAATGGGTGGAGGTTAGGCATAAGAAAGCTGCACATAAACATGTGGACAATAATGCTAAGGGCAATCCTATCCCCCCATTAGATAAAGGTAAATCTATCCAAATTCCTATTCTCTTGAATGAGGGAACCAGTACGAAAACTCAGGATAGAGAAGATGTCCGTGATACTCCTTTGGGTAATTTAATTGAAGAGGAGAGTCGTAAATTGGATAAGGATGATCCTATTCAACCTCAAGACAAAGGTAAATCCATCGAAACTGATAATCACCCAATTCTTGTGGATGACGCAAAAACTCATGATAGAGAGATTGACAGGGAAACTCCTACGGGTAGTCTATCTGCAATTAAAACTCCGGTTAATTTAACCGCTTCCGATAACTTGAAGGAGGCCAATCTTTCATCCAAAATTAGTACAGATTCCATGGTTGGTGACTCCTAACCTATCGGTCGTTCCTTTCTTGAATTTCTTTTGTTGCACCGATCATATCTACGTTGCAGGTTAGTTCCTTTGAGTCTATAATTCTTCTGTGGGGCGTGATTTGATTCTTTGTGATCTGCGATCTGCTTGTCCCGAGCGTGCGTCCTTAGTCCCATGAAAACTTGATCTCTTGGTTGGAGCTGGAATGTTTTTTCAGGTAATGTTTTATTTTATTCCCGTTTGCAACCAAGAGCTGGGCTGAATATTCTAGATCTCTATTCGATTTACAATCATGTGTTTCAAAATTATCTTTGTGCAGCCAAACGTTTAAGGTTTGGCAATCGTAATTCCTTGCAATTGTGAATTTCATTTAGCTGCAAATTATTTAATTTTCCTTGCATTTATTTCCATGCAATTGTGATTTATCTATTGTTGCAATTAAATAAACGAGTTATGAGGGTTTTTTGAGTTGTGATCGGTGCATGATGGAGCTTCGACCTTCGGATCCGGTGAATTTGGCACCTCCTGTGAAAAAGCCATCCTATGCTGAGATGGCCAAAGGTGGGGTGGGTATCCAACCAAATTTTTCACCCCGAGCATATAACAAAAGCTTCCAATCAGTGCTAATGGGGGAGAAAACACCGATTGTTAAAGACACGCGATCCTCGGAAAAATTCCAAAATGCCCCTGCAGCTATATTTTACGACGATGAAGTTGATGCTCTCGCGGCTCCTCTCCAATGAACGTTGGTCGGTAAGTTCAACCGCATGCCGCGATTCGAGGTAATCCGAGAATTTGTTCGTTGTTTAAATTTATTGGGTGCTTTTGATATTCATTGGTTTGATTATA
This sequence comes from Salix purpurea, assembly GCA_027405865.1. Classification (NCBI taxonomy): domain Eukaryota; kingdom Viridiplantae; phylum Streptophyta; class Magnoliopsida; order Malpighiales; family Salicaceae; genus Salix; species Salix purpurea. The sequence continues at coordinate 25,284 of JAOWLH010000012.1, forward strand.
AACATCTTTATCAAACTAAATAATGACCTTGATTATCAATGACTTTTCGCTAAGCGTGATTGGTTTTTCGGGGGTTATAAAATGCGGGTCCTGAAATGGTCCGTGGACTTTATCCCCGAGAAAGAATCATTTATTGTGCCAGTATGGATCTCGTTCCCTAACTTGAGATACCATCTCTATGAAGGATCCGCTTTATTAAATCTGGCAAAGTCGTTGGGGCCGCCTATCCAAATGGATGAGGCTACGTCCAAGGGAACTAGACCTTCTAAGGCCCGTGTCTACATTGAATTTGACTGTCTAGTAGAACCCCCTACTGAAATTTGGGTGCAGGTTAGGAGTCGTGAATCAGGCAAAAATTTATCAGGTTATTGGCAACCAGTAACCTTTGAAAAAATGCCTGCCTATTGCACTAAATGCTCACATGTGGGACACCACATGGATAATTGCATATTATTGGACAACAATGTGAGGCCTAGGCAACCCCTAAAACATGTTGAAACTGCTCCCAAAAATGATACGAAGATAGCAAGTAATAACAATCTGAAAACTGCCACGGAGGGCGGGAAAAAAATAAAGAGGAATGGGTGGAGGTTAGGCATAAGAAAGCAGCACATAAACATGTGGAAAACAATGCTAAGGGCAATCCTATCCTCCCATTAGATAAAGGTAAATCTATCCAAATTCCTATTCTCTTGAATGAGGGAACCAATACGAAAACTTGGGATAGAGAAAATGTTCGTGATACTCCTTTGGGTAATTTAATTGAAGAGGAGAGTCGTAAATTGAATAAGGATGATCCTATTCAACCTCAAGACAAAGGTAAATCCATCGAAACTGATAATCACCCAATTCTTGTGGATGACGCGAAAACTCAGGATAGAGAGATTGACAGGGAAACTCCTACGGGTAGTCTATCTGAAATTAAAACTCTGGTTAATTTAACCGCTCCCGATAACTTGAAGGAGGCCAATCTCTCATCCAAAATTAGTAAAGATTCCATGGTTGGTGACTCCCAACCTATCGGCTTGTGCGGTCTAAATACAAATGATATCATCCCTTCTAATTGCAATACTAAAGATTCTACAAAGAGTCTTAACTCCGATGGTATGAGTATCGAGTTTGAGAATCATCCCAGAATTCTGACTCGACGAAACTCTGAAGGGGATGTGCAATCCCATTTTAGTAAAAAGGACTTAGGAAAAAGAAATCTACATGCTGAGTTTAATGAAACTGCAATCGCCAAAGTGATTGATGTTATTCCTCTTAATATTTGTCTTAATGATTAGTAGTCTCATTTGGAATATAAGGGGGATAGCTGGTAAGATTGGTCTTCGTCGTCTTAAAAATCTCATTAAAATGCATCGTCCAAAAATTATTACCATTATTGAACCAATGGTTGATTTGGATAGAATTGCTTTCTTTACTCGCACATTAGGTTTTGCTAACTCTATGGCCAATTGTGCTAATAAAATTTGGATCTTTTGGGTAGAGGACTTAACTGTTAATTTATTCAAAGATCACAACCAGTGTCTTACCGTCTCTATCAATATGCCTTGGTTACCTAAGTCCTTTATATCCTTTGTCTATGCTAAGAACTTAAGGTCGGAGAGGAGAATCTTATGGGATGAATTGTGTGAGGTTGTGTCCCTCCTTGATGGGTCGTGGCTTGTTGGTGGTGATTTTAATGCGGTTCTCAATGTCAAGGAGAGTAAGAGTGGGGGTAATCCTAATCAGGGATCGATGGAGGAATTCGGTAGTTGCCTATTAGATTGTGGGCTGCTGGATGCAGGATATGAGGGGAATCATTTTACTTGGACTAATGGTAAGGTCATGCGTCGGCTGGATAGGATTGTCTTTAATCCGGAGTGGAGTGACCTGTTCTCTCTCACCCGGGTTAAGCATCTTAATAGAGTGGGGCCTGACCATTGCCCTGTACTGCTCCAATGCTCTCAAGCCGTGCAAAGTTTCACTAGCTCTTTTAGGTTTCTTCATATGTGGACTCATCATCATGATTTTTTAAATGTTGTTAAGAATAATTGGGATCATCCTAGTGGGAGCACGGGTTGTTTGAATTTTGGATTAAACAGCAGAGATTGAAAAGTTGTCTTAAGTGGTGGAATAAGTATAAGTTTGGCAATATCTTTGATAAAATTAAAATTGCCGAAGATAATGTTACTGAGAAAGAAAATTTTTTCCAAAATGATCCAAGTTCGAATAATAGAGAGGCTTTTCATAAAGAGATGGCTATTTTGAATAAAACTCTATTCTTAGAAGAGAAATTTTGGCAACAAAAGTCTGGTTGTAAATGGCTTCTAGAGGGCGATAGGAACACCCGATACTACCAGCTTTTACTCAAAAAGAAGAGGGTTAAAAATTTCATTTGGACCATTCAAACTGATGATGGCTCTATTCTAAATGATGTTATGGAGATTAAGCGGTCTGCTGTGGATTATTTTTCTGCTCTTCTTACTAAAGATAATGATATTAATGTTGATACTATTGCCATTGATTGGAGTTTCATCCCAAAAAAATATTACTGAAGAGGATAATACTTTTCTTACCAATCTCCCTGATAGAAATGAGGTTCGTACGGTAGTTTTTGAGTGTGATGCTAATAGCGCTGCTGGTCCTGATGGTTTTTCGAGGCTCTTCTACCAACATTGTTGGGATATTATCGGGGAGGATTTGGTGGAGGCTGTGATTGATTTTTTTAATGGGGGTGCTATCCCTAACGAGGCATCCTCAACTACTATTGTCCTGATACCCAAAGTCCCGCACCCCAAAACTTGGAGTGAATTTAAACCCATTAGTCTTTGCACTATGTTCAATAAAATTATTACTAAAATTTTGACTAATAGGCTTTCCCGTATCTTGCCTAAAATAATCCTCCCCTTCCAAAGTGGATTTATTCCAGGCAGGCGCATAGAGGACAATATTTTATTAGCTCAGGAGATGGTTCAGTCAATTGATGAGAAAACTAGGGGATCTAATGTGATCCTTAAGCTGGATATGATGAAAGCTTATGATAGAATTGACTGGGCATTTATTATTAAAATAATGCGTAAATTTGGTTTTTGCCCTAAAATGACTGATATGATTGAAAATTGTATCTCCAATTGCTGGTTTTCAGTCCTTTTAAATGGTGAGACTACAGGCTATTTCCATGGGTCTAGAGGTCTTCGTCAAGGTGACCCTATTTCCCCTACCTTATTTATTATTGCCGCTGAATTTCTATCGCGTGGCCTTTACAACATGTTTCAGAGGTACCCCTCTTTGCATTATCTTGCTAGGTGTCTGGTGCTTGTTCCGCACCTTGCTTTTGCTGATGACATTATCATTTTTTCTAATGGTACTAAGTCATCTCTTAAGCGTATTACTAATTTCCTAGCTGAGTATGAGCAATGTTCGGGCCAAAAGGTTAATTCCTCCAAGAGTGGTTTTATCCTATCTACTAAAGCTTCTTTATCTAGGGCCAATGTTGTAGGTGGGGCTTTGGGCTTTCCTCATATCCGATTGCCCACTAAGTATCTGGGGATGCCGCTATACAAGGGGCCCAAGAAAAGTTTTTTGTGGGATGATCTTATTTCCAAGATTGCTGCTAGGATGGAGGGGTGGGAAGCTAAGGTCTTATCGCCGGGTGGACGTATTACCATCCTTAAGAGTATTCTTACCTCAATGCCTCTTTACCTTTTACATGTTATTGTGCCTCCCAAATCAGTTATGTGTAGGATTGAAAGGCTTTTCAACAAATTCTTATGGAGCTCCAAGGGGCAAAAGAGAATTCACTGGGAATGTTGGGAGGATTTATGTTAACCTGTAGAGGAAGGGGGTCTTGGCATGCGGAGACTAAAGGGCCTCGTCAAGGCTATGAGTTTGAAACTTTGGTGGCGGTTTTGTACCATCAATAACCTATGGTCAAATTTCATGAAAAGCAATTATGGTTATAGCAGTGCTTCCTTCTCAGGTGGTGCGAGCGTCCATGATTCTCCTATTTGGAAAAGACTTTCTAAGGTCGCCCGTGCTTGCGAAGATCTAATACGTTGGAAGGTTGGCTGTGGAAAGATTAACTTTTGGCATGACATTTGGGTAGATGACTCTGCTTTATCAAGGTATAGTCCTCCAATTGGAGAGTCCCATCTCCTTGTATCATCTTATTGAAGGGACAATACGTGGTATCTAGATCATGTGAGATCAATAATTCCGAATGAAATAGTAGATTCTTTATACCTCATTGCTGTTTCCAGTACCAGAGTTGACCACCCTCTTTGGACACTCACTGCAAATGGTGGTTTTACTATGTATAGTGCTTGGAATAGGGTGCGTCAAGTTTCCGATCATCAACCAATTTTCTCAAAAATTTGGCATGCTTCTATTCCTTTAAAGATATCATTTTTTATATGGAGGTTGCTAAATGATTTTGTTCCAGTGGATACTAGGATTCAGAGTAAGGGGATATGCATGGTCTTTAAATGTCATGGCTATAATGATATTGAATCTTTGGAGCATTTATTTTTGTTCTGTCCGAGTGTGTCGCCGGTTTTGAACTTTTTTGCTGCGATGTTCTCTGTTAGTCTGCCTGTTGATGGATCGATTAGGCACTGGCTCTCTGCATGGTTCTTCTCGGGTGATTATGTTTCTGAAGGTCATATTAGAATTATTATTCCGATATTTGTTTTATGGTTTATTTGGCTTGAGAGAAATGATGCTAAGCATAGGAACATGAGTTTCTATCCCGACAGGATTCGCTGGAAATGTCAGGGGAAGATTTTCCAGCTTTTCCAAGCGGGGCTCTTAAAGAGGAGGAATTAGAAGGGTGATATGAAATTGGCATCCTCTTTTGGGTGTCATTATGTTTTAGATCAAGTGTATTTTCCTAAAATGGTTCGATGGATTAAACCAAAGGAGCATTGTTTTAAGCTTAATGTGGATGGGAGTTTTCAAGGGAGAAGTGCTAGGTCTGGTGGTGGGGGTATTCTCCGCGACTGGCACGACAATGTTTCCTTTTATTTCTTTCTTCCTTTAAAAGCCAAATCCGCCTTACACGCAGAAATTCTAACTTTATATCATGGCCTGCGTATTTGCAAAGATAGAGGTATTAGTAAGGTGTGGATCGAAATGGATGCTCTATCGGTTATTAATCTTGTTCAAAACCGATGCATTGGGTCCTGGGAGGTTTGTTATAGTCTGCAGGGTATTTATGATTGCTTAAATTCTTTCCAATTCCATTTATCTTATATCTATAAGGAAGGTAATCAAGTAGCTGATCATCTTGCTGCTTTAGGGTCTAAGGCTGATAATTTGCATATTGGCTCTTCCCTTGAGGGCTCTTTAAGAGGAATGATTAGAACTGATAAATTACATCTTCCTTATTTTCATCATGCTTTTATCTAGTTCTTGTTTCTGGTGCTTTTTTATTTCTCCATGGATTCCTGTAGATTCAGGTTGCTTTGGTTTTTCGGAAGTTGTGGCAGCTAGCGGTCATCTGAAGCTATTGTATTTCTTTGGAGGTTTGGTTTGGCCCCCCTCCAAATTATTTTTTGTTTGTAGCGCTTTTTTGTACGAAGATGGGGTTTGTCCATCTTTTTTATGCTTTGGAGGTTTGGTTAGGCCCCCCTCCAAATTGTTTATATTTTTTAGAGCTCTTTGTATGAAGATGGGGTGTGTCCATCTCTTACTGTGCTTTGGAGGTTTGGTTTGGCCCCCCTCCAATTTTGTAAGGGTTTCTATTTTTTAATAAATTTCGCCCAGGGTTCTGTCCCTGGTTTTTTTTCAAAAAAAAAAACCCCTAAACCCTAACCCCTAAACCCTAACCCTAACCCCTAAACCCAAAACCCCAAACCCCAAACACAAAACCCAAAACCCTAAAACCCTAAACCCTAAACCCTCAACCCTAAACCCTCAACCCCAAACCCCAAACCCCAAACCCTCAACCCCAAACCCTCAACCCTAACCCCTCAACCCCAAACCCTAAACCTAAAACTCAAAACCCTAAACCCTAAACTCTAAAACCCTAAACCCCTAAACCTAAACCCCTAACCCCTAAAACCTAAACCCCTAAACCTAAACCCCTACACCCTAAAGTTTTTTTTTGGAACAGATTGAGCTTTATAAAAAAGAAGGGGAAAAAAAACTATACAAGAGAGGTGGCTTCTTAAAGCCAAATCCAGGCCCAAGGCTAGAACATGCTCCGCCTGGGCCTAAAAAAGAAAAGGCTTAGGAGCCAGGAAAAAGGCTTAGAGGCTAAGAAGGCCCTGCAGCCTGAAAAAAAAACAAAAGATCGACCTAGAAACCAACAAGGCCTAAAGCCAAAATGCTCAAACAGCAAAAACAAAAACATAAGCAATTTTGGTCCATCCTTCAGGAGAACACCTTCTGGCCAAGCACTACTGCACATGGGCCCCTGAAGGCCAAGGGTCCGAGTGGCCCATTGTAATGTTGAGATTCATGCTAAGCATATAAGTGCTTAGCTGCTCATGAATCTCTTCCATTACACTTTGAGGGGGGTGATAAATTTTACTGAAGACCCTCTGGTTTCGCTCCTTCCAAATGAAATAAATTGATGCAGCTAGAGTCAATCTTGCTACCGTGCTACCAATGCTCTTTTTTTTCTGTGATGCTTTGCTGCCCAAGTTAGAATTCTGGGCCAATGATGGTTGGGCCACGAAGTATTGTGCAGCCCATTGATTCCTCTCCACACTTCCTTTGAGAAATTGCATTTGAAGAAAAGGTGCTCATGTTTCTCGTTTTCCATTCCACATAGCACGCAGGTTCGCCCTACTATCCCGCCATGCAGACGATCCATCGTGCGCAGCTTCCCCTGACTAGTGAGCCATAAGAGAAAACCATGGCGCAGGATGTGACCTTTGAAAAACAAGATGGTAGCCATATCTGTCTTTGGTTTTCTAGGTCTTAGATGCTCCAAAACCGCTGCAATTGTGAACTTTTTTTTTTTACTATTTCCCCAAACTAAGACGTCCATGTCCATGTGCTTTGGAGCAAAAGAGATGGTGCTCCATATCTCTTGTAAGAGGGGTGTCTCTCCGGGAATGGCCACGTATCTCCCCTAACAATAGTTGCCACTGTTGCATCCCAGGGTAGCCCAGTTTGGCTCAGCAAACGAGAGGGCACCAGGTCAGCGATTCGCTTACAGTCTGGAAGCCAGTAATCATTCCACAAAGAGGTTTGCTCACCATTTCCAATTTGAACTCCAATCAGCCCTTAACAATACTCCCTGCTCTACAAAAGCTTGCGCCAAGCCCAAGTGGGGTTGGAAGGGATGGGGATGGACCAGAAATGGCGACCCTTAAGCAATTCCATGTGAGCCCATTAGACCCAAATTGAAGGCTTATGAGACAGAAGGTTCCAGACGTGCTTCAGAATTGCAGCTTGGTTCCAGTGGCGCAGGCCTTTAATCCCAAGCCCCTCCTCCGAGACCGGATGGCAAATGTGACGCCAAGCGACTTTGGCTCCTGTGGGCTCAAGAGAGGAGCCCCTTCACAAGAAAGCCGAGCAGATACTCTCAATTTTCTTAATTACTGAGCAAGGTAGAATGAACGTGGAGGTCCAGTAAACCTAAAAGGAGAAAAGCACCGATTTTATCAATTGGAGCCTACCTGCATAAGACAAAGCATTAGTAGTCCAGAGCTTGATTCTGTTAAGAATCCTTCCAATCAAGGGAAGGCAATCTGCATGGGTGAGTCTCGAAGAGATGAGGGGGACCCCAAGGTATTTGAGAGGAAGGGCTTGCCGAGTGAATCCTATGCTTTCGCAAAGAATTGTGGCTTGATGATCCGATATCTTTAAAGGAATAGAAGCATGCCAAATTTTTGAAAAAATTAACTGACGAATCGAGACTTGGCGCACCCTATTCCAAGCACTATACATAGTAAAACCACCATGTGCAGTGAGCGACCAAAGAGGATGGTCAACTCTGGTACTGCAAACATCAATGAGATATAAAGAATCTATGATATCATTTGGAATTTTAGACCTCACCTGATCTAGATACCACGCGTTGCTCCTCCAATAAAAGGAAACATAGAGATGGGACTCTCCAATTGAAGGACTATACCTGGATAAAGCAGAATCATCTACCCAAATATCATGCCAAAAATTAATCTTACCACAGCCAACCTTTCAACATATAAGATCTTCGCATGCACGGCCGGCCTTAGAGAGTCTTTTCCAAATGGGAGAATCATGGACGCTTGCACCACCTGAAAAGGAAGCACTGTTATAAACCATATTTACAGTTCATGAAATTTGACCAGAGGTTATTGATGGTACGAAACTGCCACCAAAGCTTCAAACTCATAGCATTGACGAGGTCCTGAAGTCTCCGCATGCCAAGACCTCCTTCCTCTACAGGATAACATAAGTCCTCCCAACACTCCCAATGAATTCTCTTTTGCCCCTTAGAGCTCCACAAGAATTTGTTGAAAAGCCTTTCAATCCTGCACATAACCGATTTGGGAGGCACAATAACATGTAAAAGATAAAGAGGCATCGAAGTAAGAATACTCTTAAGGATGGTAATACGACCACCCGACGATAAGACCTTAGCTTCCCACCCCTCCATCCTAGCAGCAATCCTGGAAATAAGATCATCCCACAAAAAACTTTTCTTGGGCCCCTTGTAGAGCGGCATCCCCAGATATTTAGTGGGCAAGCGGATACAAGGAAAGCCCAAAACCCTATCTACAACAGAGGCCCTGGATAAAGAAGCTCTAGCAGGTAGGATAAAACCACTCTTAGAGGAGTTAACCTTTTGGCCCGAACACTGCTCATATTTAGATAAGAAATTAGTAATGCGCATAAGAGATGATTTAGTACCATTAGAAAAAATAATAATGTCATCAGCAAATGCAAGGTGCGGGACAAGCACCGGACACCTAGCAAGATAATGCAAAGAGGGGTACCTCTGAAACATATTATAAAGACCACGCGATAGATATTCAGCAGCAATAATGAATAAAGTAAGGGAAATAGGATCACCTTGACGAAGACCCCTAGACCCATGAAAATAACCTGTAATCTCACCATTAAATAGAACTGAAAACCAGCAATTGGAGATACAATTTTCAATCATGTTAGTCATTTTAGAACAAAAACCAAATTTACGCATTATTTTAATAATAAAAGCCTAGTCAATCCTATCATAAGTTTTCATCATATCCAGCTTAAGGATCACATTAGACCCCCTGGTTTTCTCATCAATTGATTGAACCAACTCCTGAGTTAATAAAATGTTGTCCTCAATGCGTCTGCCTGGAATAAAGCCACTTTGAAAGGGTAAGATTATTTTAGGCAAGATACGAGAAAGCCATAATTTTAGTCATAATTTTAGTAATAATTTAATTGAACATAGTGCACAGGCTAATGGGTTTAAATTCAATCCAAGTTTTGGGATGCGAAACTTTGGGTATCAGAACAATAGTAGTCAAGGATGCACCTTTAGGGATAGCACCCCCATTAAAAAAATCAACCACAGCCTCAACCAAATCCTCCCTGATAATATCCCAACAATGTTGATAAAAAAGACTTGAAAAACCATCAGGACCAGCAGCGCTATTAGCATCACACTCAAATACTACCGTACAAATCTCATTTCTATCAGGGATATTAGTAAGAAATTATTATCCTCGTCATTAATAATATTAGGGATAAAACTCCAATCAATATCATTAGTATCAACATTAATGGCGTTATCTTTAGTAAGAAGGGCAGAAAAATATTCCACAGCAGATCGTGTAATCTCCACAACATCATTTAGGACAGAGCCATCATCATTTTGAATGCTCCAGATGAAATTTTTAACCCTCTTTTTTTTTTAGTATAAGCTGGTAGTAGCGAGTATTCCTATCACCTTCTAAAAGCCACTTACAACCAGATTTTTGTTGCCAAAATTTTTCTTCCAAAAATAGAGTTTTATTCAAAATTGTCATCTCTTTATGAAGAGCCTCCCTATTACTTGAACTCGGATCATTTTGGAAAATAATTTCTTTCTCAGTAACATTATCTTCGGCAATTTTAATTTTATCAAAGATATTACCAAACTTATACTTATTCCACCATTTTAGACAACTATATATTTTGATATTTATTTCATATTAACACATTAAAATTAAAAAAAAAAACTAAAATAACTCTTTCTCTTCACAAACACCACAACTAATTAAAAAAATAGTTTTTTTAAATACAATATTGATATAAGCAACACCAATAAAAAAGTTAGCTAAGATTTTTTTTTTTATCTCTCATTAATTTAATTTCAGTGTTCTTAAACCACACGTGGACAAAACGGGTAAAAAATAACACAATGATAACATATCACTAACAACATAACATTCATTAATATGCATAAGAAATAATTTTACTTTCCTTTCACTTCACCAGAGCTAACCTTACTATGTCTTTTAACACATGTTACATTTAATGCAAGGATAAATAACAATAAAAAATAAAAAAAACCAAAACTAAGTAACGTATTGCTAGGGATATAAGTTGATCCTCCCGCGCGCATATGCCCTGACATAGTACTTACTTATTCTATTTATTAGGATCAAGAATGGCGTCGTCCAAATGATTGCCAATTGATTAACAAGGAACTGCACAAGGATATTTCTTTGAACGATCGACAAGCAGGTGGAAGGGAGGGGGCGAATGCCCTATGACTTTGATGGTTCAAGGAAAGGGCACTACATGGAAGGGAAGGGAAAGAATCCGGGCCAACCTACCAATGAATAGGCTAAGGGGGGAGAAGTTCCTTATCTTTATTTAGGAATACTGAATAAATACAAACAAAAAATAGGAACTATGTCAGAAAGACAAAAAAAAAATGAAACTGAACCAAAAATTAAAATAATAAGAGCTGGAATGCTATACAAAAATTAAATCAGACAATTTTTTGTTTGATGCTAATTTTAAGTAATACAATTTCAAAGAAATAAGATAAAAAAAAATTAAACAATATTAAGCCACATTTTTTTTCCAAATCATTAACTTGAGATGTTGGATGTCAAACATTATATATAGATAAGTTGCAAAACTTAATTCTTGATAAATACAATATCGAATGATAAATTACTTGAATTATTATTCTTATTATTATGATTGAAGATGAAACCAAAAAAATATTAGCAACATTAAAAAATATATTATTTAATCTGAAGAACATATGGAAATAATCAAATGACAAAATTAAAAGACAAAAGCAAAATTACTATTATTATCATTATGAATATAATTATTCTAATCGTATCGATTATAATAAAATTTGTTATTATTGATATTTTGAATATTATTGTATGAGTTATTATTACTATTAGCATCATAACCATAAGCACCATGGACATAATAAATTTTATTATTTTATCAGTTATTATTATTGATATCCTCAATATTATTTTATGAGTTATTGTTACTATTAGCATCATAGCCATAATTATTAATATCATAAGCACTACAATCATTATAATAAATTATTATTGCCATCATCATTATCATTGATATTACTGTTTAAACAATAAAAATTATTAAATTGTCCCTAAAAAATAAGCAAAATATGTAACAATAATTTGTTGCGTGAATTACTTAATAAATACAACATTGAATGATAAATTATTTTGGTTTTTATTCTTATTGTTGTTATTATGTTTGAACGAAAATAATGAAAATATTTTTTTTTATAGAAGCAAACAATGAAAATAAATTTAAATTTTTGGACAGAAGCAAAAATATTATATTTTTTATTTTTTATTTCAATCTTTATGCTTTTAATTTTTTTTTGTTTAGTTTCAATACTTTAATTTTTTCTATCCTTCTTATATGGTCTTTATTTTTTGTCCTTATTTATGTATTCATGCTTTTAGTTTTTATTTTTCATTTTCTTTTTTCTTAAGGTTTTGTTTTTATTCAGTTTAATCCTGAAATTTTAATTTATATTGGTGATCATTTTAAAATTGATGTTTCTTTTTTTTTCCATTGTTATTTTTCTTTAATATTTTCTATTATTTTTATTTGTTCTTCAGATCAAATAACTTATTTTTTCTCATAATATTTATTTTGGTTTTAATTTCTAATTTTGTTGTTTTTTTTAACTCTTTTATTAAAATTGATATTTCTTCTTTTTTCACTTTGACCTTTTTTTTTTGTTCCTATTTTTATTTATTTTTCAAATCAAATGATTTTTTAAATGCTAATAATATATTTTTTGGTTTTGCTATTTTTTGTTGCTGTTTTTATGTGCTCTTTTGTTAGAGTGTTTTTGTTTTTTGTTTTGTTCTTCAGTATAATTTTATGGTTTAAATTGTTTACACAATGATAATAATTTTATTAATTGTTTTTTATAAATATTTTATATTTTGCTCTTCTGTTATAGTTTTGTTATGCTTCGGGACATTTTAATAATTTGAGTATAATCCAAACAATTATAATAATTATATTCATAATGATAATGATACTAATTTTGTTTATGTCCTTTAATTCTTTTTTTTTATTCTTCAAATCAAATAATATTTTTTTACACTGCTAATATTTTTTTCCCTTCAATCATAATAATAACAATAAGAAATTTGAATAAATTTACAACAATCAATCAGTTTGTTATAGAAAATAACTAATTCATCTTTAGGGAATTTTATCAATTGTAGTTTTATTATCTGTCAATTAAATATATAACCAAATAATTAAAGAAGACCTAATAATTAATCAATTTGGTACATAAAGCAAATAGCTCATTATTAATCTTTGATTTTTTATCTTATTTCTATAAAATTATTTTACTTCACATTATTATTAACACACAAAAAAATGTCTAATAAATAATTATTTTAACATTAATTCACAAAGATTCTATTTAGACTAATTATTTTAGTCAAATATATAACATTATTAAAAGCAAAAAAAAAAAAAAAAAACTATTTCTATTTGTTTTTTTATATTTTTTAAAATTCAATTCTTTCCATAGCGGAAAGCATAGCAAATGGCTTGTGTAATAGCAAGAAAAAAGAGGCCCAAACACGGGCCCAAAGCCCTCTTTCTAACTTTGAATGACCGAACCAACGAATGAATCTTCCTCGTCCACCCCATCCTCACCAGCTGCAAATTGCTTCATTTTCATCTGAGACGAGATGAGAGCGCATCAGCTAGAGCCTAGACGATGAAGGCGATCTCACAGGCATCTATCATCTTTCCACGGTAATTTTTTCCTTCCTCTTCCTCTTCTTCCGTTTTGTCCCCCATTATTTATATATCATAGACAATTTCTTTCCTATTCGAATCTAATCTCAAAAGGTAATAAAAAGATATAACAGCCCAAGGAATTGAATTGAATTGAACTTTTGCAGGCTGATCTGATCATTTCCCATCTTGATATTGCTTTTGATTGATGCCGTTTAGTGTTGTCAAAATTGGATTGTTACCACCACCATCGTATCGCTTCCAGCTCACGTGAGAGAGTGTGAGATGTCATTTTCTTTGCTTTGATTTTTTTATCAATTAATTAAAGTGAATCAAAATTTATTGGAGGTTAATAGAGTTGTCATCAATCCCCTGTCTCGCTGTGTGTCTTTTTTATTACACAACGCAGAGACATGCACCAGGGTAAGAGTGGGAGTTTTGTGTCCAGGAATAATCCGGGTATTAATTCCAACCCTGCTACTGCTCCTACCAACAGTAACAATAAATCTCAGAGGAGATTGAGCTTGTGCTCTCAAATAGCCACGCACTCTTCCCCAATTGTTTTCCCTGAGAAACAGAAACGCAGCAAAAAGCTCAAGGCTGCCTCTTCCAATTCCAAGAGTAATACTGAGGCCGTTGCTGATGACCCGTTTCCATTCAACCAACCCAAGATCGATGAGCACAGAATAGACATAGGTGGAGGAGCAACTGCCGGAGGAGATGAAAACTCTGATTTGTTAGGCTACGCTGTCTTCTCTGGGAAACTCATTTTGGATAAAAGAAACACCTCCTCCTATCATACCAGTACTACGAAAGACCAAACTGACATCACCAACCAACAAGCAGTTGATGCTAAGCTTACAAGCAAAGCTTTAGTTTGGGGTTCTCATATGCTCCATCTGGAGCATGTAATCTCGGTAATATTCACATTTCATTCCCCCAATATATATTTTTAGCTGTACTCTAAGAATTACCATTGAGAACTTGAGCAATGATCCCTATATATGTCATTGACAGGTATCATACAATGTTGGTCTCAGACATTTTACAGTGCATTCTTATCCCATAAAAAAGAGCTCTTGTGGGATGTCTTGCTTTATGAAGCCTAAAAGAACTCGCAGAGACTACCGTTTCTTGGCCTCTAGTGTGGAAGATGCACTTCAATGGGTTGGTGGATTTGCTGATCAGCAATGCTATATTAATTGTTTGCCTCACCCTTTGGCATCATCGAAGAAACAAGCTTCATCTGAGTTACTTCCCACTGACCCTCCTCCTGAACTTCTCTTCAAGTGCAAAAGCCCTCCCAAAATGCTGGTCATATTAAATCCTCGCTCGGGGCACGGTCGTTCAACTAAAGTTTTCCATGGAATCGTGGAACCAATATTTAAGGTCCTTTCTTGATTTTTGCTCTTGATTTTCATGTAATTCCCAATGCAATAATGCACAAAGCTTGATTTCATCAATCTCAACATGCCCGTGAAAGCATGAGTCACCTCTTGGGTGTGTTTGGGATTGAGATGTGGTTGGGTTTTTTTGGTGGGACCCCCAAAAAGCAACAAAAAGCATGTATTTGTAGCTTTTAGTGAGGTGTGGTTTTTTCTTCAAGGGAATTGTACCCACAATAAAACTCAACCTCACCTCACACGCACTAAATTGATACATGTGTACTGGATATTCCTTACTTTTCTTGTCCAACTTGGTTCATGTTTCTTTTCTGCTAAGATATGATGCTTTTCCGCTCCTTGCATTGCATCAACATGCTGAGAATGAATGCATGCTCTGCTATGATATATATTGATATAAATAATTTAATGACAGCTAGCGGGGTTCAAATTGGAGGTAGTCAAAACAACGTCTGCTGGCCATGCTAAAAAGCTTGCTTCAACTGTTGATATCAGCACTTGTCCTGACGGTATTATTACTCAATGCATCACATGATAACATGGTGCATTTATGGTTTGCTAAAACTTTTTATGATCTGTCATCTGTACCCTGACAACCACATATTCTTCCAGGAATTATATGCGTTGGCGGTGATGGAATAATAAATGAGGCAAGTCTTTTACCACTTCAGGGAAATAACCATTTTTAATTTCTTGTTGCTGAAGGTTCAGATATGCATATAGTTTAATATCACACTATAGAGTACTATGCTTACCTGCACAGATGTCATTGAATCATGCCATGCTCCTTGGCTTGGATTTGATTTATTGACCTCTATAGTTACTTTTCTCGATTTAATAGCCAGTCATGAGGAACTTGACAAAAGAAACTAGATTTGTTCGAGATGAAGAGTAAATAAGTCTGGATCTTTGGGATGGGAATGCGTTATTGAATACAATCAAGTTTGCATTTGATACTTGTTGAAAGAGAAAGATTTACATCATAGCATGGCAAAGTTGCCCTGCATCAAAACATGTCCAATACTTCTGGGAACAACTGTATCTTGTGTGTTGTAAATCAAGAAGCTGACCTTTTCTAATGATAGTTTGGGCCTTGGTTTATATAGTTGAAGTTTTCAAGTTGCCAAGTTGGTAATGGTTTTTGGTTTTTTCATCAATATCAGTTGCATTTAAGAATTGAGGGCAATGCATAATAACAAATATTTTGACAGCTGCTTGTATATTTAACTGTGTAGATGTGAAAATGTTTTATCGTGGTAAAGAGAACAGGTCTGGTCTGGATTAGTTATTTTGTTGGAGAATGGGACAGCTCACTGTTAGATATGAATTATCATCCAAGCATGCTGATAAAAATGCCTATAGTTGAAGAGCAGGGAAATTTTATTAAATATAGGTAAGCAATACCAAACACTGTTGAAGTGAAGGGAACTTAGAATACACAATTACACAGAAATCGTAAGATTTTTGGGGATAAGGGAGAGGAGAATTTTGCATGACGAGGATGGTTTCATTTATTTGAAATTCTAATCAGTCCTTCACTAGCTTGACTTTTGCTGTTTATGCAGCCCTGCCAGGTTGCACCAAATTTCTGACACTAATTTACCTAAGTCATTGATTGGAGGATACACATTCATGGAGAGCAGGTCTCCCTCCTTGGTCCCTGCCTCCATCTCTGTCATGCTTTCACAGATGCATGCACTTTTGCAAGCAATCAAAACCCTCAAATAATGCCCCCTTCCCTCTCAAAGCCCAACTTAAATGTTGAGATTGATTTTACTATCAAATGTTTTACCACATCTTCATAATTACTTGTTGCCAAAATGTGATTGCTCTTATAAGGAATATCTGGGTGGTATTCTATGAGAGCAAAATGACAATATGTGATGGCTTCCACGCATCTGTCTTTGTATATTTATTGTGCATTCACATTGAATCATAATACTCATGATGTTGGTCTGTTTCTGTATGTTGAACAAGTCATTTGATCTTTGTAATCATGCAGGTTCTAAATGGTCTGCTCTGTAGAGATAACCAGAAAGAAGGAATTTCAATACCAATTGGAATTATACCTGCTGGTTCAGATAATTCACTAATTTGGACTGTTCTAGGGGTTAGAGATCCAGTTTCGGCTGCCATATCTATTGTGAAGGTAATTTTTTTTCATAAAATGGGTAGAGAATCCTGTTTGGAAATGTTTTGATTAGTCCATCATAGATGAATGCTGTTTCTGTAAATCCTTAGTCAAAATTGAGACTGTTTGACATGTATGATATTTCAGTATGAAAGTCATTCCTCGGGGTGGGCCTACCTTGTGGGGGGGGGGGGGGGGGGGGGGCATAGTGTCTGATTCTGCTGTTTCTGCTTACTTGCTTCAGTTCTGGATAGGATAGTGTCTGATTCTCTTTTCAGCTAATAAGTAGACTGTTTATTTAACAGTCTAGGAATTATCATTATCCTAGTGCTTGATTGGTTGGATCAGAACGAATTTTTATCACCAGGGACCAAGGGAGGGTGGGGATGCATGGAAGTAGTAGGTCAAATGTCTTCTTGCACAGGTTTGACATTCTGGTTACAGCAGTAATGGGACTCTAAGGGAGCGTAATTCTATACACAAGATTGTGGTAGTGTTTTCTTGGACACTGCTTTGGTTGTGTAGGTTAACTTTAGAATAAAAATAAAAATTGAGAAAAAATTGGGATTCAGATGGCATGTGATCCTGATTAGTTCCTGATGTGTTATGGGAAAAATGGTGTGAAGTCAAATTCCCTTAGACTCAATGGTGCTTGAGATGATTTATTGAGAATTTGCATTTACTGCTGGAAGGTTGTTGGGACTTTTGTAATTGATTCTATAGTGAGTTCATCCAATTATTTTAACCAGAAGCCAATGCATTGTTTATCCGCAGCTTGTGATTAGTGGAATTGATACATCTAAGCTGGTTTCTATATTATCTTAGTCAAACTGGAGTTTTCATGTTACAAGATCATTGCTTGTTTTGCCAGTGAAGCAATCTCTACCTTTAAAAGCTCTTTTGTGAAACCTTGTGCCTCAGAAAACAAGTTAAGAAATTGTGTTGGCCTTTTAGTACCGATATCACCTTCAAACTTACTGACCGAAAGGCTGCTGCTTTCCACACACATGCACGTGAGTGTCTGCATAGGTGCATTAAGTCTGATGTCTAATGAAGTTCTTTCCTATGAACTTTAATATTTGTGAAAATCCCACTTCATAGCATGCTATGCCCAGTGAGCTCACCATAGATGTATTTTTTGTTGGTTTCAGGGGGGTCTTACTGCTACTGATGTTTTTGCTGTTGAGTGGATAGAGTCTGGTGTTATACACTTTGGAATGACAGTCTCGTATTATGGCTTTGTCAGTGATGGTGAGTTCACAATGTTGCAATTAATCCTCAAACAACCACTGAAAATTTATAGGCTTAGCTTCTTTTTGCCTATGGAACAATGTAATTGAATTTAAGATCCTTAAACCGATGAACCACGCGTAACTGTTTTTGGTACAAATAAATGTTCCGCGGAAACAGATATCTATGTGAAGTAATTGGTGTAGAAGTGAAAGGGAATTGATACTTTTGTTTCTTTTTCAAGATTTGTTTAAAAAACTTTCACTGCAATTCAGTTCAATGAGATTTGATGCAACAGATCATATATTCATGATTACTTTATAAAATCTAGGATGCTACCTCCTTTGAGTTTTAAAATATTCTTGGTGGTGTTTTGAAGTATTTTTCCTTTCATTCATTTTATATCATTATTGATGCCACAACCAAATAATCTTATGAGCTTTATACTCGCAAACAAGATGATTTGACATTATTAGTCCTGGTGTTATAACACTTGTACATTCATTTTTGCTCAAATGTCCATGAGCTTTATACTCGTAAACAAGATGATTAGATATTATTAGTCCTGGTGTTTAACACTTGTACATCTATATTTGTCCAAATGTCCATGAGCTTTGTTTTAATGTTGGTGGTAATATCAATACCGGGTGCATGCTTTGATGTCTGAGACATATTCGATACATGCTCTGGACTAAATATCCAAGAGCTATTAAACATTTTGATTTGTTATTTTGAGAGGCTATCCAAGAGCTAAGAAAATGTTATGGAAAGAAAGGATACAATTTAAAAGGTCTAGGATAACTAATCCCATTTTATAACTTAGAGGCTAGATTGGATTGCACTTTTCCAGTTATCTGTTAAATTTAGTGAATAGTATGAGCAATCAGCTGATCTTAGTTTCTTTTGCCAGTTGTTCTATTATTTAATATTTTGACCTTTACACCTTTACAGTGGATAAAAAGTTTCTGTAATGGACACATGATGCTTGAGATGCTTTATGATTTTTAATATTCATGATAGAAACTTTTATCATTCACTTGTACTTATTTCACGTGTAGTGTTGGAACTTTCTGAGAAATATCAGAGACGCTTTGGTCCATTGCGTTATTTTGTTGCTGGATTCCTCAAGTTCTTATGCTTGCCAAAGTACAGCTATGAAGTGGAATATCTTCCTGCATCAAGAGAGGATAGGGATGGAAAACAGTCAGCTGAGAGAGACACTATTGACATTTCAGACTCGTACACTGATGTGATGAGAAGATCTAACAAAGATGGCATGCCCAGAGCCTCTAGTTTATCAAGTATTGACTCAATAATGACTCCAAGTCGAATGTCTGGAGGGGACTTGGATACAACCTGCAGTAGCACTCATGCTAGCACTGAACCATCTGAGTATGTGCGTGGCTTAGATCCAAAAACAAAACGCCTGTCATCAGGGAGGACAAATGTCATGGCAGAGCCAGAGGTTATTCATCCACAATTACCACTGTCAACAACTCCAAATTGGCCAAGGACTAGGTCAAAGTCGAGGACCGATAAAGGATGGACAGGATTGACTGTTACACATGATCCTTCTCGATGTTCTTGGGGAAATGCTGCACCAAATGATAGAGAGGATATATCCTCAACATTATCTGATCCTGGTCCAATTTGGGATGCTGAACCAAAGTGGGATACTGAACCTAATTGGGATGTTGAAAATCCTATTGAATTGCCAGGGCCATCAGATGATATAGAAGCAGGGATGAAAAAGGAAGTCATTCCTAGGTTTGAGGATAAATGGGAATTTAAAAAGGGACAATTTCTTGGTATCATGGTTTGCAATCATGCTTGCAGAACTGTTCAGAGTTCTCAGGTGGTAGCACCAAGGGCTGAGCATGATGACAACACCATGGATATGCTCTTAGTTCATGGTAGTGGGCGACTGAGGCTGCTGAGATTTTTCTTGCTATTGCAGATGGGTCAGCATCTTTCTCTCCCATATGTTGAATATATTAAGGTATGAGCAGATTCTTTTGCATTCTTAAAATGCAGCAGCAAATTGAGTCGGGGATTGCATCATAATTGTCAATGATGTTAGTATGCATGGATTTTGGCATCTTAATTGAATTTCGTAGGAACTTTAGATGACTGAAAAATGTCTAGTTGAATCTTGTTTTTGTATGGTGGCTACGCTTGTCCAGAGCTTTTCTCTGTTGTTGGGTTCATCCGATGCTCTCATTTGAGATCAGAACAATCTGTTACACCCCTGCCAGTTTGTTCACATAGTTGTTATTTTGGAGTTTCTATAGGATTTGTTATTCAAGTTCTTTTAAGAGCATGTTTCTGAAGGATGATTTTTGGAAATATCCTGTACATGCAGTGTGCTCGATTGAGTTTTTTTTTTAAAAAAAAAAAAACAGCATGTGAATTTTATCAGAAGGCTGTTTGCATTTGACCTGACTATGTAGGTAATCCTGCTCGGAGATGCAGAGAGGTTGCGGGTGTTTTCAAGCATTCATGTGCATATACAAGAAATGCACCTCATTGGGTGCTGCATATTTTTAGTAGGCAGCAAGGGTCATCATAAATGAATTAAGTTGCTTGACACCATCTAGTTTAAACTTCTGCAGGTAAAATCTGTGAAGATAAAAGCGGGGAAGCACACACACAATGGCTGTGGAATTGATGGTGAGCTCTTTCAACTTAATGGGCAGGTAATATCTTCTTTGCTTCCAGAGCAGTGCAGACTCATTGGCCGGTCCCCCAACCATCCCATGTAACAATCATGAGGCCTACTTCTACATTTCTTTGAAAGAAAAGGGGACTTTACTCTCTTGCGAGTTGTGGTTTTGATATATGAATAGATCCCGGAACCAGAGAAGAAAAAATCGTGGTCCTTTTTTTTTTTATCTTTTTTAAATATTTTTTTTTCCTTTGAAGCCCCATCACCTTGAGTTATTTGAGATCTCTGTAAAGTTTTTGTGCGGTTATGTGTATTAGTTGCTGCTTGTTTATTTTGTCATGCCCTTTCAGTTTGCCCATGCGCTGCCCCCTTTCTTTTGTTGGCATGAAGTGCTGCTTGTATTGCAAAACCATTCCTTTTCTTGTGATTATAACCGAAATTGTTCATGTCATTGTGATATTGTAAAGCATTTGGTTCTCTTTCTACTCCCATTTATCAGATTGCTTTCTGTGCACAGTGCCTCTGTGCTCACATCCGGATAGGAGGGTGTACTTTTTTTTTCCATGCGGTTGAAAAAGGGCAAATTTAAGCACTGTCTGTGATAAGTTTTGGGTATTTAGAAAATTAGAAGGGGGACCCGTGTTTAGACAATGAAGCAAAGATGGTGATGCATGGAGCTGGTTCACCATGAGTTTTTTAAAGTGTTTTTTATATATTAAAATAATATTGTTTTTAAAAAATATATTTTTTTGATATTTGTGTATTAAAATGATATGAAAAGATTAATTTGAAGAAGAAAAAATACTCTTTTGAAAAAAGCTTTTTAAAATGAAAAAATAAACAAATAAGCAGGTCTTGAAACATTGAAAACAGTAATAGCATATTGAATTGATGTTGGGCTGATTTTGTTAAACCCGAGGTTTGTGATAGGCTTGCTAATTGATTAAAAGGTCAAAATACGAAGGGGGTGTTCAAAGAGTAAGAAACTAAATAAATAATAGCAAGAAACTAAAAATATTATTTGTAAGTATGGTTTATATTATTTTTTAAATTTATCTAAAAATATTTAAAAAATAATAATTTAAAGCACAAAATGACAATAAATAATTTTTTTTTTTTCAAAAATACTCTTAAGACTTAGAGTCAAACAAGATCGAAATCATCTATAATTTGTTTATTAAAAAAATCATTTGATATTTGGTTATTGAGGTATAACGTTGTTAATTGTTTCGCATTTCTTTGTAAGATTATTCTGATTTCATATCATGAGTAATGGATAAGTTGGATTAACTTAAGTTGATGAAAAAAATCCCTTTAATGTTTTTTTATGAAATTGACTATTTTGTTTATTTTATCACTAGATATTATATTATTGGTCATTGAGATTTGTGATTTTTTTTCTTTGGGATTATCCTGAATGTGGATTAATTAGTTAATTCAATTTGTTTTTAGCATTTTTTTAATCTAAATTTTCTAGGATCTTTTAAAAAAAAAATCTACATCTCGGATAATATATTATTTAAATTACCCGAGTTTATTTAAAAAAAAATACATTAGTGTTTTTTTATTTTCAGCTTTTTTGATATTGTATTATTAGACCTTAAATTTTATGATTTTTTAAAACATTTTAATTTTGCATATTATCTTATATGCTAAGTCAAATTAACTTCAATTATTATCATCTTTATTCCATGACAGGAAGATTTAACCTATCTAGGCAATTCATGATCGGTTGATCCCTAGCTTCCTGTTATCATAAAATATTAGGGGTATATGAAAAAATAATATTTAAAAATAATATTTTTTTTCATATTTTTAAATTATTTTAATGTAATAATATAAAAAATAAAAAATATTTTAAAAAATAACTTCAATTATCATATTAATATCACATTCAACATGAAAGCGTAGTTTTTAGATAACAAGAACGTACGTGCTGCTTGCTATCTTTAAATTGGAGGGCAGTCAACCGCTGGTTCTTGATTCCTCCGCGCCCACTGATGTTGTGCCACGTTTACGTGGATATGGATCATTTTTTATCTTTACGCCAACCGTGTATTTTTATTATTATTATTTTGGCCTTTTTCCCTTTAGAAAATGATTTCAGATAATAATTAAAAGAGTTCACTCAATGTTTATTAACAAAATTAATAGCAAAAAGGAAAAATTCAAACTCTCTGCTCTGATACGATAGTTTTAGTTTTTTGAAGCTAATGAAATTGAGGAAGGCGTAGGTGAATGGAATAAAAATAACATACTATTTTTCAGTGTATTTGATATTAAGATGTTTAGTATTGTGGTGATAGTTGTATTTTTTTATTTTAAATAATATATTAGCATATTAAAACATTTTAAAAATACTAAAAAAATTAATTTAAAATAAAAAAAAACTAATTAAATAAACAAACAGATCTTATTTCATTCGCTTTTTGTTATTATTATAATAATTATCATTACCAGAATATTATCAAAGAGAGAGAGAGAGATAATATGTAATTAAAAAATGTGAAATAGCAGTAGTTAGGGCCACTCCAACCGAGCATGTATAAGCAAAGGCAAAGCTAAAATGTTGTCCTTTTTAGCTTCTTTTTTTCACTGTGTATTCTCCAATGTGATAGCTATGTGAATAGCTAAAAATAGTTGTTCCTTGTTGAGTCGTTATATATAGATGCAGAAAAAAGAAGTCATAACACATATTCCTGTTGGAATCACTGTTCAACCTATTTTATATCACTCCGAAGTTGGAGTATATTTATCTTAATTGAAATTGAAGCGAACAACAACCATTTTCTGAAGCCAAGGATTTATAGATTAGTCAAGAAAAAGAAAAAGAACAGAAGTCAAACAAAAGGTTAGTTTTCCAAACCTTTTCTAATTTTTGTTTCTTGTTCTTGCGTATGCTCTCCAGCATGTTTCTTGCATTTGTTTCTTGAAAATGATTTTCATGGATTGCTTGAGTGTTTTATGTACGCATGTGTTTATGCATTTGTCCTTTTCATTTGTAATAGAAACTGGAAGTATGAGGAAACATTAGGGTTTATAGAGAGCATTTATTAGTGCATGATTCTGTCACGAATCAAAGGGACGAAGAAGGTGAAGGCAAAGAGAGGAAAGCTGAAGCATGAATTTGAATTCTAAATTACCTAAAACGACTGCGTTGTGTGGCTCTTTTGATTTCCAATTTCCAGTAGCTTCGAGATGTAATCGATGCCACGTTGGCACATGCACATTGTCTTTATATTCGTATTGTTAGTAACAGAAGACACACAAGAAAAATATAATAGAAATTGAGAGATTCTCTCCCTGTCACCTTCTCCCTCACGCACTAATCATGCTCTCTTTCTCAGTCCCAATCTTCTTCTTCCTCTGGAATTTGAACTTGCTGCAAACCACCATCATCTTCTTCCTCAAATCCCTCTCTGCTCCCTGCAGAAATTCTAACACGCAACAAATTGGTATCAGAGCCCATCGTCTTCGGATTCAACAAAATGGCACCTGAAACTAGATCCCAAGACATGAGAAGGATGGAAGAGTCCTTGGAAGCAAACAACCAACGAGTCAATGGGGTGGTTGATGACTTGGCTCAACTGAAGGCCATGATGAAAGAAATGGCTACTCAACAGATTGCCATCAAACAGACCTTACAGACGCTAGCTGGAGAAGCAAGCTCCTCACAAGGAGTTCTGTCTCCCCAACAAGCTCCTCCACAGACCCACGCTGATTGGTCAGGAGAGGGTTCCCAGCTCAACTACCGAGCTCGCAGACCCAGGAGGGATTTTCCCACCTTTGAAGGAGAAGAAGTTCATAAATGGTTGTACAAATTCAACCAATACTTTGATTTGGAAGAGATACCCGAGGGGGAGAAATTGAAACTAGCCTCTTACTACTTGGATGGGATGGCCTTGTACTGGCATCAGAATTACACCAGGAATTTGGAAGGAAGGGAGCTCACTTGGACCGAGTACGTTGATGCTCTATGCTGCAGGTTTGGTGGTCAGAGAGACCCTCTTGAGCAGCTGACTGAACACAGGCAAGAAGGGGATTTGGAAAGCTATATCAAGGATTTTGATATGCTGTGGAATAGGGCACAAATTGCTGAGAAACAGGCATTAATGTTTTTCTTGGGGGGATTGGAAATCGAAATTAAGAATTTAGTTAAGATGTTTGAGCCGAAGTCTCTCAAACAAGCTTATAACCTAGCCAGACTTCACAACAACACTCTCACTCACCGAAAAATCACCCCCATTTATCCACCTCCTGTGAAACCCACCTACACTGCCAACACCCCTAAGCCAGAAATCAATCCTGGTAAGCAATCTTCACAGGCATTATTACCCACCCCAACAGCATTTCACCCCCACAATAACCCCTCCTACTCTAGCCATAAACCATCCAAACCCATCAGAACCAATGAAATGGACGACAGGAGAGCCAAAGGCCTATGTTTTTGGTGTGATGAGAAATTTGTGCCAGGGCACAGATGCAAAAACCAAAGGCTATACTCCTTGTGCATAGTAGATGATGATGGAGACAATATAGAGGAGGAGGAGAATGGTTAAAAAGGGGGTCTGGCTGGAGGTTCCTTCATTTCACCTTGAGGACAAGGTGGATGTCATGGAAGGGGTATTGTCACGAATCAAAGGGACGGAGAAGGGTGAAGGCAAAGAGAGGAAAGCTGAAGCATGAATTTGAATTCTAAATTACCTCAAACGACTGCGTTGTGTGGCTCTTTTGATTTCCAATTTCCAGTAGCTTCGAGATGTAATTGATGCCACGTTGGCACATGCACATTGTCTTTATATTCGTATTGTTAGTAACAGAAGACACACAAGAAAAATATAATAGAATTTGAGAGATTCTCTCCCTGTCCCCCCTCCCTCACGCACTAATCGTGCTCTCTTTCTCAGTCCCAATCTTCTTCTTCCTCTGGAATTTGAACTTGCTGCAAACCACCATCATCTTCTTCCCCAAATCCCTCTCTGCTCCCTGCAGAAATTCTAACACGCAACAGATTCTGGGGATTTCCTTCATGATATTTATGGGGTTTAAATTTTAGATGTGGGTTTTAATTTAAGTTCAAAAAGGTGATTATTTAGGGGAATTTTAGAAAGTTTTTTTGCTTTTTTGTGTTTTTGGTTGAGTTTTGGAGATTTTGACGAATGAGAAAAGTTAAGGTTAGGGTGGATTGAGGTTTGGGTTTTGAGTTTACGGTGTTAAGGAATTATGGGAGAGACTGAGATTGAAGAGGGAGAGGCATAAGATTGAAGAGGGAGAGACTAAGCTTGTGGTGTTTTGATGATTGCTTGAGAGAGACATGATAAGGCGATCTATGGGGGGAGCTATGTAGCACTAGGTTGGGCACTAGGCAAGAGACTACCCTGGGTTAAGTAGCTTTGGCATAATGGGAGGTGTTTCAGAAGTATATGCTACAAATGTAAGGCTCAATTTCATTAGCAACCAAACACGGGAGTTAGGTTAGTGCGTGTATTTAGATGATAATTATTTTTTACTAATCTTTTTGCATTATGATAGTTTTTGTTGTGTTTGGTTGCTGGGAAAGTAGAGAAAAGAAAAGGGAAAAGGTAGTAGAAGGATACTATTTTGGTTCATTAGCAACCAAAAACTCAGTTTTTCTTTGTTCTTTGTTCGAGTCTTGTGTGTGTTTTATTTCACGAAGAAGAACCTAGGGAAACGAATTACTTACCTGCTTTTCTTCTTTATTTATTTTTTGATTTTTCTTATTTTATGTCTTGTCTAGATTTCTCTATATCTCTTATCTTTATCTTCTTAGAGAGAAACATGGATCCTTTACTCTTTAAAAAATCTAGGCTTGGCTTGTTTTGGTCATTGAAGAAGCCAAAGTAAAGATGGTGGTGGTGGTGACAATGGTGTTAATGTGTTAAAATGTTGAAAAGATGATAGAAATGGACAAGAGTCTTTCTAGATTTTGTTTATCTGGATGAGCTGTGGATTTGGGATTCGTTGATCATGTGTATTTGGATGTGTGGTTTGTGTTGCATGCGAGAAAATTTGAGTTTTAGTTAATTTTGTGCTTTTTGTACTAGGATAATCTTAGATTTTATTAATTCGTGATATGTTGTTGTTTTTATTATGGTTCGCGATTTTTAATTGGTAGGTTTTTGCAGAAAAAATATGCTTTTTAATTATCTTGGTAGATTTCTTTGCATGTTGTTGAAGGATTTTTTTTTAATTACGGGTGATGAGTATGGTTGTATGATTGTTTGATAAGGAATTCGGGTAAAGAAAGGCAAAAAAATTAAGATTTAGGTTGATGAAAATTTGTTTTGCAAAACCTGAAAATGTGATTGAATGAGATCATTTTTAGTTACTAATCTAAATTTTGGTTTTAGAATTCGGGTTTGAAACTTTCAGGTGATTTGTGTTGTGCATGAGAAAAATGAGGAATTTGTTTCCTTATATATATCAACTAAGACAAAAAAAAATTGTTAGATAGACTCAAATTTGCCAAACTCATTTACCAACTTTCTTATAAGTGAGTTTGAAGATATTATTTCTCAACCAAATTATCCTACTCAACTTTATTATGACTCCAGGGATTCTAATTTAATTGTCCATACAATTAAAACATCACAAAGAAGTAAAAACTTCTCACAAGAGAAAGATTGTTTACTTGTGTCTGCATGATTAAATACAATTAAAGATCTAATTACAAAAGTTGAACAACAAACAAGACAATTCTGGGCTCGAGTACATATTTACTTTGTCGAGAACAGAGGAAACTTGAATAATCATTCCCAAATAAGCATCTCAAGTACAAGAAATAAATAGAGACGTTGGAAAATTTGTTGGCTTTGTTACCCAAATTGAAAACCATCAACAAAGTGGAACGACTGAAGAATCAAGGGTATTTTTTTTGTTTTTTTCATTTCCATATTAAATTATTTGTTTCACATATTTTTATAACATAGTTTAATTTATTGAATTTGTGATGCTCGTCAAATCTATGCTTCATGTGTTAGCAAATGATTTCAACTAGAACATTGTTGGGTTATCTTAAAAAAATAACTAAAATGACAATTTGAGCGTGCAAGTCTACATCAAAAGTCAAACAAAAAATAAAAAATCATGGAAAAACAAGTCCAGCTTCTTTAACTTCATCAACCCCTGATTTTGTTAGTTTAGGAGAAGTTAGTAAAGCATTTATTTATCAAAATAGATCAATAGGTCAGAAGGATGCAAAAGAACGATTTAAACGCAAACAAAGAAAAGAGAAAGTTGATACCTGTAACAAATCTCTTACTATAATTCAAGGATATTTTAGTTGAAATTGAGGATAAAAAAAACACAAGATAAAAAAATAATGTTAGAGCAACAAGCTATAATGATTAAACAAAATCAAGAGAAACAAGAAATAGATAGAATTGAGAAAGAAGATGAAATCATGAAGATGGATACTTGTACATTGGATCCAATTCTACAACGTATTTTCAAAATAGAAAATTAGAAATTATGGCAAAGAGGGGTTTTAATTTGTAATTAATTTGATTGAATTATTTTCAAACAATTGATTTGATGAAAGCTTTAAGACTTTCTATTTTTTTCCCAATCCGAATATATTCATCAATAAGATCTGCAGGAATACCATATGCAAGTATCCTATGAGCATCAATTACCTTTTGAAGACAAAATAAGCCAAGAACATTAACTACATCTTTCTTTTGTTTGAAATATGGATTGTGAGCTTCCACCGTATTTGCGATCTGAAGAAAAAGACAATGACTCATATTAAATCTCCTTTGAAACTGACTTTCCGTGAATTTAGGATTTTCTGCAAAATAATCATTATACAACCTTAATTCACCTTCCTTGCTATTATAATTGATGATATTGTGTCCAGAAACAAAGTCACGATACTCTGTTCTACGCCCTTGATTTATGGATTCTTCTTCAGCAACCACTATAGTAGCAACTTGGAAGGCGAACATGGGAGTGTCATCATCAAAATCAAAAGCATGATAAAAATTAAAATGATTCATGATGAACTTTAATGAAATAAAATAAAGATTGGAAAGAAGAAAAATATGATGAAGAGAAATGTTTACGTTTATGCGAATATTTATAATGAATTTATTTTTCCCAAAATTTGAAATTTAAAATGTTAGCGGGTTTTTTTTTAAAATTTGAAATCCAAAAAAATTAAAATTTGACAGTTATTCTTTCAAGATTTGAAATTTTAAAATTTCAAAAGTTGGCTGCTTTTTTAAAAAAAATGAAATTTTGGTGAATTTTTTTAATATTTTAAAAAATAAAATTTAAAATTCATTTTTTATTTAAATATAATTTAAAAAATTAATAATTATATTGTTGAAGGGTTTTTTAAAAGTAATTATTTAATTATATTACTTACTCCTATTAATTATATAATTAAATTGTATACAAAATAAAAAATGAATTTTTAAAATAGTTTTATCATTGGAATAAATATAAATAAAAAAACTATATTAGTAAAAGAGCTAAAACAGCTCGGGATTTTACTGTTCACCAACTGTTCACACACTCTCATTTCTACTGTAGACTGGATATATGCTTCGCGGTGTCTGCTTCTCAAAATTCAACATTTCACGCTATGCAGATTTCAATTCAACGTGTACTAGATCAATTAAAATATTACAACAAAAGCTAAATTAAAATGGTTCACAATATTCACACCTTTTCCTTCTCCTCTCCTGTCAATATTCACACCTGAACCGGTTCACAAATTCCCTACTTATTTACTAAAATCCTAAACCTACCCGCCGCCCCCCTTTCCCTCAATATTATGCATTCTAAAACCCTACCTCCCTTCTTCACTCTCCTCCAGCCGTCACCCCCTCCCTCCTCCCTTCTCACTCTGCTTATCCAATGTAAATGACAAGTCAATAGAATGAAACCCCTCCCTCCAGATCCAATGTAACAAGTCAACCTCTGTTTTGCACTTCTATCTTGCAAAACCTTCCCACACTCAATCGCTCAGTCTCTCACTCATAATGGACAACAATAACTCTCGCTCTGAGGTTCCCGACTGCAGCGATCCAACGAGGCCAGAGTCCAGTGGTGGTGGTGCTAGGTACAAGCTGATGTCACCGGCCAAGCTTCCGATCTCGAGGTCGGTTTTTCTGTTTGATTGCTGAGAAAATGATAGCAAGTAGAGGAAATAAGATCTGTTCGGGAGCTGAGATAAGTAGAACTCAACGGTACAATTCCAACTCCAACGGTAATATTTCAATTTTGGCTCTCCAGTGAAAAACTGTAGGAATAGCTCCGCAGGTAAGGAAAAACCATTGTGGCTTTTGATTTGGCTCTCCCGTTGGAGACCTTAAAAGAACAAAAATAGCCAAAAATTCAAAAATTTAGCTTTGGCTGTCGGGTTGCCTCTCCCCGTTGGACTTGCCCTAAACCTAGCCGCCGCTGCCCCCCCCCCCTTTTTCTGAACTAATTTTTGGCGAGATCATCACCTCCCTTTTTCAGCCTCAAGAAAGCACGAAAAGCTTTTTGCATTTGCTTAAGATTTGTGGGTTCAACGACTGAACTCATCTGTTGTTCCTTCAGTATCCTCACTCCTCAATTGATGTCCTTTCCATCCATCGCACAGATCATTCACAAAAATAAAACCTGTTATCTTCTCTTTAGATATTGTTATCAGCATGTTTTGGGGTCCGTCAGCCGTACAAAGTCTTATGCGACGACACATTTCTTCTTCATTTAATAGTTAATAACATCGCTCCTGCTGATACAGCTATTTCTAACATTCTTGGTGGCTCTGTCAAGCTCTTCACCACCAGGTCTGCTCCCTTTTGCTTTTCTTTTAGTTTATGTTCAAAAACAAGAGGAAATATTGGATTTTCATTCGTTTCTGTTGTTGTTTTTAGGGTTGTAGGTGTGTTTTGGCAGAGCTGAAAAGACTCAGGAAATCTTATTCTTAATCTCTTCAGGCAGTTAATAGGCTTATGATTGCAAGGTGTGTTTTTATGGTGTAAAAAGGCTTTATCTTTTGGGTTTTTTATGCTGAATTTGATGGGTTTGTGGATTTATGAAATTGGGTTGTAGAGATTTATTCTTTTCTGGGTTTGGTGTGATTTTGAAGTTCAATTTCAATGGCAGGTGTGATTTTGAAGTTCAATTTCAATGGCAGGTGTGATCATGAACAAATGAAGAATGCAGAGGGTTGCATTGTGGAGATTATTGGGGAAAATAACCTGGACCACTTCTTTGTTGGTA
The DNA here is from genome assembly GCA_027405865.1 of Salix purpurea. Lineage (NCBI taxonomy): Eukaryota > Viridiplantae > Streptophyta > Magnoliopsida > Malpighiales > Salicaceae > Salix > Salix purpurea. Next base: position 56,131 of record JAOWLH010000012.1, read on the forward strand.
CTCAGGATACTGACATGCGGAAAAAGTTTCAGGAGGTTAGTTTATTTTTATTTTTTTTATGAAAATAAACTAATCATGGACGAGGATGAGTATTTGTCAGTACCTTACCATGACATGGATGACATGAACATAACTCTCCATAACTGCTTTTACTTTCAGATTGATTGGCATGGAATTGAAAACTTTCAAAGCTGGTACTTAGCTTTAGTTTTCCATTTTTTAATTAAGTTTTGTTTTCGGTTGTAGAGACATGCTCGATCTGAGAAATTGATGAAGGAAAATAGGCTGAAGGTAATGCTTAACAGTGATCGGGAAATTGAGAACATGGACGAGGAGACACATGCAGAGAGACATGCTCGAACTGTCAGGTTGCTTCTTCTTGAAACTAAATGAGTACATTGGCTTATTGAACATTATTTTTTTTAAATAATTTTACATGATTTTTGGTGGTTAATGGATTGTTTATCCCTTAATTGTTTATCAAGCCTTTTCAATTCTCTGTCATCTTGAAAGAATTTGACCACAGGAATTGAATCCAAAGGCCCCGCTTTCCTTCACCTGGGTTCACTCTCTTTCTCTTTAATATCTCTATCTTCGTCCAAAGTTTGTGTTTTTTTTTCCATTTTTGTTTATATTTTCAAGTAACTATATTTTGATTCTTTTTTGGATTTTTTGAAGGCTAATGGAAGATTACGTTTCAAACCCGTTTCAAAGAGTGTCAATGCGAGCTCGAAAGATTGCTCCAAAATGGTGATTCTGCATGCCAGCAATGATAACAAAACTCAGGTTTCTGATTCTTTATTGAAGGATTTTTTATTTTTGCAATTATTTGAACTATTAAATAAGAGAGTTGTGAACTGGGGTTCTGTTTTTAAATGAAAAGATTGATTTATTTATTTATTGATGTTTGGCTGATTTGAGAAAGATATTAGTTACTGGGACTTTATTTTGATAGGGAAGATCGAAGCTTTTTGTTGTTTTACTTATATTTCGTTGATTTAAAGAAGATTTTTTTTAAGGCAGCGATTGCTAGACTTGAAGCATTGGAGAATGATTATACAGGGATGGAAACAGTAGAAGCAGTTGACGATGATGAAGCTTCTCTTGAAGATGACGGTATCAGAGTCTCTCATTCATTTCTCTCTTTTCTCTCTTTTGTGTTTTTCTCCTGTCTTGAAAAAACCTTTGTTGCATTATCCATTCGTATGCTTTGCTTTGTATAGTTTCAAGTTAAAGAGAATGTCCTTTGATGCATTGAAGGCGTGCAGTGTTTTCTGTGTATGGTATGTTTATGTTTTCCCCTGTCATTCTTTCTTTTGCAAGAATTATATATAGCTAGCTGGTTTTGTTTATTAGTATTCACAAAGAAGTTTGTTGTGTGCATCTTTCCTGTTATTTTTTTCATGGTGTCAGTTATCTATTCTAATGCATCTTCTGTTTTGGCAAGACAAGTTTCTGGCACTTAACTATTTCGATTGAAACATGTCCCTTTTTGTGAATTTGTTTTTCAATAATGTTATGCAAAGCTATGTCCCATATATATGTTTAATTACCTTTATTTTAAAATATTGAAACATGTCCCTTTTTTGCAAATTTGTTCTCCAATGATTTTTGCTTAGCGTGCATTTATTTAAAAAGTTTTGAACTTGACATTTTTATCATCAATCCATAACCAGCATTTGAATCTTTGAATGAGGAGAGTGAGAATCCTTCTTAAAATTCCTTCCAAGTTATTGTCACAAGTAATGGTAGTTTGATGGGATTGCATAGCAAAATGCAAGTTGATCATATTGTTTACTTCTTTTAGCCATATTGTTTTAAAATTTTGTTTGATTTCCATTGCAGTCTATATACAAAAGAAGCAGAAAGACACAAAGCGTAAGACTCGGCAAGTAAAAGCATTTGAGAATGCTAGGAAAGCCCCGAGAAATTTCCTTGAGCTCTTATATGAGGTATGAATGGAAACGCTAAACATGTATTAATTGTATGAATAGTAGGTCTAAATGGAAACATTCAAACTTGAAAGCTTTGTTTCCGCATATTCCATCATATATGAGGGCAGCAGTGGGACCTCCAAGCTCTACTTGCCGTGGGCATTTCTGCATTGTTTGTCAGTTCATTTCCAATTATACATGTGCGAAGTGGTGGAATGTGTTTTTGTTCAATCTGATGCTAGAAGATACATGATGATACCCCTTGCCTCAAATTTTTGGCGTCATTAGTAAGACCTGATTGGGGCTTTTTTTGTAGACATAAGACTTCACCTCCATGATCTCACTTTGATATACTAGAGCTATTTATGGATTGTGCTACTCTGATTTTCAGTATGTGTGGATATAAGCAAAGGGAGGCTTTATTCTCTGTACATGTACATCTGTTTCGCTTGATTCAATCAAATGACCAATGGTATATTTTGATTCCTTCTACACATTTTTAGCAATTGTCTTGCTAGGTTGCCCCGTGTCATTAGATCATTTTGGATATTTAGTCAATATTTGTTACTTTGTTGAAATCGTGTTCTTGAAATTTTTCTAATTTGGTTTTTGCTTTAAATTATTTTCTTAGTATTTTTAAAATAATCATAATATCTATATGTAAGACAAAACAGCACAGTAATCGCTGAGAGCATTACTGTTAATGCATATATTTTTGAAATGGTTAAATATAAAATACCTCTATATAAGATAAAACCGCATAGTAAATGTCGTGGTCAGTAAGGTTATTGCAAGGTTATTGCACTTTTTTTTAAATAGCCAAATACGCATATACCTTCATATAAGATAAAATCCAAGAGTTATTGTTTCAGGTGTAGTGGTAATTTATCATTGTTTGATTATATATTTTGGCGAGAAACTATTTGCATGTTGGCATACGTGCCATTCGTTTCGCGTTACGCAGATTTTGGACAGCACGTGTGGTGTTGTTTGACATATAAAAATCACATTGGAGTCTAGAATTATTCTCCTTCATGTTCTTTTTCTTCTGGTACAACGCATGTGGTTCCAAGGTGGCTGGAGACGTGTCGGTGGTCACCCCCCCCCCCCCCCCCCCCCTTTTCTTTCCCTTGCATGCAAAAATACATGCAAGACAACGTTTATTGGGTTTTCATTGTAATTCATGATCTTTCGATTATTTTGTATGGTCCTTATTTTGTTATATAAATTTTGATTGATTTCAATTTTGTTATTAAATGGAAATTGACTATGTATTGTAGTTTCATATCAATCTTCAGTCTTTTAATTTTTCGATTGGTTTTGAATCCTTAATATTTTCGATATCTAAGTTTTGATTGTTTGAATATTTGTTGAATATTATCGCCTAATAATAAATAAAAAATTATTGAAAGTGTGTAAAATTAATTATATATTTGTATATTTATGTCAAATTAAAGTATGTTAAACTGCTTATATGTTTGAATATTTATTTAATATTATCGTCTAAAAATATATACAGAGAGGAAAAAAAAGACCGCGGATTTTTTGAAGGAAAACAATTTATATCAGTATTTTTAAATACATTTAGTATAATAATATGATGAATAAATCTTATAAAATAAAAATAAATTTGCTCCAAATTTTAATTTTTTGCTCTTTTGTTCAAGTTTTTTTTTCGAAAAAAAATTACAGTATTTTGATTTTTAATATTGCAGATCTAATATTACTGAGAACAATATACAGCTCAAAAAAACAAAAGGCAGACAAAATTTACCTCCATTAGCTGCAATTCAAAAATATACGAACCATTTCCCGTCTCGATTACACTGTTCTTTTTAGAAGGTAAATAAGTAATTATAGCATGCAAAAAAACTCAGTTTATTTTTAAAAATAAATTACAATATTTTGATTTATAATGTGTGATATCTAATATTACTGGGAATAAAATTCAACTCAAACAAAGAATAAAATTACAAATTTACCTACGTTATCTAAAATTTAAACATATACGAATCGCTTTCTATTTTTATTACTCTATAAAGTATGTGAGACTAATTATATATTTTAATATTTATTGAATATTATCGCCTAAAAATATATATATATAGAGAGAGAGAGAGAGAGAAAATTTGACCTTGGATTTTAAAACAAAAAATTTTATATCAATATGCTTAAATACATTTCATATAATAATATGATTAATAAATCTTATAAAAAAAATTTGCTTTGAATTTAAATTTTATACTCTTTTCTTTAAGTTTATTTTTAATATTTTTTTTCAATTTACCTATTTTTAATATTTCAAATCTGATATTACTAAGGAAAAAATACAACTCAAAAAAACAAAAGGTACACAGATTGACCTATATTATCAACTCAATTTTTTTTCTTTTGACAAATTTACCTCGATTATCTACAATTAAAAAATATGTGAGTCACTCTCCGTTTTATTTATAATGTGTAAAATCTAATATTACTGGGAAAAAAAGATAACTAAATTTTTTTTTTATAAATTTACCTAGGTTATCTCCAATTAAAAAATATACGAACCACTTCCCATTTCGATTACACTATTCCTTTTAGACTGGGAAAAAAAATTATTTGTTACATATTTTATCTATTATAATGTTACTAAATAAATATTTAAACACCTAATTACAACATGTAAAAAATCAATTAGTTTTCTACATGGAAAAAAAACCCTAGCGCAATGCGCGGGCAAGCATACTAATTATACCATGCAAAAAACTCATTTATAACATATTTTTATCTGTTGCAATTTTAGTAATTAAACATTGAAATAACTAATTATAGCACGCAGAAAATATAAGTTTATTTCTGGAAAAAAAATTATAATATTTTTATTTATAATGTATCAGATCTAATATTACAAGAGAGAAAATGCAACTCATAAAAATAAAAAATTGACAAATTTACCTGGATTATGTACAATTAAAAATTCTACGACCCACTTCCCATTTCGATTACACTATAAAGTATGTGAGACTAATTATATGTTTTAATTTTTATTGAATATTATCACCTAAAAATATATATAGAGAGAGAAAATGACCTACGATTTCTTGCAAAAAAAAATTAATATCGGTATTTTTGAATACATTTAATATAACAATATGATTAATAAATCTTATAAATATAACTTTGGCTTTGAATTTAAATTTCTATTTTATACTCTTTTTTTTTCTTTTACTAAACGATAACCTTTTTTTCATATTTTTTAATAACCGTCGTGTCCAAGTCTTTTTTTTTTTTTAACCAAAGTATCCGTGACAACAAATTTCTAACAAATCATTTCACCTTCTTACTAAATTTTAGCAAAAGTTTTTTAGCAATAACAATATTCAATCACTTTTTGGTTGAAAAAAACCATTTTTAACATATTTTTTCAATTACAATTTTACTAATTAAATATTAAAATAACAAAATACAACATTTATAAAATTACTCAATTTTCTACATAGATAAAAAAACCTAGCAGAGCATGCAAATCGGCTCGTTTATACTATTTAAAAAAACATTTTAAAAATTTAGATTGGCTTTTACCAGGAGATGCTCTAAAAAATCGAGAGGTGAGGAGATAGAAATAGGCATAGATAGATAGGTAGGGCCTGAGGACGAAAAATATATAAACCAAACAATATCCGCCTGGGCTGGATGTGTGGTAGTGATACAAAATTGAAATAGAATAGAAACAAGAGAAGGAATTAGATAACTCATTGAAACTAGAGAGAGCGCGATGGGCATGAGTGGGGCGTTATCGTCGGCAGCCGCCGCAGCCTGTTCGGCGTTCACTGATAACACCAAATTCAAATCCAAAGCCTTGTTTCCACCAAATCCAAGGCGTAACTGCTGCTGCTACTCGATTATTACTCCTAATTGCACTGCCACAGCAGCATCTACATCCTCATCTTCCTCTCCATCAGCAGCAAGTAGTATTGGTAGCAGAGGAAGAAGAAAAACACTATTTTCATGCTCTGTGGCTTTAGGATCCAACAATTCCGCAACCATGGTGACACAAGATGAGGAAGAGGAAGCGAAGAAGAAGATTGGAGCGAAGGTCAGGGTGAAGGTTCCAGTGAAGGTTTATCACGTGGCTCGAGTGGCGGAGGAATTGGATCTGTGTGGATTGGAAGGTGAGGTGAAGCAGTACGTGAACCAGTGGAAGGGAAGGCGAGTTTCAGCTAATCTTCCTTACAAGATTCAGTTTGTCCTTTCAGGTGGAGTCAAGTTCTTTGCTCATCTCAGAGAGGATGAGTTGGAATTCCTTGATTGAACTACCCTATCCTCATTTCCTTGGCTTCTTATATATCAATCATCATCCAATGCAGGCAAATACCTCTCTTTGCAATAAAATATGTATGTTGTTGTTATGATATGAATGATGTGTATACGCATATACTCTTCTTCAACCCAATCAGTTCTACTTGTTGATAACTTCACAATCGTCACCATCATCATCATCATTCCTCTTTCTTTCAATTGAACAATCTTATTATCTGGAATTTCCTTTCTTAGCTTGTTTACTTGCTATTTTGAAGGGGCATTCTTCTTTAATGTTCGCAACTGCAGTGCTACATCTGATCTATTCTTCCTATATATAGGCATCTGGAATGATTGTAGTTAGGATCAATTCTAAGCTAGAGCTTGAAATGGCGGAGCTCTTATACTCCCAACTTCTAGGGTGTGTTTGGCTGGAGGGCATTGAGGGAGGGATGCATAAGGAGAGAGGGATGAGAAGTGAAGGATGGGGTGTTCCTTTTGTTTGGTAAGAAGGGCTAGTACCCAAGGAAGGTTTCGAAGGATCCCTCTATTTTTTCCTCGTAACTCTCAATACTCCCAAATTTGACGGATTGCCTTTTATCCCTCCTCCCTCTATAGTTATTCAAACAACTCGATGGATGGGTTAACATCCATTCTTTCATTTTACCGTATTCATCCTCCTCAACCAGTCCTTCCTTCACAGATCCTAAGGGTTGCTCTTCCTGACAAAGCGCTCGTTTTTGGAGATGCATTTCAGTATGTTGGCCGATGTGCTAGGGTTTCAATCCACTTCGTTTCTGGCTTCTCTTTGGCACTAGTTCCTAGTCTTGTTCCTTTAGCTAGTTTATCTTGAGGTTGCTCCTTATTGTAGCTTGCCATCGAGTGGGGTCTCAATGCTCAATGTTAGTTGGTTATCTTTGGGAAATGACAGCAAGGAATTGGTAGGGTAGAGGAAATGGTGAATGGTATTCCCAATTTTTGAGGACCACAGAGTAGAAAGGAAGGTTAAGGAAATCATGGAACATCGACTAGGATGTGTTGCTTCATCTGGAATAATGAGGCAATCATATATTATACCCATGCAATAATACATATGCAATGCAGAGCATCTATTACTGGAAATTTTATGCAGACCTGAATTTTTTTCCTCTTTAGACAATACCAGGTCAGGAATCAGGAGGCTTCTCAAACCTAAATATCTGTAAAAGTCCCTGAAAGTGTAGTATAATAATGCTTGCCTATTGAAGTTGTTTCAACAGAAGAAGATGGTTAAATATCTAGAATTCTGCTCCATCCATTCAGGAAAATGTAGTATATCCCAAAAATCTCACATTGTCTGCTCTCTCAAAACCTGCCGATTCTCTTACAGTCAATTGACAGTGCTTCAGAGAACAGTTAGTTGAGCATTGCTATCCATCGGATTCACTTGATTTCAAGATAGCTAATGCTCCTTAGGACAATAAAAGAAGTCCGATGGTTGCATTAATAAACAAATGCATGTCATAAAACTGACAACCAATGGAAGTATTAAAATTCATACAATGAACCAAGGAACCACTTTGTTTTCCAGTTTTTCTGAAAATGCTGAAATTTTTTGAGAATACCTCTAATTTTTTCGTAGTCTTAAATTTGAATTTATGCTCCATTACCTCTCTATGCATCTAAAGGTTCTTTTTATCAGTTACGGTTTGTAATACATTGTGTTATGCAGAAATTGCATGGCTTGCATTAAGAAAGCTCTTTGCAATTTGTAATTTGCAGTAATTTGGAATAACTTGTCACAGTTGTTAATTATAGCCACTACTACAAGAGTCCTATGAATATGAGATGGCTGACGTCTGGAGTCAACATTCACTACTTATGGGTGTATAGTGTCTAGATCAAGTTTGGATATTGAAGCTCTATATTTAGGAGGAGCAAGTAATAACTAACATCAGATGATAGTTTCTTAGAGTACCAACTTCTATAGCCTGGTCTATAACCGAGGCGCAAAATTTTTGAGTCAACGGCAGTTTCCTCTATTTACAATATATAATTGTACAGATTAATCAACTATTTTTTGTCATTTTCATTTTATATATGCCTTTTTCTCCTTTGTTTTTTAGGGGCTAGCCTTTTTATGCTTACTTTCTGATTAGACATGCACATTTGTGCCTCGCTCTGCATGTTAAACACTTGGATTTTAAGTTAGATTTTGTATAACATACTATCCAATGAAAGTATTGAGTTTGGCCACATTCAAATGAAAAGCACACTCAAATCCAGTCACACCCTGAGATCAAGCTTGATTCAGTGCTCCTTGGACTGTTAGAATTATCAGTTTTGTTTGACTAAAGCTGCATCAAACTTGCCATGCGCTGTTCTGGTTCTTCTATTGCATGTAATCAAATTTGATGTTTTGCTTTTTCTAGCTTATGTGACAATTTTCAATTAAAAGCTGTTTACTACTGTGCAGCTCTGGTTGAATTAACGACCAATAGTATGGCTCTTTAATGAATTGAAGATCAATTAAATATTTATACTGTGGTTTTTGGATCTTTTCGTAGACCTCTGCCCGGTCATTTATGTCATCTTCATGCTTTGCATTTTTCTTTGAAATGAAAATCCGCTATAACATAGTTTTATGAGCCGTGGACTTTTTTCTTAGAATTCTTATGGAGGCTGTTCATGTTTTGGATGTGGTGTCAAAACACGAGATATGTTTCAGAGCTCAGTTGCCTTTGTTACTACTTTCCAGTAACACAACTTTTGTCGTGATTTTAAATTTTTAGAATTTTACTGGCATTTTAACTTTGAAGACGAGGAACTTATTGAGGGCATGCAATCCGTCCGCAATATTTTTTTGAAGGCTAATCTCGATGGTTTCTTTACATCGTGACTTGTATTTCTATGTGAATAGTTATTCAAGAAATCACCCTATCGCTTTGTGAAATGAAATGATATCATGCAGTTTGCAGCGGACCTCTGTGCTCGGTCCCTGGTTCATGGGTAGCTTTGATCCCGGTGGACAGGTAAAGTAGGGTCGTAGTCATACAAGTCGAGTGGATCCTATTTGCCAGTTAAATGTCATGCAACTGAAATTGATCATAATCATGGTTGATTTTCTTTATCGGCGTGATTCATCTTATCTTGAGGCCAGCTATGATGTATGATTTTGCAAAATCAGGCTCTTGAATATATATGTGTGTGTGTGTGTGAATTATTAGATGTTTCCCGAGCATAAAAATGTGAGATTTACGAATGTTATGACTGAGTAATATTCTTGAAATACCTAATAATTTCTCAGGAAACGAGTATACACGTGAAAAAGGCCTTTGTAATTTAGATTGAACAAGCTAGGGTACCCACATTAGGTTGAAGTTATTCTCTAATATATAAAAAATAATTTAAAGAAAAAATAATATTTTTTTTTTTAAGAAACACCTTCGATAGGTATTCAAAAAGAATGAATTGATACATGCCAAGGTTACAATCTGTTTCCCACATATTTGTGGGGGTAAATGCCTTTCCACTCAGTAATTAAACATAGAAGATTGTCAAGACTGCAGCAACCGATGGTCGATGGATATACATACACCTATGTTAGCTTTCAAGTTTCAGTAAATAAAGATAGAATCAGCGGTTAATGCCTCCATTTAGCATGAATATACATGGAGGTCTGGGGCCAAGCAAGGCAGAAAACTAGCAAGTATTAGCCGGTATATGGCAAGCAGTTTTAACTCCTACAAATGCACACACTGCTCCTCCCATAAAGAAATCACAACCCAATCCAATCCAATCCACTCACAGTCGCCCCTCAGAAGAAATGGTGTTTGGTCATGATACTTCTTGAAGAGCTAGATTTAGCTCCTGCGCATGCTTCGCAACTGAACCACCTTTCCTATTGAGCAAAATAAAAGAGTCAACGCACAATACATTGGGATATCAAAGCAGCAGTTGTCAAGCCAGCTAAGAAAATTGATGCTACCTTGTAAGGGTAAGCAGACAACGTTTGACTTTTTCAAGCTCTACAAAGCAGATATTGCAACGTTCCAACCTATGACCCAAATAAGCAGGCAGCGTCTCAAAGCATTTTTTTGTTTTATGCATAGGAAAAACAATTGCAAATATTACAAAAGGTGCGCACCTTTGCTCTGCTTCAATATCCACACCAACTGATGTTGATGCTGATAGTGTCGAATAGATCATTGAACCAAATGTCCTCACCAGCTTAAGCAGCATGTCCACTGAAATGCTTGAATGCCTAAATACAGGATAGATTAGGAATACATCCTTCCCCATTGCACTTTCTTTTGAAAATTACCAGCACTTGGTGGTACCCACTGAAAACTACATTTTCTTATGGTGGAAGTGCAATACGACAAGCAGTATCCACCACAGTATTCCAAAGCACAACTTACCTATCCATGTCACTTTCAAGCAGGTTAGTAAGAAGAGGCAGGAGACATGTGCATATATCCAATGTGACAATTTCAATTTTATCTGCCACGATACTGATTACATCAGCAACGACCTGGAAATTACAGCACATGGAAAGAAACTACAGGTCAAGAATGAATGTTAAAAGAAATTGTAGCATCCAAATATGCTTATCAAATACAGTGAGAGAAGAGTGAAAGAGAAACTTACAGCATGGTCAGCCATCTTCTCCATTGCACCAATGGCCCCCTTAACATCATTTCTCTCCCAATATCTGTAGACAACCTACAGGAAATCATAGACAAGTTTCACCAACCTTTCAATGGCAGCTAGCTGGATGCAAACATATTAAAACATTTGCAACTGAGGGACTAAATTAAATGGATTCGGTAATCTTTAAGCAAATATATGCAAATACAGAGTTTGAAAAATAGTGAGTTAAAGTACAAGATAATGATAGACTCTGGTTGATCCCATCAAGGGAATAAGCAATGAAGTGCAAAAAGGAGAGTTTCTCCAGAGTAACATATTTGAGGGGAAAATAGAGATGAGCGTGTTGGTGGCTGATAGGAAAAAGGCACAGGCTTGCTTCTCCTTGAGAGGTGACAATCCAATTCAAGCAAGGCCAAAAGCAAATAGCTCTTCCACTCAGAACTTAATTCAGAAATGAAACTTCATAGAGAGGAAGATTAAGCTGCTGGCGTACAAAAATATGCTGCATTCAAATGTTAAGCTAATATAGCTATATTTGGAGAAATAAGTACTGAAAATTAAACTTTGTAAGAAAGTTGTGCACAGTTTTGCAAGAAGTTTTTCCCTTCAAATGAGAGCCATTTGTAGGAGAAGAAACTAAAATCCAAGTTCAAGCTGTAATGGATTTATATAAAGGATACTAATGGACTATTGTTGAGGCAATCAGCAAGCGACAGAAGTACAAAAGGGAGAAAATAACTGGGGGCACATGATGGCTAAATAGAGAATAACTGCAGCTCACAGTTTCTGAGTTCTCATTGTTAAAAAAGATAAGAGATGGTCCCGAAACAAGAGAATTTGCTGGGTCAATGCTGTGTTTCTTGCAGAAAACAGGTTACACCATTGCATCTGTCCATTTCTACCATATCAATAAGTAATAACTACATAGTAACAAATTACAGTTGCAATTTGAGGTGCTTGCATTCATAAACATACGAAGTAATTTTACTTCTGTAAAATTGCAAGATAATTTCCAAAATTATTCAACTACTGACTGCGATTTCAGAAGAGTTCTGACTTTTTCTTTATTGGTAATGAACTTATCTCCCTCTCATGTGGGATTCTGTCAAGAAATGCAAAAAAGAAGAAGAAGAAGACGCTGATGCTTTCTGTCATCAGCTCTCCCCTGCCCTTGAATGGGCAAAATATTATGTTTATGTCTACAGATGCCACACACGTACACACTCACTTATGCAGCTGAATCACCTGTAACTTAGCAGAACGAGACTGCATAGAGCTGACAAATTGACCATGCTGTTCCAATACGTCTGCAATAACATCCTCATCACTAGCAGAAACCATTTCCTTTTTGATGGATGGAGTGCGTCCTCTCTGTTTGAGCTTCAACATATTAATAATGAAAAAGGTGTGTAAATCAGCATCTTTAAGTGAAAGAAATGAAAAGACTTAAACAAGTGCATAAAAAATGTATTGGAAAACATGAGCTGGAGTAGAAATAACATCCCAACAATAAACAAAAAAAAAACATAAAAGATATCCATATAACTTGCAATCTGTTACAAATTTCATGTCACCCCAGTCATTTGATTGAGTCTACAAAGCCTATCATCACCAACAAGAAACCCAAAACTTCATAGACCAGCTCCATTAAGTTTCTACGAGAGAACAACTTCGTTCTCCTGGTGGTTAAAATGGAACCAGTGACCGCTTGGTCAAGAAAACTTTGATACCATGTCACAGAACCATCTCACCCAAGAACTTAAGCTATTTATATTATTCTCTAACACTTGGAAAGACTTGGACCTATAAACATGCATAGATTGTCAGACTCTATGAGGTATCATACCCTTAAGATCAAGATCAAGTTTCAGTTACATCTCCAACAATTGCAGCAGTGAGCCACTAAATAGTCAGGAAAATGTCATCTAAGATCCCTCTTGACCGATGCAACAATAACAAAAAAAAATCCCTCTTCAAAAGAGCTACAAAACCTATCTTAAGCTAGAGATGGTCATGTTCCTAAGAAAATTACAATATAATCTTGCTGACATCTAAACCATACCCTAAAAACACCCAACCTGGTTCTCTGTGTAGCCCTCCCAACCTGGTTCTCTTAAGTTAGATCACAGGCAGTGCCATTGAACTAAATTGTCATCTTTTAGAGGAAATTGAGTGCATAAAGATATCAGAACTGGCACCATAAAACGTAAAATTGATGTTCTGATCGCAGTACTGATGAAAAAAATATATTATGAATCGTAAACAGCACATATTTGATATCATCCATAACAGAACAAGGTAAGGGAATTGAATTTTTTTTATTAATAATTGTTTCGTTCATACAAGCAAGATAGAATGATAGATCATTTTTGTATGGAAGATAAAGGCCTAAAATCAATAAACAGGTCCTTTTCTTTTTTATGTTTTTTGCACATGATATGTTATGCATATCACTTTGAAAACATGCAATACAGTCCTGAAACCCCAAATACTAGCACAAGTCTTCAGATGATCAGAAGTTATGAAAGAGAATGGAGCAAGTACAAAAGTTGAAATCAATTCCTACCATACTAAGAGGGAGCACATTCACCACAGACGCTGTCCCAGCAGAAATGTCTGAAGTGGGTCCCTCATAGCTAGAAGAGCTTCCCCTTTTCTCCCAGTTTATCATAATTGAGCGCATTCTTCCTACATATTTAATATGAAATAGATTAGGCAGATTTGCATAATTGACAAACCTCATTTGCAATCAGGAACAGCTATACCTCCTTTATGGCTTTCAATGGAGGGTGCATCTCTGTTTATTTTATGTCCTCGAGTCTCACCTGGAAGAAACATTAATATTTTCAGCTCTGGAGTTGTGCATTCCATTTCAACTAACAAAAATGTGAAAAATACACCAATCTAAAGCCACAAATGTACTAAGCAAATCAGCTTCCTTGATCTCAAAGAGATCTGCACAAGGATCCAGCTTCCTTGAAACCCTATTATTATTATACTATATACTAAAAGAGGTCAGGGTCGGTTACTGTAGCTTGTGAGTGTTTTCACTGTGGATTACAATAGTGTTTTTAGGTTGGTTCGGTTTTTAGGTCGGTTCGGGCAAGTCAAGGTTTATTTGATTCTTTTATATTTCTTTGCACAGTGAAATAACTTTTCTGCCCTCAAATAAGACTAAAAACAGCAGCTGACGGAGGGGGTTCCACGGTAATTTCACATTTCATTGCACAGTTTAATAATTTTTTACCCTCCAATAAGACAAAAACCATGGTTTGCCTTTGGAGGTGTTTCTAATATTCCATATTTTTTGAAAATGTCTAAATACTAATCTCCATGGATGTGTCGTCGTGTCCTCTTCCTCGTGGTGTGACGTGTGGCCTCACACGATGGCCGGAGATGTAGCGGTGGGTGGTTAAACTTCCCCCCCTTCTCTCTCCTTCATGCCAAACTACATGACAACCCCATTTTTATGTTTGTTTCATTTCAGTCCCAGATCTTTTAATTGTGTTGTATGGTCCTTATTTTTTATTTTGTATGTTTTAATTTGTTTCAAATGTTTCCTTCGATTGAAATTAATTATCTATTACGTTTTCATTTCAGTACTTTTCTTTTAATTTTGGGTTTTGTTTAAATCCCTTAATATTTTCAGTACAGAAGATTTATTTTTTAAATTTTATCCTTTGATTGAAATTGGTAAAATATTTAGTTTTCATTTCGGCCCTTATACTTTTAATTTTTTATTTTATTTTCTTTATCTTTTTATATTTCTTTAATAGCCCCTATTTTTGTCCATGTTTATATATATGTTCTCTTAGCTTTGGTTTTTAATTTTTATTATTTTCTCTTTTGTCAAGGTAGCTTTTTTTAGAAAAAATTTGTTCTTAAATTTTAGTTTGTGTTTATGATCGTTTGAAAATTGATATTTTTTTTTCGTTGTTCTTTCTTTTTGTTTTTTTATTAGTTTTTTATTATTATTTTCACGTCAAATGATTTTTTTTGCTAATAATTTTTATTTTTTATCATTTTTTTATTGTTTTGTTTGCTCTTTTGTTAAAGTTTTTAGACTTTTTTTATTCTTTAATTGAATTTTTTTCTCATTATTAACACAATAATATAATATTTTTTGTTTTTTTTCTTTCTTCCTCCTTTGTTAATGTTTTCGAGTTTTTTTTTCCTCAAGGTAATTTAATAATTTTTATTGTTTTAGCAGTACTAGTAATAAAAAATTTAAATGTTAAGCCTTCGATGTTGTTATAATAGGGTGTTGATGTGTTTCATTATATCAAACCTTGCATGCATATATGTTATATTTTATTTTTGAACTAGCAAAACCTATTAATTGTCTCAATCCCAACAGCTATAAAAATTGTTTACTCGACCCGCAACGTAGTGCGAGCAATTTAACTAGTAGCATCTATAGAAGGAATCAACCATCCCCTTCAATCCTCTGATTAAAATTTCATCATAAGAGGCTAGTTGATAATGTTGGACTAAAAGACTAAAAACGTAGAGTGCATTTATATGAAAGAAAGATTTAGGAGTTGTAATGCAACAATCTCACTTAGAATTTTACAAGAAGAATCTTGAGTTCCAATCTATCTAATTTTTAAAAGTTATTTCTATACAGATAATGAGCTAAAGGAATGAATATCAGCTATGAAGTAGCCACAAAAAACCATCGTGAACATATACACATACACTGACAATCAGCGGCAAGGAACTTTTTCATAATTCATAACACTTACAGTTTTCTTCCTGATAACTAGCAGGTGGCTCCCATGTTGAATCCGATTTATAGTTTCCAGATCCAATAGATCGTTCAGCAGTTGTTATTCCATGAATTGAGCCTTTAACTGCAGGAGAAATATTCCTATCAGTGACACCGATCAGTTCTGTTGCCTTGCAACCTGTGGTCTCAGGAGGCTGGATAGAGGTAGTTGGCTGGTCTATGTCCTCTCTACTATTTGAAAATTTCCGGAAATCAGTTGTCTTCAAATGCAAAGAAAATGGCATTGTCCTTGCAGCAATATCAATTTCTTTTCTGGAGTCAGCTACTTGCTCTGATCTTGAGTTAGTTCTGGGGACAATTACAGGTATGACATCTGCCTTGTTCAAGGCTGGAGCATTAACAGATGAATGGAACTGCATAGAACTCCTCTTTGGGGCTGCTATTGGACCAGTAATGGTTGTCTTCAACCCAGTGTTTAAGTTCACTCTTTGAGGAGTACCAGGTGCACTTCCTGTCGCTTCAATTAAAATGTTGAACCAGAAATGAAGAACATATGTCACAATCCAGCTTACAGAACTAGTTGGAACCAGGTTTTTTAAAGAATAAAGTACATAGAAAAATACAATAACCAAAACCAAAAGTGAACCAAGAATTGAAAGATTCAAAAAACAACTTACACGGCAAAACCTCTTTAAAAAACTCCTTCCCAGGATCTGGATTTTGAAAAACTGATAACCTTCCAAGAGATTTTGTTTCCTTTACTAAAGCATCAGAATTTTGTGAAACAGATAACCTTTCCAAACTACTCTTTGCATTGTTCTCAAGCAAGACTGATTGGTTCCCAATTGCACCAGATTTAGATTCTGAATGACCATTGAATCGATTAGCATTGCCAATTGCATAAGATTCAATATGCTGAGCAAGGGACACAAGAGATACGTCAGGTTCACATCTAAAATATCAGCACCAGAAAGCTAATGGCAACCGTAAACTAATAGAAATGAAGAAACAGAGCATACTACCGAGATATCTACAACCCACACTCCTACACAACTCTGATTGTATGAGCAGCCAAGAAGCTTTCCTTCATGAACATTGAGATCTGCCAACTTGGACCATCCCACATCCACAGAATCATGGCATCCTCTTGGTTCCCAGGAGAAAACCTAAAAAAGTTGATTGCAAATTTAATCAAACCAGTAGACCAGGAGAACTACCTGCATGCGCGCCCACACACACACGCAGAGAGAGAGAGAGAGAGAGAGAGGGAGCTTACTTTTAAACTTTCATGCAATCCACAGAGAAGAGTCCTCCCATCAGAGTTAAATGTTAAACAACGCACTCCAGTTGTCTAAAGTGAGACAAGTTCCACAAAAAGCATTCTCTCATAAGAAAAGGTACTAGAAAATATTTATGGTCCCAAGTTGAATCACTTAAGACAAAAGGTATCTCTTAAGACATAAATTACCTCTGGTCCAGCAGAATCTATTAGCTCAAAGGTTTCAAGGTCCCAAAATTTTACTGTCCTGTCAGCAGAACCTAAAAAAAGGCAACAAATTAAGGTACACAAAGGTGTGAATTTTCCAGTGAAATGCAACTTTCTATTCACAGATACAGATTCCTAGTAATGGGGTTCCAGCGAGCATAATCACGCACCTCTATAAAAATAGGTGCACTTACATGCATACACCTAATTCATTTCATACAAAATTTCAGCTTTGGATTGACATAGAATTAATGAATACTGCTGGTGGCAATGCTAAAGTAAAAGATATAGAAAAGGTTTAACTTTATGTTTTTCTTACTATTTTGTGTAAACATTCTTTATTGGATATGGAATAAAAGATAAAATCATCAATTCGAGACTAAAAAATTATTTGGCTTGTTAGAAGCAAAATCTTAAGGCAAGTGTCAAAATGCATGCTGTTGCAGGAAGAATTACCAAGATAAACCACAAATCAACACCACGGAAAAACATGGAATGAAGAAGACAGCATGTGTAGAACTGTGGATTAAAAATAAAATAGCATTACAGTAGACAGGTAGCTGTCCATGGAATCATATAACTGACCTGTTGCAAGAAGAAACTCGTGGGGATGAAAATCTATGCACTGAATCTGACCCTCATGGCACTTAAAATCATGCAATAGCTTTCCAGCTGTCAAATCCCACAGCTGTTGACATACATGCACATTGCAGAGTTAGTTAAAAAAGAATCAAGAATGAAACAAAAGAAACCTGTATGTGTAGTAATCTAAAGTAAAAATGAGCCTACATGTAGTAGACACACTAAATATGACCCTAATGCATTCATCAGTTGCACTGACTTGGGAGAGAATTGGGTACAAACCTGGTCTCAAACCCTTGACACCAGGCACAGTGTGCTGGGCCAAAATATTTGCAGCTAACTCAACTCTCTTAAATTCAAGTCACCAGGTTGATATGCATCTATTCACCGAATATGAAGACATAAAGAAAAGAAACTGGGCAGCAGAAATGCATACAACCATGTGTGAAATATAAGGTCTTTTAATGTGAGGTCCTTGTCACGCAGACTGGACAAGGGACCTGTGTGAGTGACTGTAGACATGATGTGCACCAAGAGAAAGAAAACAGTTATAACCTTAACAGTGTTGTCCTCTCCACCGGATACAACCCAACGACCATCTGGGGTAAATCTAATTGCATTGACTCCTCGAGTGTGACCCTTGTATGTGTGAATACAGCCCTTCTTTCTGATGTCCCATATCTTAAGATTTGTGTCCAGGGAACCAGATGCAAAGATCTCCCCAAAAGGGTGAAAGTCAACAGATATGCAATTGGATCTGTGACCAGTGAGTGTGCGAACAACTGCAGACAGAACACATGGCAAGTGATGAATTTAACAGACAGAAATTTAGTTAGTAAGAAACAATAGATACATACAAGTAAAGTATAATAAGAGTTTAAAGGATACATCACAAACATACCTTTTGCCTCCTCTAAATCCCAAAGCTTGACTGTACCACTTGCAGCTCCAGCAGCTACTAGGACTTCTGAAGAATCAAAACTTACTGAATCAACCCCGCTTGTGTGTCCGGACAAACTCTGCATGAAAATATTGGATTGGGCGGAATGAAAATCATCAGACACCAGACCAGAAAGAAAATGGTACAAAAAAATTCATGAAATGAATCGAGAACTGACCAGTATAGCATTGGGCTTACCAATAGCCCAGAGATTAACCTTGTGATCCTCTCCTCCAGTCACGAGAACCCTGGATGATTTCCTGCCGATCTTGAGGCAATTGACACTCGAAGAATGAGCCACAAATTCCTCTTTTCAAGCAATTTTAAAAGAAATTGTGGTCAAGGCCAACAACAGCAGCAGCAATCACTACTATTATCAGTTAAGCAACGATTTATTCAACTGAGTTTATTTATTTATTAAAAGACAGATCTAAAATGAATAGCGCAAAATGCAGATCAAGCAAAGGAAAGGGAGAGGGAGAGAGGGAGAGAGAGTAGCGTAAGCATTGTAATGAGCAGATGAAGCCGTAAAAAGAAAAGGAAATACAAAATTGAGGAGGATACGGAGTTTGTAGGCGCGTTTAGTAGCCATTGCATTGAGAATTAAGAAGAGAAAAACGGAGTGAATAGAAAACCCTAATAGTCGAGGAAATGCCGCAGCACTTGTTTCGCTTTACACGTTCAGCAAATTGTTTAAATCGTCACCATCGTCTTCAACCTAACAGAAAAATGAAAAAAAAAAAGTTCAGATCTCGTTTAGGAAATCACAAACAATAAATAAAATAATAAAAAATTGCAAGCATCTGACATGTATGTTAGCTAAAAAATTAAAGCAGTGGTCGGGTCGATGGAGAGGAAAACACATACATTGTGCACCGCCTCGCCTCGCCTTTTTTTGTCTCTGTTTTTGTCTTTGCTTCTTTCTTCTCGCTTAAAATTAAAAAATCACATACTAAGCTACTGAGTACTGAGTTACGGAGTAGGAGAAAGTTACGGAATGAACACCGCGCACTAGCAGTAGGGGTAGTTAAATAGCACCGGTAATGAAATGAAATTAATTAAGAAAGAGACTGGTTAAGGATTTATGAGAGAAATGCTGATGCTGCAGATTTAGCAGTTACTAATTTATGAAGAAAGTGATAAACACGAGACACACAGAGAGATGGAATGTAACAGGAGAGGGTGGGACTCAGCCTAGAGTAGCAACCAGAGGCAAGAAATAGAGAAAGGAGAAGAGGCGCTTTCACGTTCACAGGAGAGATGAGTACCTCTCTCGCTCGCTCACCCTCTGCAGAATAGTAAAAAAATACTTATATTTTTTCAACAAATACCAAGTACTGGAGGTGGAGTGAATTACTTTCTAGGCATGCTGATTCAAATTAATCTCAAAAGAGTGGGAAATAGACCATCCGACGAAATATCCAAAAACAGCACCAAAAAAAAAGAGAGATGTGTGAAAATTGCCCGTCGTCTCGAAGGAGCTGGGACCCGAAAGATAATCAAGTGAACCCATATGGCTACAAGGCCTCGCCGAGCACAGCCGTTAGTGGGCCAGGGTCCATCGCCAGCTTTACTATTTAGGTCTCCCTCCTTGCCCGAATCAAATCAAAATCAAAAGGGCCGAAGCATACCCCACCTCCATTTAAACTTCTCGTACGGTTCTATCTTTCTTTATTAAAAATCTGACTTTTAGGCCCATGTATATTATAATTATGATTGTAGTATAAAGAATACTAATAACCTCTTTGGGATTGAGAAAAGTGTTTTCTTAAAAAAATATATTTTTATTTTTTACTTAGAAATTAAAAAAAATATATGTTTCTACCCATATTTATTTTTATTTTTTCATTTATTTAGATTTTTTTCCTTATAAATATACTAGACTAATTATATATCTTAATATTTATTTAATATTAGCACCTGAAAAAATATATATAGACAGAAAAAAAAGACTTAGGATTTTTGAAAGAACAAAAAAATAATATAAATGTTCTTAAATACTTTTAATATATAACATGATGAATAAATCTTATATTTAAAAATGTGTTTTGACTCTAATTTTGTCCTCTTTTGTTTAAGCTTATTTCTTAGAAAATTTGATTGTTGGATTTTAGATTGTTTTTGTAAAAATAAAAAATAAAAAAAATATTTAATATTTCAGATCTTATATTACTAGAAAAAAAATACAACTTACAAATAAAATGAATAGAAAAATTTACTCAAGTTATCTACAATTAAAAAATATACGGATCACTTTCCCTACTTTTCGATTGCATTATTCCTTTTAAGCGGGAAAAAAAAACTCACTTCTAACAAATTTGATCTTTTAAATTTCATTAATTAAATATTAAAATAACTAATTACAACAAATAAAAAATCAATTAATTTTCTACATTAAAAAAAAACCTAGAGTAACCCGTCACCTCCCGCCTTGCGAGAACAACATCAAACCCGTTTACCTCCGGGCATTATTGCATTTAAGTATTCGATAGAGACATATCGCATGGCCTCTCACGTTAGCTGATTAATCGGATCGAACCACGCAATAAATTCACTTTCTCACGTCTGTTTTCATGGATGTGAAGTTTAAGAAGGTAAAATGAGAAAATATGTACATGTTGGGATTAAAGGAGATTACAGGAACAATCTTTTACCACAACAACAACAACAAAAACAACTCTAACAAACCTAAATGGGAAGCAAGTCACAAATACACATAATGCTAGTTTACTTGAATAGTTAGCATGTTTAATCATATAATTTTCTACTTTGTAGAATGAAAGTTGGCCACTCATCTCATTTAAACTATTTAAAAAAGCAGCGAGACATATAATTCACAATTCAATTCCAGACCTGTGCTTTCATGTCTCTCTGTGCGCAGCAAGTGAAACTAAAATGTCAACGAGATCCATTCACCACATTTCCCGGGCTATCAGGGGTTCCCTTACCAATTTCCCATGGAGACTGGAAAGATCTTCTAAAGGAGATGTGGTCTTGGAGCAAGGAAATGGTGACGACACTGACAAGCTCAAATCACTATCTAAAAAAAAAAAGAAAATCTGTCACAATTTCTAAGAGATCTTTCAATTGACAACTTGAACCTCGATTCCACTGTCATACTTTGTATTCATCATATAATCCCTCATGCCATGCTAAATGATGATTTTCCAGTAAGAAAAGGAAGACTGCATGTGCAAGGGAAAGACTTGAACAAGGTTTGCTTTCAGACTTTGAAGTACTTGTATCCATATTCTGGGTTCGTCATCCCTTCTTCCCAATCGCCCATTTGGCGACCCCCGAAAACTACCTGTTGAATACCTAAATATCTGCCATAAGGGAAAGAGAAAAGGAGCGAGACAATTAGAAGTTTGAATTGGTGAACAAGGAGGATTCGAGTAAACTAGACACCATGTTCGGTCTTACTCTGAACTCAATACAGTTAAGCAGTTGAGGAGCACGTCAATGGCAAAAAAATCTGACGTACCGAGATCTACCCTGTTAAAACACATTTGAAATTTCAGATATCTTCTACATGTAACAGCTATTTAAGAAATATGGTACAATCATAGTCAGAAACGGTCAAAGAAATCATACCAAACACGGCCCCAGTTATCCTGAAACTCAACATCACTGATATCATGAAATGATGATGGCATCACTTTGAAGCCCTTATCTGCATCATAGAGGGGATCGTACTCCATTGATGAATTTGCCAACTGCCAACAATGTGGATAGTAACATATTTGAATTTCATTCAATGTGGATAGTAACATATTTGAATTTCATATAAGGCTGAGAAAGAAACCAGAGAAGAAATTTATCCATCTATATAATAGCATTCATCTGAAAAGGTGGGAATAGGGAGGTAGAAATTACATCTCTAAACAACAGTTAATCATATCATAGTATCACTTCCGCGACCATTAATCAATAATCGATTAAGTTAAAAATCTTGCAATGTGTTCATTAAGCATGAATAAAATGGCATGACTTAAGGATATAGCAGTTCAAGCAGTGTTAAGAGCACGTAAAAGTAACAAGTAGATGCCAAAACAAGATAGCAGGAAGGACAAGGTTATGTTACTATAAGAGAAACACAAAGTTAGACAACAAGGACACACGTGAGATGAGATGAAGCAAAAATAGATCAATAGAAGATGTATTAATCGTTGAGCAGCAAATAGTATACCTGCAAATTGGAAGAATTGAAAGCACCCAAACGTCCCATTAGATACCAAGATTGAATAACCTGCAAGGACGCAAGTAAATCGATCATAATTCATTATACGTAAATAAATTATAAATTAGAATTAGAAGGGTTAGCAATAAGTACTGACAGTGCCAAAAACATCAACATCCTGATCAGAAGGAGAGCCGTAAAACTCAAACCAAATGTAAGAGTCAATAGGGTTGAAGTTTCGGAAGCTGACTTTGAAGGAAACTACAGAGCCCGTTTTAGACTTGTGGAAGTTACTACGGCCTTTCTTCCTCACTCTGTCTTCCACTCTTTGCCTCATTAGTTCCGGGTTGCCTATGCTGTCACCAAGAAGGGCACGGAGTTCTTCGTCACTTTTGCAAGCATCTTCAAGAACTCTGCAATATTGTAGCCAACGATGGATCAGAAATATAATAATTTAGCTGGGAGAGAGAGAGACTTAATTACTTGGCCCAGGCAGGATAGTTATGAAGGCGATCGTATTCGCGTTTCCTTTTATCTTCACGAACTTTGAGCAATCTTCGTCCTCTTGCTGTGGTTCCGGAGACCACCAAAGGGCCGCTTTTATAATCTCTCTCAGTCTTCCTTTCTCCAATTCCATCATCCGAAGAAGCGACAACCAGTAGCTTCTTCTTCTTAATAGTGGTAGTGGTATCGCAATTGTTGTTAATGCGCGATCCCCATCCCCACCTCAAACCCAGTCCCAAACCCTTACTCGGCGGCATCTGCAACAAAGACACGGACATTTCTCTCTTCCTAGTTCCTAGTAGGCTAGTACTCCACCGCTGTTCTATTTCAAAGCATTCTTCTATCCTTATCGGTAATGTTACTACTTGTTTTCTTTCCTCCTATAATGATGGGCCCAGCCTAGTTTTCTATTGGACCCCATTATTATTAGCCCATTAGAAATAGGAGCAGGTACATTTCCATCCGTCATTGTCAAAGCCAGCCTTTGGATCTCAAGAATGATGATTTGGGATTAACATATTTGTTCGTTCAAATAAAAAATGTTAACTTAACGAAGCAGCTGATATGTCTGCGATGAAATTTCCCAACAATTTTGCATATTTCATCATTTTTGAGAAACAAAACTACGGTGGAAGGGATCTTTTTGGAAACATTGTTTTGATTGATTGAACCTTCGAGGCCTACATTGTTCCTGCTGCTGCAGTCATTGAGAAACGTATTGATATCCTCAATTCCTGCAAAGGTACAGGCCTATGCTTTCTTTACTTTTCAAAATGACATGGGAAAGATGCCCTGCACCTATCTATAGAAGGCCAGCTGCAATGTGCTCTGATGGCTGTGAGCTTCTCAGATTGCCGAGTCCGCATCAAAGGTTGAACACAATTAATAATCTAGAGGTCCTCAATGCGATATATCATTTAATATTGACAAAAGATGATTATTTCATTGAAAAAGCAAAACATGTCTACTTGATTAGGAGAAACAAGCATAGATTTTTGAAAGGAGGGTCAGTCCCCAGCTGTGTACCCTTAAAATAGAATTAAACTGATTGCACCATAGAAATCCCAGTGCCAAATATGTTGCTAAGCTGCACTCTACGAAATGGGCTTCAAGATGTACATCTTGCATGCATGAGAATCCACTGTGGCTGTCAGGTTCCCTACAAAATGAGTTTTCAAGGTCTTGTGCTGCATAAGAGATACCCAAATATTAGAGATCCTGGAAGACAGCGTTCAACGAGTTCCATTAACCCAACACAAAACACTCGTACCCAACAGAACCAGGACGTTAACAGGACAAAACATACTGTTAAAATCACTAAATAAATACCTCCCAGAGATCCCTTGCTTTGACGATACTGTTGAGAGGAATTCCAATGTCATCCCACTCGGCTGTAATAGAAATACGCCAGGGGCCTCGGTTGACTAGTAGAACAGCTACCCTATAGCCTGCAAGAGGCCCTGCCCAGATCTGATGAGATGAAAAAATGGCATGATTAAGATATGCTCAACGATTCTACACTAACTAAAACATGGTATAGCTAATAGGGACCAATAAGTTTACCTCAAGATCACCTTCCATCCTGACCTTCTTAGCTTGTACCCCAAGTGAATCTTTATCATAAATGGTCAAGAGGAACCACCATTTAGCAAACTAAGGATTTCATTCATGCAGACATGGTCTTGTGAGATGAACATAGGGTGCAAATGCAGAGGACAGTCTGATTACCTTGATTAACAGCAATAACCTCCTTATTGGCAACGATATCCATTGTCTCTTTCGTCATGTTCCTCACATCACAACCAAGAAGAAGGGGAGCCTGTATACAGCTACATTTCACTGAAACAGTTCTCCCAGAATATTGGCTCGCATAAAGCAGGATACCGAAAGGAAAATGTTGCCTACAATACCTTTGAAATGGCCCAAATACTGAAGTGCACTGTATACTCATCTTTTGTCATTCCTCCATTCCCCACCTCAAGCATGTCAGGATCTGTTTTTTAAAAAAAGAGAAAACAGACCTCAAATAAAGATAAATCAAAATTTGCTAAAACATGTCTCAGCTTGTAAAACATTTTCTCACTAACAAAAAACACAAACCATTCCAACCACCAGGCCTAGCAAGCTCTGCATAGACCTCATTCATGTCTGCTCTTGAAACCATACTGCCAATGAGCAAAGACTTTTTGTTTAGTATTTAAACATCAGGACCTTACAAACCAAAGACAAGCTTAATTCGCGTATGATTTACCTGTCCCATGTATCAGAAATATCACCAGTTGTCCTCCAGCTATTTCCTACCTTAGCACCCCACGTTGCAGGATGCATGTCGCCCCTGAAAAACAAGGAAAAACAGACTCAACAGACGCACAATAGAAGCTTGAAGTGTACGGGTCATTACAGGGTACATGTTTTCATTACAATGTACCATTCACAAAGTGAGTGAAATATAGGGCGGCCAGCTTTCATCAAAGCACGGGTCATTACAGGGTACCTTCAAAGATGAAATTAAGATTCTTGTCACCTAGAAGCCTGAAGTGTTAATTCAACAACAAAAAACAGAAGCACAATACATATAACTGTGTACTGTATCGGATCACCTAACAGTTGGCTTTGTACCATCATTGTTACAGTTATCGTATTTCAAGTAGTCAATACCCTGCAAACAAAGTGAATTGTGTAAGATTTAGTAGTCACCAAATAGTTGGATTTCCTAAACTTAAAAAAATACAAAGGTTATCTAGTTTTTTACCCATGAAGCAAAACTCTTGGCATCTTGTTCCTCATGACCAAGTGAACCAGGCATGGTTTTGCTACAAGTAAAATACCTGCAAGATATGTGGTGGACTGACTCATCTACCAAGATTCTATTTCTATACTCATAGCATGAGACATGGCATATATTTTTGTTTGGGGCAGACAGAGTAGAAAGGCATTACCCTGCATCTGAGTAAATTCCTAATTTAAGACCCTTGTTGTGAACATAGTCTGCCAGGGCTTTAATACCAGAAGGAAATGTTGATTTCTTAGGCACTAGATTACCCTGAAACTCAAATCCCAGAACAGTTTAGAGCCAGTACAACTCTTTTAACAAGTTGAAAATAAATGCATTTAAATATAATATTTCACAAGCAAAAAGCTTTTATAATGAAGAAAAATGAAAATAAAAGAAGAGATGTGCGAATATACCTTGCCATCACGAGCAATTTCAGCCCAACAATCGTCTAACATAAATGCATCATCTCGTTAGCTGGCTTATTACATCAAGCAAGGCATGAAAGACAAAGAAATAAAGTAATTGAAACACACACATACCAATGTTAACATATGTGTAGCCAAGTTTAGACAGACCAGTGGACACCAGGGCATCAGCTGTAACGTTAACAAATTATGCAAGACTTTAGGAATTGCAAAGTGCATTATATAATAGTATAAGCTTATGTTAATTTGGACATAATCAGCTTTTTAGACCAAGCAAAAACATATTGCACAGTTAGGTTTGGATGGAGAACAGAAGAAGTCACTCTCACCAGTCTCTTTGATAATTTTCTCATCAATTTTGCAATTGAAGTGATTCCAACTATTCCATCTACATCGAGACAACAACCGATAAATGAGTGCGGTAATGATGACGATGATATAGCAAGGAAAATCACCCAAGGACAACAAATGAAAATACCAACTCTATGGTAACCAATAACCACCACCGTATCAGCATAGCTAATTGTCAATTAGTGGAATTGGCATTTGGCAACTTGCTATTGACGGGTTTGACTCTTGATATAGAGGCCAAGTGTTGTTAGAAATGCGAAAAGCATTGATGTCATATTCGATTTAACTTGATATAGAGGCCTATAACTATAATTCAATGACAAAAAGAAACCTGTAGAAAACAAAAAAACGTGTTTTGACAAGAAAATCCAAACCGGTTACCGATTACTAGGCAGCAGCACTGTGAGTGTGTGTGTGTGTTTCTTTGGGGTCGGGACCTGGTCATGGTATGAGTAGTTGTTTGATGGAGTGAAAGTGATACATGATGATGAGACTAGTGGTCAGCCAACGATTTGAAGGATAAAGTAAGTGCCGAAATAATCGAAGACTACTAGATTGGGGAAATCAATTCAATTATTCATGAATAGATACTGTTCAGATGCGCTGTCAACATCAGAAACCCAATCAATTACTGAAGATTACAAAAGAAGAAAGCAAGAGAGACAAGTTGATCAAAACACGGGTATGCATGGAGTAATAGGAATTAGATGCGTACCCCATGGGAGGAGTGGCGGCAAGACCATTTGCAAGCAGATTTCTTCTACTACTATCCCGGTTTGACGGAAGTCTGTCTTTTCTTACTCTTGAAACTGAATCAACAATGGTAACACCCGGGCTACCCCTGGTGGACGATGATGATGATGATGAAGATGAAGAGGAGGAGATGAGTAGCAGGAGACACACTGCTAGTAAACAGTTACCACTACCATTAGCACAATTCTCCATCGTCTTCACCAGTATTATATATCTGTGGGAGTGTTGTTTTACTGCTATAGGCAGGGAACTTAGGTGCGGCAGAGAAGGAGAGTAGCAAGCCAAGCAGTTAATCGGTAGACTAGAGAGTGGTAGGTGAATGTTCTGGGTATGACTATCTATATTCTATAGCCGCCACACAGTAACGCAGTACTTCTCGTCTTTCTCTCTCTTAAATTACCAGTCCTATTTCTCTGACATCCTTTATTCGATCCTTCATTGATATATCATGGATATCGTTTTTTAATCGATCAAACATGATTTTGAATGCAGTGCACATTTCCTCCCTATTTTTCCTCTCATTTTAGAATTGTGTTTTTTTCAACGAGGAACAACAATTTAACCTGATTCTATGGATACCACGCCGAAACTAGTGGGTGTGTGTGTTTTTTTTTTATTTTACAGTCACAGATGACAAAGAATATATGTATTATTAAATCTAACTCAAAATCCAATCCTTCTCGATATATGTATATGTATATAAATTCTATACATGCTCTAATAATACTACCAGATGTATGACTGTATATTATTTATAATCTTGCGATTTAATATTTGTATATGTACTCATTGTTTAATAGATAATGAATATCAGACACAACTTGATAAACAGTGTATCACTGCCCATAAAATAAAAATCTATGTGTAAATATCCATGATAATCCTTATTTGCAAAAATCCATTGTCATCTTTATTTCCTTGCAGAAGAGCCCTTGCTTTTCCTACGTGGTCTGTGCGTTGGCGCCAGTCAGGTGCTGAAGCGGGCTTTCAAATCCAGGCCCACTGAATTGCAGGCCCAGAATGAATTAAAGAGCAGAAACGCATAGGTGCGACGCCCGCTTTAAAACATGGACGACGTGTCCTTTGCGTTTAGATCGACGACATAGCTCGTCTTCTTATTTATCAATTAATATATTTTCCACTCCTTGATTGATCCTCTCTCGTCGCCCGTTAGAGAAGCAGAGAAGAACAGCATGGGAAGTGCAGCAGCCCAAATTCCGACGAGCTTTGGACATGAGCTCAGAGCTTGTCTTCGTTGCCGCCTAGTCAAAACTTACGATCAGGTTTTCTTCTTGCTTTCCGTTCTTCTCCTTCTTTGTACAGATTGTTGCACATTAGGGTTTTGGACTTGTTATTTATCGGTTAAATATTAAAAATAAAAATGTGCAGTTCAGAGAGTCGGGATGCGAGAACTGTACCTTTTTTAAGATGGACGAAGATCACGAGCGTGTCGTTGATTGCACAACTCCTAACTTTACTGGGCAGGCTAATCATCCTCCTTTCTTTTCATTTTCTATTAATTCAACAATAATTCCTTCTTCCAATAATTATTTCTCTCTATTTTTGTAATTTCTTTTCTTCTCGTCTTATTTCGTGCCTTACTTTTTCTGACATTATTGCAGGATAATTTCTGTTATGGATCCTAGTCGAAGCTGGGCTGCTCGCTGGTTGAGAATTGGTATGTTAAACAATAATTTCTGACTCTTCTTCTTCCTCTTTGTTTCTGCTCTCAGATACTTTCCGATGCCCGGTGTTTTCTTTTCTTTTCTTACTTGTTTGTTGTGCTAGCTTATGTGAATTTCCGAGCTGTTTCCAACCTTCCAAGGAAATAATTCTTAATAATTATAGAATTGAGGCTAAGTAGTATTCTTCCAGAGTTGCTTAGATGATAGAAAGTTCAAGCTATGTAAGGAGATTCGAGGTTGTTTTTCTCTCTAGTCACAATCTGATTCACCAACTCATATAGACAATTATCACAAAAAATCTTTTTTTAAGGCATAAGTTGTCATGATGCTCCTCTCCTATAGTGTTCACAAGTGAGTGTGGGGTGAAGCTTTTTTTTATTTAATGAAGGGCAATTCAGCTGGTGTGGTTTGAGAGTTTTTTGGATGGTTAAAGCTCCTTATCAAACATCACTTGTGTCATGGTGCAGCACAGATAAACTTTTAGTTGAAGTGTCTTTAGTGGTGTAACAGGTTCTGCATGCTCATACAAGTGAAGAGTTTTGGGGTTTTTTATATTCTGAACATTGTTCAGTTGATACTACTGTAGTCCAATTCATCTCCTCTTCTGCCATGAAAATTCTCCTAATTGGTCTTCCCTCATCACCATGGACATTTTGGGGCATTCCACTACTAGGACTAGATTGAATGGATATCTAGATGTAGAAGCATGCCTATGCACACAATTCTTTTTCTTTCCAAGGGATGGTTTGGCACGCAAAATTGTCTGGTACTTTAGTACCTCAACATATTTCTCCCTCCTAGATTCTGTAGGTTGTTCTTTTTTTCTTTGTAAGATTTTCATCCATCTACTATTCTAGATTTGAATATGTTATTAGAAAATTGGCTCTTTTTCCTTGATTCTTCTTTTAAACCTTTTCAGGAAGATTTGTACCTGGTTGTTATACACTAGCTGTTTCAGAGGCACTTCCAGAGGACTTGCAGGTATAATTCATCATACCAAGCACATTATAGATGCTTTGTTTAAGCTTAATCAATTTACACATCAGTTTTGCATCTTAGTTAACCAACAATAACTGTTTCCAGTTAAGATGAAGTACTATATTTGCCTGCCAATGACGTGCTCAATTTATCTCCACCCACATTGGCTGTTTTTGGAAAATTTGTGTTGATACAATGTTAGATATAAAGTGTTTTAAGTCAGTGTGAAATATTACCACTCGCCACTCTTAATTGCTGGAATGTGCAAAACTTCATCGAGACCACTCACATTGTATACATGTTTGGGAGCTCATGTTGTATATATGTTTGGAGGTCAAAATTTGTAAAAGCGTTCACTGTATGCTCTATAACGTCTAAGCTTTGTGCCCATACAAAAGCATGCTTGCTTGTACCATCTAATCCTATATTTTACTAGCCATGTCATTTGGTGCATGTTTAATAGTACTTTCCCAGACAATGAGACTTTCATTCTTTCCTCCTCATCTTCTTAGTTAAAAGTTGTATGTGGCAGTATGGCAGTATATTTTATTTCTCGCACTGCCTTAAGTTAAAATCCGATGATATATTCATTCCCCCAAAGGGATTATGAAAGATAAAATGGACTTTCACTATATCCATTGGATTAGTCATAGGATTTCCGTGAGATGAAAATCTTGCTGTCATCTTTGAAAGATGTGGCTCTTTTAGAGAATTTACTACAGAAACTTCTATCTTTGAACCTCTTTTTGAGAGCTGGAATGCTGTGGCTCCTCTTGCATAATGTGCACATCAAGACTAGAAAGTGGCTCCGCTGTAGAATCGCTACCTGTGCTATTGGGTGTCTGCTGCACCCAATGATTTGTTTACATTCTCTGATTTGTATATCTGCTCCATTTGGACTTACCCGTGATCTGGCCTCCTTGCAGAATTTATGTGAAGATGAGCGTGTGCCCTACATTCCACCAAAACGTGTATAAAAATGACCAGCTGAAGTTAAGCTGCTTATCACTGTAATATCTCAAACAGAACTATTTGTGTTAGTTCTTAGATCCACAACACTCCTTGCACAAGTGTTGTACTGCTTTCTTAGCTGCTCATAGTCTCGTTGTTTTGTCACTGAGGCACCTGGTTGTGAGCCTCTTTTCTTCTTCTCTTCTCCTGTTTTTTTTTTTCAATTTCTGACAAAAAGCGCTCAACACTGCTGATCGGGTGATTTTGTTCAGAACTGGGAACGGAATCTTCTCCCATGTTTTCAGTGGCTAACGAGCTGCGTTTTTTAGGGCTCCATTGGTGTGGTTCTGAAGCGGATATCTAGAGGCATTACTGGGCTAATGGTCAGACCCATGCGAGAGAGATTTATAGGTGCGATTTCTCTTTGGGCCAGCTTTCTTTTTTTATAAAGAGAGAGGCCGTGGCGTAGACGGTTATCATAAAGTGTTAACACAAGGGAGCCTTACTAGTCACAATAAGACAAGTAACATGCCAATGCCAAAGCCCATTCCAAGATGCTTAATATCGTCGTCCAAATCAAAATCTACCACGTGTGGATGTTCTTGTTTGTCATAACAAGAAAAAAAAACAAAATGATAAAATAACATGCCACAAAAAAATATCATAATTTAGAGTCATAATGACATCCGAGATTAATTGGGTATTTAGTATGCTTTTCAAAATTGCTTTTGAAAAAAAATGATTTTTTTTATTTTAAATTAAATTTTGTGTATTTTTATATTATTTTCATGTGTATGTTAAAAATATTTTTAAAAAAATATAATTTTGATGCATTTCTGTACAAAAAGCATTTTCAAAAGCAATATTAATCATACTCTAAAAAAAGCACTAACAAGTTTCAATTATCATTTGAGAAGTAAAATAGTCCGGCTTTAAAGTTAAAATAGACTGACATGATTACAGTAAATAAAAAGGATAAAAAAGAGAAGAAAAAAACCTCAAAAGTCACAAAGAAATCTTGATAATGACAACCCTAATACTACTAAGATGATTTTGATAAAATGAATAAGAAGATTTTGATAAAATGAATAAAATAACATAGATATGTGATCAATGGGTCGCAAAAGTTATTCATTGTATTAAGGATTCACTTGCCTTTAAACTACTTGTTATGCATACCCTAGTCATCATTGGTAACTAACTTTAATGTTATTGAATTTATCTTGATAAAAATATTTCAATGATCTTTTGGTATTTTTTCTATACTCTCTCTTCACAACTTATAATGAGAAAATAATTAAATATAAAAAAGATTTTTAAGTCAAAAACTTCAATGATGATATCGTCACGTTGTTAGAAAGATCTTGATTAGATGAATTAAAGGACATCAAATAAGATCACCAATAATGACCATGACTTTCACACGAGTTGTCTAGAAAAAAAGAGTCTTAACACATTTAAACAACTTATGTGCTCCACAATATTCATCATTGGTGACATTATCTAGTGTCGTTGAATTTGTTTATTTCATCTTCTTTTTTCAGTGATACTGATGTTGTCATCATCTTAATCTTGATGCGTCTTTAAAGTCTATGTTTTTCTTTTCATGTATTTTTGTTGCTTTTTATTGTGAAATATATCATTTTATTTTACTTTTTGAAAATGTTGTAGATGACATTCATGGCTTGGGAGTCACACACACACACACACACACACACACACACACACATATATATATATATATATGAAACTCTTTGAAGTGTACTATCTTAATGAAAAACAATTATAGTGCTAGATTCCAAAAATAATCCATGTATCACTCCAAGCCTCAAAATATTATTATAAAATAAAATTTTATTTTTTAAAAAATAATTAAGAATGGATAAATAAAACATCATGAGGTTATTATTTTGGAAAATAATTTTAGGTGTGTTCTCTCAATTTTGTTTGTTGAAAAATTCAGTTTTCCCTTTCTTTTTTTTTCCTTGCACCAAATGTTGCCCAAGGGATAGAAAAATGAGGTTATTTATGCATTTTTTATTGTTTACAGAATTGACCTTATTGACTCATGTATTTCACTTTTGACCTTAGTTTTTTTATTTTCATTCAATTCTTGTCCCTCCACGGTGAAATTTAATTATATGTGTTTATATTTATTAATATTTTTCTGATATTAATTAATAATTCTAGTTAGTCCATGAAGTCTAATGGGGCTACTAATATCACCAGCATCAACAATGTCCTAAGTTTGGAGAAAAATAAATTTATCTATATTAGGAATGGAGGAGAGTAAATAACAAGGTATAAACGGAATACCAGGAGAGCGTGGATTTCCAGAGAAATAAGACTGGTTAAATATAAAAACAAAAGTATAACAACTACTCCGATTAAAAAAAACAATGACAAGAAATAACAAGCATGAGCAGCCCGTAATCTAAAACATGATTGTATTTTTATAATAACTATATTTATTTTTGTAAGGACTTTTTGTTTGTATCAAGAATAGCTGTTTACTTGTTATGTTCTGTTATTATAGACATGGGACAACATGTATTATTTTGAGATTGACTGAAATCTTATTTAAAAATGTGTTATTATGACTTGTATACACATGTTTACAATCTTATTATTTCTTATATTAATGTCTGGCTAGAATGATGATTGAATTAGGATGGAAAATCATGTATAAAAAAGAATCGAAACTATGTTAATTATTTTGAAATATCGATAAATTATACGTGTAACTAGATGAATATACATATATATATATTCAGTTATTGCTGGGATTGTTATCTATCATGCATGTACTGGAGTAATTGAGAACTGTCATGTGGCGTTTTTTTTCTTCTATGTACCAACAACAAGAAAAGAAATGTAACACGTCGGTGAATGGAGAGGAAGGAATAAAGGTGTGGATGCGGAATATGCCGTCGCATGGTGACGGCATATGCTGACATGCATGACTTCACTTGGATAAAATCAAAGAAGAAAAATTAAATTAATTGTTAACTACAGGTAGTGTTAGATGTACAAGGTTAACGATTAGTTTTTTTATTTATTATTTTTAAAAAGAACATATAAATAGTTTTTTATTTTTTAAAATTCATCAGAGTCTGTTTTTTATTTTTTTCCAAAAGCAATTAGAGGTTGATGTCATTTCATAACCACTAGAATGATTATCTAATATACTAAAAGAGTTCAGAGTCAATTACTATGCATTGTGTGTAGAATCACTATGGATTACAATAATATTGTTTAGTTTTCGGTTCGATTCGCTGGTTTACTGATATATTTGTTATTTTTGCACAGTAAAATATGACAAAACGCCCGTAGCTCGGTGGATAAAGTGTCTGTTTTCTAAGCAGGAAGTTATTGGTTCGACTCCTGTCTAGCACGTTGTATAGTTCTTTCTCTTCCCCACTTACACCTTTTCTTCTCGTATCCCCTCCTGATTATGTTTTATTGTTTTGTTTTTTTTCCTCTCAATCATTTTCCCCCTGCTTATATTTCTTTTTCTTTTTCCAATCATATATATTTTTTTCCGTTGTTCTTTCTCTCTGGTTGTTTTTTATTAGTTTTTTTTCTTCATGTCAAATGATATTTTTAGCTAATAATTTTATTTTTATTTCATTTTTTGTTTGCTCTTTTGTTAAAGTTATTGATTTTTTTTTCTTTGATTGAATTTCCCCCCATTATTAATGCAATAATAATACTAATTTTAGTTTTTTTTCTTACTTCCTCTTTTGTTAATGTTTTTGACTTTTTTTCCTCGGGATAATTTAATAATTTTTATTATTTTAGCAGTAATAATAATGATATTTTTAGACGTTAAGACTTTAATTTTCTTGTTGTTATAATAGGGTGTGTTGGTATGCTTCATTATATAAAACCTTCCATGTATAAATGTTATATTTTATTTGATTTTTTCATTTCATTTAAATTAATAATATATATGGTTTTCATTTAAACTTTTAATTTTTTATTTTAATTCCTTTAATTTTTTATAGCTCTTAAATAGTTTTTATTTTTGTCCATATTTATATATATGTGCCTTTAGTTTTGATTTTTGATTTTATTATTTTCTTTTTTGTTGAGATAACATTTTTTTTCAAAAAATTTGTTCTTAAATTTTAGTTTGTGTTTATGATCATTTGAAAATTGATAAAAAAAAAATTCCTTTGGTTTTTTTTATTAGTTTTTTATTTTATTTTCACGTCAAATGATTTTTTTTAGCTAATAATTTTTTTTATTTCATTTTTTTGTTTTCTCTTTTGTTAAAGTTTTTGGGCTTTTTTATTCTTTTATTGAATTTATTTTCCCATTATTCATGCAATAATAATAATAATTTAGTTTTTTTTCTTGCTTCCTCTTTTATTAATGTTTTCGAGTTTTTTTCTCCTCAGAATAATTTAATAATTTTTATTGTTTTAGCAATAATAATAATAATAATATTTTTAGATGTTAAGCATTTAATGTTGTTGTTATAATAAGGTGTGTTGATGTGTTTTATTATAGCAAACTTTGCATGTATAAATATTATATTTTATTTTTGAACTTGCAAAATCTATTAATTGTTTTAATTTTAACAATTATAAAAAATATTTGCTTGGCCCGCAATGTCATGCGGGCAATTGACTAGTAGATACTCGAGAGAGACAGAGCAACCACCGTTTAGGATTTTGGAGTGTTTAACATTGTGTTTTAAAAATATTTTTTGAAGAAAAATGATTTTTTATTTTAAATTAAAATTTGTTGGTGTTTTTAAATAATTTTATGGGATGATATCAAAAATAATTTTTAAAAAATTAAAAAATATCATTTTAATAAATTTATAAATAAAAAATATTTATATTTTAAAAAGCAAATTCCATGATAACATATATATTAAGTAGAGAGAGGGGGGGGAAGAAACGTGCAGCAGCAACAGCAGAAGCTACAGCTACCCATTTCGCACGAGCACTTGAAGTGGGTAAACTTACCGCCATTTCTTGTCCTGTCCTTCTTCTTCTTATTCCATATTCATAATTAATAGCAGTAATAACAACTCATTTCCTTGCTGTTTTCTCACAGTAAGTTGCTGAAGCTCTTTCAATCATCTCCTCCTCTTCCTCTTTTTTTGGTGGACCTGCCGGTTTTCAAACACTGAATGAATGGATGATAATTGATCTACGTACATACATAGATAGGTAGATATTAGTATGTTTTTTTCTAATAGAAATATATAGATATTAAAATGTTTTTGTGGCAGAAATTGAAGAAAATCAAATGGTGAGCATGGACATAGAAGGACTCCTAAAGGAGCACCGGGATGATGAAGAGGGGCGTGTCCCCAAGACCAAGATCGTCTGCACTCTGGGACCTGCTTCTCGATCCGTTCCCATGCTCGAGAAGCTTCTCAAAGCTGGCATGAACGTTGCTCGCTTCAATTTCTCCCATGGCACCCACGAGTACCACCAGGGGACCTTGAACAATCTCAGGATTGCCATGCAAAACACCAGCATCCTCTCTGCTGTCATGCTCGATACCAAGGTCTCGCCTCTCTTTTCCATCTCCCCATCAACTACTCCTACTACGAACCTCATTGCTAATCTTAATTGCCTAATTAAGTCTCCTATCTATCTAACGCTCCCCCCTGTCTGCCTTTCTAATCTGTACTATACGCGGTTGATGCATTTTTCCTTGTCAACTAGGCATGATTAAGCGAAAAGCGTTTTGAAGCATTAGCACCTAATTAAGTATAACACTTACTTGTCATGTCTTTCTTCTTCTGTGTACTCGCCAACACAACTCTGTAACCTTTTGTCCTAGGGGCCTGAGATTCGCACCGGTTTCCTAAAAGATGAAAAACCGATTCAGCTGAAGGAAGGTCAGGAAATCACCATCACTACTGATTACAGCATCAAGGGTGACACGGGCATTATCTCCATGAGCTACAAAAAACTGCCTGCGGATGTCAAGCCTGGGAACACCATATTGTGTGCAGATGGCACCATCACCCTCACCGTCTTATCTTGTGATCCTCAGGCTGGAACTGTCAGGTGCCGTTGTGAGAACACTGCAATGCTTGGCGAGAGAAAAAATGTTAATCTTCCTGGCGTTGTTGTGGATCTTCCCACACTGACAGAGAAGGATGAGGAAGACATTCTGGCATGGGGTGTTCCCAACAACATTGATATGATCGCCCTTTCTTTCGTACGCAAGGGTTCCGACCTTGTTCATGTGCGTAAGGTTCTTGGGCCCCATGCCAAGCACATACAGTTGATGTCAAAGGTAGAATGAATGCCCTCTTTTGTAACAAATTAAGCGCATGTGTGAGGCATCATCGAGCTTATATATTTTTATTTGCCATGCTTCTTGTTTTATTTTTAATCAAACAATAAATAATTTGATTCCTTCTGGTTTTATCAGGTTGAGAACCAGGAGGGAGTGATTAACTTCGATGAGATCTTGCGTGAGACCGACTCTTTCATGGTTGCTCGTGGTGATCTTGGAATGGAGATTCCAGTTGAGAAGATTTTCCTAGCACAAAAGATGATGATATACAAGTGCAATCTTGTTGGCAAGCCTGTTGTGACGGCCACGCAGATGCTCGAGTCTATGATCAAGTCTCCCAGGCCGACCCGTGCAGAAGCAACTGACGTTGCCAATGCTGTCCTCGATGGTACTGATTGCGTCATGCTCAGCGGAGAGAGTGCAGCTGGTGCCTATCCAGAGCTTGCAGTCAAGATAATGCGTCGAATTTGCGTCGAGGCGGAAGCCTCCCTTGACTATGGTGCCGTCTTCAAGGAGATGATAAGATCAACTCCACTTCCCATGAGCCCACTGGAGAGTCTCGCGTCCTCGGCTGTACGTGCTGCCAACAAGGCCAGAGCAAAGCTCATCGTGGTGCTGACACGTGGCGGGACCACGGCCAAACTGGTCGCCAAGTACAGGCCAGCTGTCCCGATCCTTTCCGTGGTTGTCCCCGTGCTGACCACCGATTCATTTGACTGGGCATGCAGTGATGAGGCCCCTGCAAGGCACAGCCTGATATACAGGGGGTTGATTCCCCTTTTGGCAGAAGGATCAGCCAAGGCCACAGACGCAGAATCCACAGAGGTGATTTTGGAAGCCGCTCTAAAATCAGCAACAGGGAGGGGGCTGTGCAACCCGGGAGATGCGGCTGTTGTACTTCATCGCATTGGTGCTGCCACTGTCATCAAAATATGCACCGTGAAATGAGCAGGTATGTATGGGCAGCAAAGTGCCCTAGAAATGGCCAGGGAGGTTATCATCTCTTATGCTTCGTGTGAACGGTTATTGAAGAATTGAATTATTTCCTTTTATCTTTCCTGAGTCATGTTAGGTGGTGCTCTTCATCTCCGTTTACAGAGATTAGGGTGGTAGCATATATAAAATAAGAGGCAGAGCCCTTCTCCTTTCTTATACATAAACACTACCTGGTTGCTTATTATTGAGCAGTCAAGTCAGTCGATGCTCGATATTATGATTTCGAGGAAGCGATAGCACATCTTCCAGCAGAAATCGGAAATGACATCCCAAGTCCCTTGAATATATCGACATAGTTTTTTGAAAAGACATCAACATATAAAAACATACATAAAAATAATTTGAAGAAAAAAAAATAAAAGAATGATTTTTTCAAAACACAAAAGGCTATAAACATTAGATATTGTTCTACACTCTTCCAGCCAATTTTGGATCAGAGCAGAATCCTCCTCGGACCACTGAGTTTTGTTGAAGTTGCAAGACTAGTAAAAGGAGGATGTGGCCCTTTTCAGAGTTAAAGGAGAGTTGATTGAAGGTAGTTTCCGTACCTGCAAACACAAGTTCTTCTGGTTGGGTTAAGTTGATGTATGAGACCTTAGAAACTGACGAGGACATCTTTCCACAAGCAGATATTCCTCATCAAACAAACATGCAGGAACGATGTGCTGCAACTCGTGCAGAACTTGGCACAGTCTTCACCACAAGTTGGGATCAAATGGAAGAATGTGTGAGATTGTCAAATTATGGATGCAAACAGAATGACTTTACAACTCTCGAGAATCATCAAGAAAAAAAGGAGGAGAACCTGAATATAAGGATCTGGAAACTCAGTATTTAAATGGATTTAGTAGCAACGCTAGAAGAATATACCATTTCATATAAAAAAAATATGCATCCTCATGAAGCGGGTCCCATTTTAGAAGCTCTAGTCTCACGTAAGGAGAAAAAACAGCAGGTGCACTTAGTGACATGTAAGCATATCTATAGCTTGCATAGCATTCTTCCTTCCATGTTTCGATCGCTGTCATTCTCATCCATGCCTGATCCGCCTTCAATTTTCTGGGTGGAACTATCTATCTCCATGGATGACAATCTCTTTGAATCAAATCGAGCTTTCCTGCATTGACAGGCCTTATCCATCCTCTCCATATCCATCCGTTTCTGTAAGTTGATATCTCTGCCAAATTCATATCTTGCTTCACCAGTAGATTTGCTGATCTTCCCAGGGAACTGATGCAGTGGCTGCTGCACTTTTGGCAGCATCAATCATTACTAAAGAATTACCTCTACCTCTAGCAATGAAAACTGACATTGCTGCTTTCACTGCTGCGTCTACCTCCATCATCTCATCATCATTATCAGTAGTTTTTCTTTCTAAGAAAACTGATGCGCGTGCCTCATGAAGCTTCTGCATCTTCTCTTCAAGTCCCTCCATTACAGTAGCTTTATGCTGCAAAGAGAGCAAAATAACATCAAAATGATAACCGCATACATTAACTAGAATTCCCTGTTTAAAGGAGCCTAAAGATTAAATAGCATCGTCTTATGCGGTTTCTATTGCTAATGATGTGGGAAGAATCTAAAGCTTGAGTGAGATCAGCACTATCATAAATCATACTGTTTTTAAGCTCAGAGGAGGAGGAGGATTGAACTAGGGTTCGAGTTATTCTTTGTAGTTCAAGAAGAGCTTCCATAATGTAAAATCCTGCTCGGGGGAGAACATTGGACGCGGCTGTTGAGTGGGAGGTTGTTGGGGGTGGTTTATCTTGGGATGAAGTCAATTTGTGAGAAGAGGAACTTGGTTTTAGGTTGGAGGGGATGCGGGAGACAGCTTGTCCTCGATCCTCCTCCTCTTCTTCCGCGAAGCTTAGGAGCTTCTTTGGCGTTGGTGTTAGAGTTGCTGGTATCGGTATTCTCATCATAATCGTAGACCCGCCGGCGGAAGTTTCTGGATTTGGCGGAACCACTTATTACTGCGTCACTGTTTTCCGGGGGTGTTTGAGAGTGTTTTATAAAAACGTTTTTTTTTTTAAAAAAAAAAATTAATTTTTATTTTTAAGTTTAATTTAATAAAATTTAGTGTTTTTGAATCGTGTTGATGTCAAAAATAATTTTTTAAAAATAAAAAAAAAATATAATTTTAATATATTTTTGAACAAAAAACACTTTAAAAAACAACCACAACCACACTTTCAAATAACACTAACTAATTTTCGCTCTTTTTAAAAATAATTATAATTACTTTATAAAACAAATGGCCTTAAATTGATGGATTTGTTGTTATTATTATTATTATTATTCATGTGGCTCAGTTTGAGTTTGTTTTTTTCTTTTAAAAAAAAAACAAACATGTGAGGCTTCACTTGTTTTTAAAAACTCACTTCCTATTCGACGAATGTTATTGCATCGTCTCTGTACATGCTTATGGTAAGTAGTTATGGCCATTTCTGAAATCCTGAGTAGATCGAATTTCCAACGATCCCGCTCCATCCAACTCCCACAGACTGATGATATTTTCAGCTGTAGCAGTAAGGAAAAACCTACCATAAGGACACGAGCAGGAAATGAAACCCTAAACACCAGTTTTTTCATAAACATAGAAACGTCGTCCCGAATTGGCATCCCATCTGTTCTTCGCCATGAGCAAGTAATTGGTCATCATAATCCAGTCCTGATTCCATCCAGCACTTGCTTCTTATTAAGCATCTAATGGTATTCTTGATTCTTCCTGCAAAACGTCCGCCGTCCGTTTACGATCATCGAGAGAGTACAATGCCCTTGTTATGATTCTGGTAGCTGCAAATGGCTTTTTCAGTGGGGAAAAATTAAACAAAGAAAACCCACTACAATCAGCCAATTGTCTTGTGCCAAAGTCATAGAATGTAATAGCTTCTCCTACATGACTAAATTGCTTCCGTTCTCCGGCAAAAACAAACCATGATTAAGGTTAAGCATCGTAATGATTCAGATTTCATCAATCAATACTCCTTCCAAATTTCAACCGCATATAATTAAAAAAAAAATAAAAAAAAAATTGTGTCATCAAAATTTGGTTTACATGATCATCAAGTAAAACCACTACTACATGGACAATCCTGGTTACAGCTACTTGACGAATGCAAATCCCCTCTTATACCTTCCACAATTTTACCTCTCCCTGCAACTAACTCTCTCTGTCTGCCAACGCCAATCAAGGAGCATTCGATGTTTTCTTGTCAGAATCTTCTGAATCTGAACCATCAGATGTTTTCTCGTCAGAATCTTCCGAATCTGAACCATCAACCATCTTCTCAAGTGAATCCATATTACCAGCTTCAGAAAGAGTGTGCAAACGAAGTTTGTCAGCATCTTCACTGTTAAGAACAAAACAAAGCTGTTAGTGTTCATTTGTTTTCACAGTGAACAGACCATGAATAATGGAAATGCTTAAATACAACTCTTCCCATCATTTTTCAACTTTCTTCAAAATAATCAAATCAATAGTAAAGGTTTGAGAATGAAAAGCATACTCTGCAACCCCAAATATTTCCTTCACAATCAAGGAGCTATCCCTTGAGCAGAACTCTGGCAGCTGGTTCAAAAGCAAAACAAAAACACAATCAGTTCATTAAATTTAGTCAGCAGCCAAATAATAACAAGTTCATCTCTTAGTTTCCAGTACAATAAAGCTCTTGAGGCAACCGCTAGAGTTCAGTTCAACAGATCCATCTCTCTTATTGGGGGGTTGGAATGGACTAACCAGTGCTGGCAATCCAAGAGCTACAAGCAAACGAATGTCTTGAGGCAACTAAGGTAATACAAATTATGTTATTTCCATGACCTCATGAATCACTTTTAAGGTTTGGCAGATTAGATGCAATAATTCAAAATAGCAGTAAAGATGGAGAAGAAAAACAAGGAAAAAGCTGTGTCCTTCTATAATTAAGAAAAACAACATCATGAAATCTGAAATAAAAATATAAGCTAGCGATGGGTATTAACAGCTAACTGTTCAACCGCTCACCTCAGACAAATAGAAGACCTTGCCAAAAAGGGTCTGAACTGCAAGTTTTCTCTTAAATCCCTTTTCGGAATACCCTGACATATTCATGACAACTGGGCCTGAAAGCACAGAGAACAAAATCAAAGCACTGAAAATTAGATCTGTTTAACCTAACTGTCATTTTCTTCATTCCTTATAGAATACTGGTAAAACCTACCTGCATCTTTGGACACAGCATACACATTTCAAGCCTTCCCTGGCCACTTCCCAGACAGTCCCATCCCCATCACCCTTCTCCAACAACCCTCTCACGCCCAAATAAAAATTAAAAAAAACCCAGAACCAATTGTGGAGAGTAAAGAAGCCAAAACATCAACAGCTCTAATTAACACTTCAGCATGCTTACATGTTTTCACATCTTTGTACTCAATCATGCCTCAAGCTAACAACTACTGAATAAACTTATGGATCCTTGCAAATGAAATCAAGAGGAGAACAGGGATCATAATTCGATGTGCGACCTAAAGAATTTTCAGGATGATTAAGATGCCATAAAGAAATACCTTTCTCCCGAACAATCCGTCTTGAGATATCATTCAAAATTTCAGCAACCTGGGAGTCATCCAACATTGAAGCTTTCCTGAACTGGATTAAGCTGGCAACTAGTTCCGGGTTAAATGGTTTCTCATTCAAAGCATAACGAATGTACTTGCGCACAATATCCACCATGGTAAAACCTGTCTGGATATGAATTAGCAGTTGCCATCAAAACCAAAATGATAGTGGAGAAGATGCGTCAAATTATTATGGTAGAGGATAAAAAATAAACCATCATCAGACAGACCTCTAGCTATAACAAAAATTCTATTTAAAAAAATAAAATAAATTGGACCAAGTTAATTCAAGACGAGTCATTTACATTGATTTAAACAGCAGTAAGCAACGAAACTATATCACTTT
Source organism: Salix purpurea (assembly GCA_027405865.1). Classification (NCBI taxonomy): domain Eukaryota; kingdom Viridiplantae; phylum Streptophyta; class Magnoliopsida; order Malpighiales; family Salicaceae; genus Salix; species Salix purpurea. The sequence continues at coordinate 99,529 of JAOWLH010000012.1, forward strand.
TGGGCAGTTAGAGTATGATTCATAAATAAAACTTTTCAAGTTATGGGGTACGTGAGTCACACCCTTTTCTCCATTCCTTCGAGAGCTACATGTTGTTGGGATGATGCATCTACTCCTACTTCTCCTCCTCCTTTCTGAAACAATACATCAATGGATTTGCACAGCATAGCATTTTTGTTGACCTGAAATGAAATAAATATGGTCAAAATTGTTGTTAGGAAAATACAAAAGAAAAGGAGAAAAGAAAAAAATAGGAAGCAACCAGTTTTTTGCGCTTGTATCTGGGAGACCCAAACTTCTTGACGGTCTTAACAAAGGCAATAACGAAAGTAATGCCAGCATAAGCGAGAGGAAGAGCGAGAATCCAAGGCAAGGAGCTCTGGCCCACTCTGGGACCTGGAATTGCTTGGGTGACAGACCCAGTGAATTCTACGAGGTCCAAAGCTTTCTCTTGAATCCAGGGCAATTCCTCCTCCACCTCTATCGTCTCTTCCTCCTCCTCTTCCTTTTTTACGTTCTTGTCGTTTTGGATTGCATTGGAACTGCGCTTCCCATCAGCAGCGGCGGCCGCCACAACACCAACTACTCTTGCTCCGGCCCTATGTGCGTGCAGAGATATAGAGTTTGGAAACGAAACGAGAGGAAAAGAAGGCGTGCGCCTAGAGATAGAAGGCAATGGATGGGGTAGTTTGGGACTTCCTAGGCGTCGAGAACAATAAGAGGAAGGAGTGGCAGTGGCAAGGAAAGCCATAACATAAGCGAAGGAAAGAAAGATGCAAGACTGTGTGAGTTGGGGGATGAAGGTGAATCTTGGCAGTGGGGGTTTTCGTTTGGTTTTAATAATCAGAACAGACATCAAAGGAAGGCTTAGGCCATGGGCCCAATGGCTCCACCCACTTCTAACAAAATGGGCTGCACTGCTCTCTCTATCAGTCGTTTCCTTTGGGCTTTTTATCCCGTTATTTCTTTTGGTATTGGGATGTAGCAATTCTCTTACGTTGACCTTATGAACTGAATATTTCCTTTTCCTTTTCCTTCTCCTTCGTTGATTGGATTTAATCTATATCAACACGTGGCAAGGTACTTGTACCGGGGAATAACTCAAAAAAGGCATTACACACGCTCACTTGTTTTATGTATTTCGAGAAATATGCTATACGTTTTGCAGTCAAATTTTTTAAAATAGAAAAAATAAAATAAGAAGTGAGTTATTTTTATAATGTTATATTATTGCCATTAAAAAATAAAGAAGATTCAAATATCTAAATATTTGAATTCACTATATTAGAATTAACTTATTTTATAATTTAATTTAAATTAATAACAATAATAAAATATAAATTGTGTAAACATCTGCAATAACTAAACAACAAAAATAAATCATTGATTTTCTACCTATACAAAGAAGAAAACATAATTGAAATCTATTGGTACATTACTATTGCTATCATGACTATAATAATTAAAATTATCATTGTCATTAATGTCTAAATAATAAAAATTATTAAATTGCCATAAAAAAGAAAAACAGTTTTATACAAGAGCAATCAAGAAAACAATTAAAAAAATCAATCACTAAATTTATCATTATTATTGTGTAAACAATGAAAACCATAAGATTATTTCGAATAAAAAAAAAAAACTCTAACAAAAGAGTAAACAAAAATAAAATAAAATAAATAAAGCTAAAATAAATATTATGAGCATTTTTTTTATCTGATATGAAGAACAAATAAAAACAATAGAAAATACTAAAGAAAAAAAATATTAATTTAAAAATAATCACCAACACAATTTAAAATTTCAGGATTAAACTAAATAAAAATAAAATCTCAAGAAAAAAGAAAATTTAAAACCAAAACTAAAAATATAAATAAATAAAAAATGAAGATGGTTCAAGAAGTGCTGAAAACAATCAAAGTATTGAACTAAATAAATAATAATAATAATAATAATAATAATAATAATAATAATAATAATAATAATAATATCTTTGTTGCATTCTCCCAAAGCTTCTTTACACCTGGTTACTGCTCATGGTAATTCTTGAGTCCACATATTGGCATCACTTGCCACTGATTTTGGTGAACCAGGGACAAAGTTGAAGGATTTCTTGGCTACACAGTCTGCTCCTCACTTTCAATCTGAGATTTCAAAACTCCGTCATGACGTGGAAGAGTACGCTAAGCATTTCCCAATAATTGGATTTGAAAAGGAAACATGAAGTACAAGAATTGAGCAAGAAATTATCTCTACACAAGGTATATGATAACTTTAGTACTAAAGAAGTACTGGTACAGGCCGAACTCGGGAGGGTTGAAAGCTGCTTTGATTTCTCTCTTTCTGGTTAGACAGGTTGTCTTGTGTTCGGGCATTCCACATGTTATCTTTACTTGTGCGCTGCTTCGATTTTGTGGAGCAGATTTCAGAAGAGTTTTTCTACTCAATGGAGGTGGATGGAGATGGCATTAACTCGTGGATCATGCATCAGAGATTTATCGGCATGGCCCTCTCTTAGTACACATCGTGGCTTTATTTTATCTGCAATCTCTGTTTCCATTTACCTTACAATCATCCATGCAATTGGCTAACACGATATACCAGTAAGAAATGGAAAGTAATTTTCACTCAATCCTAAATGCAGGATGAAGGTTCATGTACACGGGGTTTTTCCTTAATCATAATGTATATTGATGAAGGGTGTGTGTGTGTGTTAATTTGCACAATAAATTGAAGTGATATTTCAGCAAATGCCATTTTCTAAACCATGGAGAAAAAAAGGTTAATGAAATTACATGGCAATTAAGGCATTCATTCAAGGAACAGTAAGAGAAGTGAGCTCGTGTCGTGTGAGATTTAGCATCGATAGATTTCATGACGCGCAGCCAACAATGTATAGTTCCATAAGCATAGTCATAGTCATCAAAAATGGAATTTCAATGATTGATTTACGAGTTAATAAAATAGTAACTCCTGCGAGTTAGAACTCCGGAGTCGAAAAAAGTGAAAATTTTCACTCTCCTAAAGCTTGGACTTTGGACTTTGAGATTCTTTTGACCATATGGGAGGAATAATATTGTATTCCTGTGCTGGCTCCTCTTTCTTCTCTTCATCTTCTTCTAAAATGTCCTTAGAAAAAGCATCGGGGTTAGCTTTGATGCAATTCTGCAAAGCCACAAATGGATTCACACAATCCGAGCCCTGTGCAAAAGGAAAAAAAACTTCTTCAAAAGTTTCTAATAACACTTTATAGAACGTCAACAAATTCATTTCCATGTAACAGGCAATATCCCAAGGATAGAATATTAACATGCACTTCCTTGTAATGGCATATGAAATTGAATACAATGAACAAGAAGGAAAAGGAAATAGAGTGGAAATAAATAAAATCCCATACTTGAAAAGATAGAAAAAAAGTAGTTCACATACAATAGATATATGTTGCTTAAAAAGGTTGCAATCAGCAGCAGTTCATTACAATTACCTTTTCCTCTGAAGTACTTTTGAGAAAACACAAGAATGATTCTGAAAACTGAACTCCACATGGGCCGTTGCGTAAATCAGCTATACATGGGCATTCTAATGCTTTCTGAGCCTTAGCTTCAACAGACTGAAAAATCCAAGTTGAACTCAGTTAGCTAGAATTAAATGACAAATCGAATTCTATGTATATCAGAAGCGGACTAACCTCATTCTCATCATTTCCATATGCTACAGCTTCTGTAAAAGCAAGAAACAACAAATTCTGTTGCATCAATTTCTTTATTTTCTCAGATGAAAGAAGAAACTTTATTAAGAAGAAGAAGAAGAAGAAGAGTGAACACAAAAATGGGCTCAATGTTCTAATATAACTAATAGGGATCTCTCACTTCTTTAACCTTTAAATTTTAGTTCAATGCGTAGATAAAATGAAATTTGAGCTGAATATCACTTTATGTTTATATTGGAACCAGACAAAGACATGGTCTCAACATAACTTGAGAAATTAAGGGCAGCTAAGTGGTGTAAAAAGGTGGTAGAAAATCATAGAAAAGGAACCCCAATATTGCAGGCTTTCTACTGATCACTTATTTTTGTTGTTGCTTAATTGGTCCAATGCTCCTGCTTAGATACAAAGAAATCTGGGGCAATCAAAGTAGCTGGCAGACACCTACATAATGACTGATGAATGCGGTGGCAGTTTTATATAAAATAGGCCGCACCCACTTTGATAGTTTATATCAAAAAAGAAAAAAAGATTCTGATAATAGATTTGGCATTCAGAAGCAGGGCAATAGCGAACTTGAAGATTTTCTGCACTGCTAGATACCTAACTCAACATCAAACTAGTATTCAACCACTAACCATCATTATAATAATAATCCATAGTCAAAAATCAGTTTACTACAGTGGAAAAGAGGAATAGTATAACAAAGATCCCCGTTGCAAGCAAGGTTGAATTCGATCAAATAATACGTAGTGAGCATTTCCACGAACACGGTATGCGCAAAGACCAATTTCACATAATAAAACAAACATATATGGCGTAGGGTATAGAGAAAGAGAGGAAAAGGAATAGGTAGGCAGGCAGCATACCAGCAAGGAGAGATTCCATTGAAGGAGATGAAGAAGGATGGGGTTCCATTTGATCTGCTGTATCGCTTGGTGCTACCTCGCTTTGAGCTTGACCCATCTTGAGTTTTCTTTTTCCTTTTTCTTACTATAAAATCATGAATGAATAACCGATGTTATTTATTATTGCTATGAATTGATTTTTCCCCCATTACTGAAGCTAAAAAAACAAAGCGAGAAAAAGAATGTGAAGAGCCGCTAATGGACAGGCTGCATGTTAAATAGATTGGGCCTGCCTGCAGTCGAACTTTATTTTATTTTTCCACCCAGCTCATTTTCTTCATGGCCCTAGCCCAACCGGCGTAATATATTTAGTTTTAAAGACAATAATAGAGAAATTGTGTTACTTATAAAATATTTGTTATTTAGAAATATATTAAAATTGTTGCAAACAGTAAGAGATTGATGAAGAAGATGTTTTATTAAGCAGTAGCCGTGGCTATTTAATAGCCTTACACCATGATAAAAAATGAATAACAAACCCACGATTTTACAGTAAACCAAACGTGGTCAAAACAAAGCAAATTACGTGTCCCTCAAACAATGGAGGAATTATTCAACATGACTAAAAACAATCCTAAGTCTTAGGAATAAGCTGGAATACTTCAACACTTTATCATCCTCCCTTAAACTGAATTCTATCAGTTTATACTTGGAGATTCGCACACACCCAGTAGTCTTCGCATCTTTAGAAAAACATCAAGCTTCAACGGCTTTGTTAAGATATCAGCAACTTGTTCTGTTGTAGAACATGTAATTAGTTCTACTGAACCATCCTTAACCAGTTCGCGGAGAAAATGAAACCTGATGTCTATGTGTTTGCTGCGGCCATGCATTACAGGATTCTTTGAAAGTTTGATTGCTGAAATATTGTCGCAATAAACTTTCGTTGGAGTGTGTTGTGTCTGATTTAGAGTCTTCAAAATTCTATTTATCCACACGACTTGACATGCACTTGAGGCTGCCGCTATGAATTCTGCTTCAGTAGTGGATAGGGAAACAACGGGTTGTTTCTTTGAGGACCAAGAAATGGCTCCTGAGCCCATAAAGAAAACATAACCCGAGGTGCTTCTTCTATCATCTTGGTCACCGGCATAGTCGCTGTCCGTGTATCCAAAAAACTCTGCATTTCCTCCCTTCTTGTAGAATATCCCAAAATTGGTTGTTCCTTTGATATATCTCAAGACCCGTTTGGCTGCTAACAGGTGGCTTTTAGTAGGACTTTCCATATATCGGCTGATCAAGCTGACAATAAACATCAAATCTGGACGCGTCGCAGTTAAATACATGAGGCTCCCCACTATTTGTTTATAGAGAGTACTATCAACTTTAATGCCACCCTCATCTTTTGTAAGTTTAAAACCAGGAACTGCAGGATTGTGCACTGAATTGCACTGACCCATTTTAAATCTTTCCAGAATTTCTTGCGCATATTTACGTTGACTAATAAATATGCCATCCGGTCGCTGTAATACCTCAATACCAAGAAAAAATCTCATTCTACCAAGATCAGTCATGTCGAAAGCAGTCATCATTGAATTCTTAAATTGTGTAAACAGCATGTGATCATTACCGGTAAAAATGAGATCATCAACGTAAAGGCACACAATTAAGATTTTACCTTCATCAGCAGTTTTAATGAACAAAGTGTGCTCGTATGGGCACTTTGTGAACCCTTCTTTCATGAAATACGTCTCAATCCGACTGTACCAGGCTCGCGGTGCTTGTTTGAGTCCATATAGCGCTTTCTTGAGTCGATAGACCTTGGATTCGAGTCCCTTTTGTTCATAACCCGGGGGCTGATTTACAAATACTTCCTCATTAATTTCCCCATGCAAGAAAGCGGACTTGACATCAAGTTGATAGATCACCCAATTATGCTGCGCGGCAAGTGCAATGACAATTCGGATAGTATCCATTCGGGCAACCGGTGCAAAAACTTCAGCATAATCAATTCCATATTTCTGACAGTATCCTTTGGCAACTAGCTTTGCCTTGTATTTATCCACTTCCCCATGCTCATTGACTTTAGTCTTAAAAATCCATTTGACTCCTATACTCTTCCCCCCAATTGGTAAATCTGTGAGCTCCCATGTGTCATTCCTTTCTATGGCCTGTATTTCTTGATCCATGGCACTCCTCTATTTTTCTGATTTTACCGCTTCTTCATAGGTCATAGGATCATTGTCACCAAGCATAGCCAAAAACATTGAATTTCCAGGTTCTTCATCCGAAAGTTCAGCCCCCGAAGTGTAATCCTGTAACCAGCCTGGTTGTTTTCTGATTCGGCCCTGTTTACTCAGATGAGTCTGAGCTGAAATGTGTTGCTCTGCATCATTTTGCAAACCACACAAATCAGCCTCCTCTTCGTCAAAGTCATGCTCTTGTGCCACTGAAATTGCTTCTTGAGCTGCACCCATCTGCGAGGAAGAGCCTGCCAAATGAGTGTCATGCAGCTGCTGATCTGCTGCGTAAATTTCCCATTCTGCTGCATGACAATCATTTTCTCCTGTATTTCCAACCTCATTGTGAGCTGCAATGTTGCCAGTAACAAGAGTTTCTATAGGTACGGACCGAGTAGCTGCAATTTCTCCATCACCATGAGTTGTTGCATCATGTGTTTCCCACGCCAGATCAGTCAAAAAATCAGTGTTTGGATTTGCATCCCAGCACCATTTTTGATCTTCTTCGAACACCACATCACGACTAACAATTATTTTGTTAGTTTCAGGATTAAATAACCGAAAAGCCTTAGATTCTTCACTTACCCCAAGGAAAATGCATTTGACGCTTTTTGCATCAAGCTTCACACGCCTGCTGTCCGGAACATGCACATGGGAAATGCACCCAAAAATTCGAAAATGATCAACCGAAGGCTTAACCCCACTCCATGCTTCTTCGGGTGTTCTATTTTTGACAGCAAGAGTTGGACACCGATTTAATACATGGACACACCAATTTGCAGCCTCTGCCCAGAAAGTGCTGGGAATGGATTTTGCGAACAACATACTTCGCACCATATTCATAATTGTGCGATTTTTTCTTTCCGCTACTCCGTTTTGTTGAGGAGTATACGCAGCAGTTAATTGTCGATGAATCCCATGAATTTCACAAAAATGAGTGAAATCTTGGGACGTATATTCTCCCCCACGGTCTGTCCTGATAGCACATATATAAGCTCCTGATTCTTTCTCAACTATTGCCTTAAAACACTTAAAGATTTCGAAAGCCTCTGATTTTTCAGCTAAAAAATAAATCCATACTTTCCTGCTAAAGTCATCAATGAAAGTAAGTAGATACCTCTTCTTACTATTTGAGCATGGATTGATTGGACCGCATATGTCAGAATGTATGAGCTGAAGAATTTTGGTTGCTCGCCAGCTGCATTCCATGGGAAATGGATCACGATGCTGCCTTCCTTTTAAGCAATCTTCACAGACCGTGTGAGTGCAAGGAAACTTTGGTAATCCCTTCACCATCCCTTGTTGCTGTAAAATTTGCAGCCCATTCCAGCTGAGGTGCCCATAACGGCAGTGCCAAAGCTTCGACTGATCTGTGGTAGCTGATGAGAGGCATTTCGGTGAATATGTAATGTTTGACTTCAGAAATTTTTGGGTGTCTGATGAGCACCGAGCATGGACACAAAACATCCTGTTTTGTGTTATCTTGCTTTCAATAATTAAGCCTTTGGAAGCATGAAAGATTTTACATATTCCATGCTTAATCAATACTGTCATGTTCTTTTCTTGCAATTGACCGAGACTAAGCAAGTTATTCTTTAAATCTGGCACATAAAACACTTCAGGAATGGTGAAAGTAATGCCTTTTACCTCAAACCGAATCCTTCCTTTGCCTTGTACTCCAAGCTTGGAGTCATTTCCCAGCTTCACTGACTCTGTGAAGCTACTGTCCATCTCATAAAACAATGTTTTATCCCCACACATATAATTGCTACACCCACTGTCAAGGTACCATGTGTGTTTCGAAGCAATTTCTTCATGATCTACAAGTGCCATTAATAGCATCTCTTCCTTTGTCTCTGCATACTTAACCATGTGATCATGAGTTCTTTTAGGACACTCCCACTAAAAATGACCAAGGTCATGACAGTGGTAGCATTCTATGGCAGACTTATCAAATCTGCCTCTTCCTCTTCCACGGTAGCTGCTCCTGCCACCATTTCTTCCTCCTTGTTGTTGCCCGTGACTGATTTGAAGTGCTTGTTCCTCCACTCCATGTCGACAGATCCTTTGTTCATGCACCAGAAGAGAACTCTGAAGTTCATCAATTGACAACACATCTAGATCATTGGACTCCTCAATAGAGCATACCACATAATCATACTTAGGAGTCATTGATCGTAAAATTTTCTCAATAATAACTACATCATCCATTTTTTCCCCATGAATTCTCATTTTGTTGGCTATAATGAGAGTTCTGGAAAAATAGTCATCCACAGATTCTCCAATCTTCATGTGCAGCACTTCAAATTCTTTGCGAAGTGCCTGCAATTGAGCCCTTTTCACCCGAGATGTGCCTTGATACTTTCTCTTCAATGAATCCCATATGTCCTTGGCTGTATCCTTCTTCAAAATGGTTTCCAGTATTGAGCGATCAATTGACTGGAAAAGGTAATTCTTTGCTTTGAGGTCCTTCAATCTGAGCTCCTCAATTTGTTTCTCCTTTCGATTAGGCTCCAATATTCTTTGGAACGGAGAAAATTTTCCATGAGCATACTCCAATGGTCGTAATGACCATCAAATCGCGGAATAGCTGGTTGCACAAAGCTATTTTCAGATGCCATAATTGACGTTTCTTCTCGGTGAAAAATCTGGGTTTCCTCACAGTGTTTCCTCACAGTTCTTCTCTCTGTGTTTCACTTGTTTCTCACAAGATTTCTCTCCTCTCTATTTTCCTTCACTTATGCGTGTTTTCCTCACTCTCTCAGTGCTTCACTCCACTCAGTGTTTGGGTCTTCTTCTTTAGCCTCTTACGTGTGCTCTGATACCATATGTTGCAAACAGTAAGAGATTGATGAAGAAGATGTTTTATTAAGCAGTAGCCGTGGCTATTTAATAGCCTTACACCATGATAAAAAATGAATAACAAACCCACGATTTTACAGTAAACCAAACGTGGTGAAAACAAAGCAAATTACGTGTCCCTCAAACAGTGGAGGAATTATTCAACATGACTAAAAACAATCCTAAGTCTTAGGAATAAGCTGGAATACTTCAACACTTTATCAAAAATAATATTTTTAAAATTTTATTTTTAATATTTCATATTGAAATAAATAAAGGATACATAACCACAATCCAATCACCCTTCGAAACAGTGGTAGTGACTTGCTAATTTATTTTACAATACAAATGGCGCGGATGATTACGATGACGATGGTTGGATTATGAAATGAAGAACAGAGAGACGGAGATTAAGAAAATGGGAACGCTGGATAATTTGATGAGGACCCGCCCACCATATCCTCCTCTTTCACCGTGGCAAATCCTCAGACGCCGATGGCGACAATGATGATTCAATCACCCCTCACCTCTCTTTCCCCTCCAATCCCGTCCTCACCCGGTCGCTCTTCCAAGCAACTACTAATTTCTTCACTTATTTAGCGAGGGAGGGAATGCTCACGAAAAAGATGCCCACAGCTCCCCCGAATAAAAATGCTGTAGAGAATCTGATGACGTTGCAACAAGTCATCACACAAGTTTCAGGACTAATTACGACGGCAAACATTGCTCTTCCAGGCCACGAACAGGGTTGCTGGGACGCTGGTTTTCCCTAAATGAATAGCTACTGCGCTTGTATTTGTGCCTTTGGAGCATCTGATTCGGCTGGTACTCTATCTAGAGGGCTTTCTCAAGGGAAATGCCTTCCAAGAAAGAGAGCGGCGGGAGGTGGTTGAGAGAATACCAGCAAGCAGCTTATGTTCAGATTCTGTAAATTGCAAGTGCTGAATTGCCAAAGTATTAGAGGACGATAACATTCAGAATAGAAAGCAAGCACTGAAATGCTCTCCCATCTTCCAACCGTGCTTCTTCAAGAGCTGAAAACCACCGTCGGAGGAATCATTGGCTGTTGTTGAACCCTGAATTGCTCTCCCATCTTCCACCGAACAAAAAAATCAATCAATCCAGACCCTGACGGGCTGATCATTACTGATCGACACTGTAATCGCAATACAATCTAAATAAAAATGGAAAGATTTCGGGGTGGTTGGCTTTCCTCTTCTCAATTCCGGTGGTGGTGGTGGTGGTGGATTCATGATTTTCGACGGCGTGCTGCTTCGGCTACCGTGACTGGACTCTGGACCATTCTCCTCTACTTTGACCACGAGGCAAGCGGGCCTCAAGCCCGCACTTAAGCCCATCAAAACCTAAAATCAAGCCCCCCACCCTCTCTCTTGTATAAAAGTTTTTATTGGACCATAAAAGAGACGGTATTAAAACCTAAAACTAGTTTTGTTTTGTGCAAGCTGGAGGCTGAGAGCAAGAGCAAAGACTTCTACTTAAAATACTTTTATACAGCGTTTGGTAGTATAGGAATTAACTTGAAAATATTCCAATAAAACTTATTTTATCATAATATGTTTATATTTCCGATCAAATACATTTATATTCTTATTTTTTTGTAATGTCTTAAATAATAATCGTACAATACCTCAAGGTTAATGAAAAATCAGCTTATCTGCAAGTTTATGATGAGGTTTTGGTTGGCAGAAAGAGTTGTTTTTTTTTTTTTTTTTTAAAGAAATATTTCCGGAAATGAAAAGAAACTGAATTAATTAAGAGAAAGCGTCCACCATTTACTTTTATGGAATACGTATATTATACCGTACGTACTACCATTACCTGTATTTTGTACAAAATAAATAAAAGAATATAAAAAATATCGCGCAAATCAAATCAAAACTGTATTTGTAGCAGACGAAGCAGATCTATTTGTATTCAAAAGACCACCCCCTTTTAGGACAATTTCTTTTCTTTTGCTTTTGCTGCTGCTGGGCTCGCTCTCTTCTTCTGGTTTAGGGTTCATAACTGGTTGATTGATTGAAATACTAGAAGGAGAGAGGGGGAGAGAGAGAAGAGAAGGGTAAAATCAGCATCATCGTGATCACCAGGAGAGATGGATTTGGATAAATGGATAACGAAGGTGAAAGAAGGGCAGCACCTCTTGGAAGACGAACTTCAGCTTCTCTGCGAATACGTAATTTCTTCATATTCCCCCTCCGCCTATTACTATAATATCGTTTCTTTCTCTGTTTCTTTCTTTCTATCATGCTTATACATCGATGCTTTTAGTATCTAATGGAACTGAATTAGGGTTTATACCCTTCTTGATTGATGGATTGATTCCTTCCACCCCAACTACTCCTGTTTTGTCCTTTAATGCTCTCTGCACCTCCATTTTCTATTTTTTTTCTTTTCAATGCCAACCCCTTCCTGCTACTGATACCACTCTTTGCTTCTTCTTTTTTTTTTTTATGGTTATTCGATCGAATTCAGTTTCCTTGTACTGGATATAACAATAGTTGGAAAGTTTATATCACTATTTCTTTTTATATACTCAGGTAAAAGAGATCCTCATCGAGGAGTCCAATGTGCAGCCTGTTAACAGCCCTGTCACTGTCTGCGGTGATATTCATGGCCAGTTTCATGATCTTATGAAACTTTTTCAGACTGGGGGTCATGTACCTGAGACTAATTACATTTTCATGGTAACCAACTTATATACTCACCACACGATAAATCTTACCCTTTTTCCTTTTTCTCAAAGCTCCTTCCCCATATCATTGCCTCTTTTAACTTCTTCTTTTTTCTTCTGAATCCACTTCAATATTCCTGATGCTTTTGTAGGGTGATTTTGTTGATCGAGGTTATAATAGTCTTGAAGTGTTCACTATTCTTTTACTTCTCAAAGCAAGGTACAGTTCTTCTCATGCCTTCATCCAGCGTTCTTTCCATGTTGATATACCATCCATTATGTGATTCTATGTGTACCCCCCCACCCCCCAACCCCCCCCCAAAAAAAAAACTACTTTACGTAGCTCTGCATGAAAAAGAATTGCTTCCATTAGACTAGACAAAATTCTCACAAGGCCTCCAGAGGCCATATGGGAACTTGTCATCTTGGTTTTTGCTAACCAGGCAACTTGAAGTCCTGTATAAGCTGTCACCTGGTCAGGCTATTTCCAGCTGGTATAACATTCACATAGGAAGTTTTATAATGCATGCATCTTAGATTTCTTGCTTATGTTTCTAATGAGTCTAGTCCATATTGCTGTTTTCTATATCTTTTGTTCATGCTTGTAGATACCCAGCTAATATTACACTTTTGCGTGGAAATCATGAAAGCAGGCAACTAACTCAGGTATGGTTTAAGTTGGACCATAATCACTATTGATTGTGTAGCTTAACACATAATCACCATGATGATTTATAATATGTGCAAGAGTGATATGTTCACTCCACTATTCTTTGTCCAAGCTGCTGGTTTCCCCGAGGAGAGTTAAGCTATGAATGGCTGTGCTCTTTTGGCTTGATGGATGATCAATGGCTAAGAATTGTCCCTATAATTGTAATTTAATACTGGAATATTCTTTGTCAAAGCTTCTGGTTTCCCCGATGAGTGTTAAGTTAAGAATGGCTTTGCTCTTTTGGCTTGATGAATGGTCAATGACTAAGAATTGTCCCTATAAATGTAATTTAATACTGGGATAACCAAATGTTATCGTGGGAGAAGGAAAGTACATTCTTCGAGAACTACATTTCCATTCAAACTAGTATATGTAACAAGATGGTAATTTAGGCCTCAGGGATCATTTAATTCTGTAAGTGCACCCTTTAAACTAGTAAAGTATGATAATGGATTGCCCAAGACGGGAAAGTGGACTGTTAGTTTGGAGTAGAGGGATTGCCACGCTGCTGGCGGACATTGTAGAGTATGATTGATTTGGGATTCCTTTAGTTAATGGAACTGTTTAAAACTTTTCAGGTGCAGAACTGTGATATGGTTTTTGTAACTTGTTAGTTAAAGATGAATCTAGATTTTTACTATATTAAGTGATAGTGATAAAAATTGTGTTAAATAATGCTCTTGGGCTGGTGATGTATTGAAACATTTAGATATACTTTTCTCAAGCAAGAACTAATATGGAAATTTAGGATGTCACTCATGTTCCAAATATGTTAGTTAGGCTGCCAATATGACTGTAGTTCCAAGGCAATCCACTTAGGTTGGTTTAATTTGGCTATATTTGGTTGCTCACAGTTTGCTCGTTGATGCTAATGTTTTGGAAACTACGCCATCCAATCTTAGGCTCAAGATTCTCATTTACATATTCATTCTTATGTGCTGGTCTAATAGCTGGATCATTTCTTGGTGAGGTTTTTAATACTTGATAGATACAGGAACTGCGAGAACATGAGTCTGAAATGTTGTAGGTTATTTCCCCAGTCCTGGTGTTAAATTTGTTTTTTTTTTTAAGGCATGTCCTTGAGTATGGTCAAATGTGATAACAAGATTGGGAAAAATCCAGTTCAGCTAGTTCTGGATGACATCATTAAAATAATAAAATCGTCTTACAGCTGTAAAGAAATATATACAAATCAGATCTCCCCTCTGATCCAGCCGCAATCAGAACTGCTTCAATGAAAATAATTGCGCCAATTCTAGGGTTTCAGTCCAAACCAAATGATGTCATTTTTTCAAGATGAATATCCTTTTTTTCTTGACAATTTCCCTTTGGATTATAAAATTATGTTGTAAGGTTTAACTTTCTTGTCTGCCAGGTATACGGTTTCTATGATGAGTGCCAGAGGAAGTATGGAAATGCCAATGCCTGGCGGTACTGTACTGATGTTTTCGATTATCTGACACTCTCAGCGATTATAGATGGCACTGTAAGTGCAACTCCCATACCACAGCCCATTTCTTGCCCTTTGAATACTGCAGCCTTTTGCTCTTCAAATCTCTGTTCATTTATGTAGATGGCTCTGTATTTGCATTTGCTTCGATACCTGTTAAACTTGATGTCTTTTTTTATCCTCTAGGTGCTTTGCGTCCATGGTGGTCTTTCTCCTGACATCCGAACTATTGATCAGGTGTTTTTCTTTTCCTTGTATTTGTTTTGCTGAAGAATTGTGCATTTAAGCAATACACAATATGGAGGGGGAGAGAGAGAGAGAGTGAGTCTTGGTGGCACAGCATGCTGGACTATAGAGGCTCCTGCTTCTTTGTTCTCATGGGTAGTTCTGATACAACACTTACATTTTCCCTATTACATGGCAGATAAGAGTAATTGAAAGGAATTGTGAAATTCCACATGAAGGACCATTCTGTGATCTCATGTGGAGTGATCCTGAAGATATTGAGACATGGGCAGTTAGTCCCCGAGGAGCAGGTTGGCTTTTTGGGTCTAGGGTTACTTCCGAGGTAATGAACCTGACCTCTAATAGGAACATATCCCATTCACTGGAAACAAATGTCATGTTGATCTGACAGGTGGTTTTCTTTTTTTCATAGTTCAATCACATTAACAATCTTGACCTGGTTTGTCGAGCACACCAACTTGTACAAGAAGGTCTCAAGTACATGTTTCAAGATAAAGGCTTAGTCACTGTAAAGACTCTGAACCTCTTAAATTCATGTGACATATACAAGCATTATGCTAATTTTCCTGGTCTGTATGATTTGCAGGTCTGGTCTGCACCAAATTACTGTTACCGCTGTGGAAATGTAGCTTCTATATTGAGCTTCAATGAGAATATGGTGAGTATTAGAGACTTTCATACTGCCCATGTTTTTATGTGGGATCAAGGGAGGCATGCTAATAATATATACTGTTGTAATTTTGTTGTATTGTTTGTCAATGAGAATGCAGTTATGGCTGTCAGCATTGCTTTTTGTTTATCTTGCATGACATGATTATATACTAAAAACACCACAATATTGCTACAGAATTTATAGAATTGTACCTATCCTGAGTATTTTGCCGTATTAGTTAGTGGCCTTAAAACTAATAATATCTTTATGGACAAACTGATTGCATGGGAAATATTTTGATTATATAGACAAGTGAGAATAAAAGAGATTAAGTGCATTTACTTCCTTTTATTCAATGATAAATGATATTAATCGGGTTGTGTGTACCGTTTTAATTAAATGTGGTGATTTATGCATATGCTTAAAAAGGTCATTGATCAGGTATGAAGTTGCTGTTCTGAATAATAATAATAATTCTGCTCAAACCCTGCACCTTTTCAGTACCCTTGTTTTTCAGCTTACATCATTATGAATCTGAAACTACTGGATATGCCCTTGTACTTTTTTCAGTGGGAGCTTTCCTTAATCATCCCCTTCTGTACCCTTAGATTTCTGGTTGTGAAATTCATATGGTTCATCCGTGTTCATATTTTGTGTCATTTCATAGGAGAGGGAAGTGAAGTTTTTTACAGAAACGGAGGAGAACAACCATATGAGAGGGCCCAGGACAGGCGTTCCATATTTCTTGTAAAATAGGAGGGAAACTTTTGCTGCATTACAAGTAAAGTTGCCGAAGCTCTGTTGCTGCTTATTGCAAAAGACATTTAACGTGGAGTGAGAATACGTCATTGCGTACATGCTTGCAGATGGACCCACCCTTCTTTGTGCTTGGGGTGGAGCTCTCCTACCCCATTCCCTCAAGGCTTCATTTGGGATTTGTTGCCTGTGTATTAGAGTATTCTAATTTATACATGGGTTATTTGTTAGATAGCGTGTCTTTATTCCAAGATGTTCTTTGTTGATGCCCGTTTGCGTATCAGTCTGCCTTGTTACTTCATTATTTTTTAACAACTGTTTATTTTAATTCCCAAAGCTTCCTTCAACTTTGTTGGATTCCTACGCCCTAATTTTTAACAACACCTGTGAGCATGGGAAATGGAAAATTGCTATCTAACTGCGGGAACCGTTCTAGGAAACGCCGAGAGTACAAGACTATAAAACGAGAAGCTTGCGTGACCGCTAGATGATGGACTATGTTTGTACTTGTGATCTCCACATAAACTACATCCTCAATGCTGAAATCTTCTATTTGCCTAGTCTATTCTGTGGGCAAGCTGTTCAGGGCTTTCCATAAAAAGATGCTCGATTCTGGGAAGCAGGTCAAGATTCTACATTCCCGTGCAGTTCATGTTGAGGACAGTATCACACCAGAGCTAGCCTTCACCCTAACCTTGAGGAAATTTGACTGGGAATATGGCAAAATTCCAATATGGATGAGTTTGAAGGTCTTGCGAGCTGGATTTGATGTATAAAATATGCCGTGAAGCAAGGAATTTAATCAGCGAAACATGTCAAACATCGAAATGTGGAATGCCCGTCTCAATATCCAGTGTTAGAGTCAATAATGCATGTCACTAGCAAGTTTTCATCACAAAAGAAAAATAACAAGATTCAAATTAACACTAAACTGGAATCATTTCAGGTTTTAATCGATCACCATAAAGAGGGCGGGGATTTAATGGAAAGATGCGAGAGTGGCAGTCAATAAAGAAGCCTGGATACACCAGAGAGAAATACGGGTTAGAAGAAAATTGAAATAAAAAAAAACCAGTCCAGCTCATCATTCCCGTGTAAAACATCATGCACGGGCAGCTTTGACCCATGAAAGCTTGTTGTAATGGTGAGTAAATAAAAAGCAGACACTGATGATATGTTCTTACCATACACGTAGGTCAATGAGGGAATCGCTAAGACATTAATTACACTCGCATTCCAAAAACTGTAGGTAGGGATAGCACTTTTATTTTATTTCCTACATCTCTGCCACACAAGAATGACACTAAAATGAGGAAAGGTGCATTTATTGTATTCATGTCATGTGTACTAGCCGATACATGTGCAGCAACTCCAAGCAAAATCTCACTAACTTATGCAAAGATAAGTATTGCAACTGCAACCTTAATCATCAACCTCAGCCTTAATTTCTTTTTGTAACTCCTCTTTGTACTCTTCAAATGTCCCCGGAAAAGCAGTCACAGTTCCATCTTCCACCACCCAAATTTCACTCTTCTCTTCATCCTCACACACACGTGATATCAATCTAGAATCGTGACTGACCAGCACTACTCCACCCGTGAATTCATCAAGCGCGTCAGCCAAGGCATCGATACTTTGCATATCCAAGTGGTTTGTGGGTTCATCCAAAAGTAGAATATGGGGCTTTGACATTGATATTGATGTGAACACAACTCGGGCTTTCTGCCCACCTGATAATTTTGCAATAGGGGTAAGATGATTGTGACTGGGAAGTCCAAATTTGCCAAGCTTCCCCCGAACAGCCTCCTGTTTGCTAAGCCCCTCTTGGTCTGGATGGAGACGAAGAAGGTATTGTACAGGTGTTTCATCCATTGTAAGAAGATCCACAAAGTGCTGCGAGTACCTTCCGATCCTCAACTTCTGACTCCGCCTCACTTCACCTTCGGTTGGTACCAAATCACCTGCAAGAAGATTTAGGAGGGTGGATTTTCCAGCTCCGTTGGGTCCAACAATAGCAACACGGGTCCCCATGTCAATGCCTACATCAACATTTGACAACTTGAAGTCCTCCCGATTTGGATAACTAAAGCTCACTTCAATGAGCTGCAAGAGTGGCGGTGTAAGCTCAGTAGGTTCTGGAAAGTGGAACTCAACGCTGTAATCTCTCCACTTCTTTGGTGCTTCGGGTTGGGCTTGATCCTCATCAACTTTAGCCTTGCTCTTATTCTTTGCTGCTTCCTTGGCAGCAACAAACTTTGCTCGATCCTTGACCTTTTCCTGCTGAACACGATTCCCACTCCTCTTGGCAGCTTTCATCTGCTTGTCATAAATCTCAAACTTCTTGTTTGTCTCCTTCCGCCTCTGCTCATACCCAACTTCAAAGTCATCAAAATTTCCACGATATGAGTCAAGTTTCTGATCATGTAGATGAATGATGTCATTGCAAACTGTGTTCAGGAAATCTCGGTCATGTGAGACAACAACCAAAGTTTTCTTCCACCGGCATAGATACTCCTCCAACCAGAGAACAGCCCTCAAGTCAAGATGGTTGGTAGGCTCATCAAGCAATAAAAGAGTAGGCTGCACAAAAAGTGCCCTAGCCAGTGAAATTCTCATCCTCCAGCCACCACTAAAAGACCTAGTTGGACGGCCCTGCATATCCTTGGTGAAACCCAGCCCAGCAAGAATCTTTGATGCCTGTGATTCAGCAGCATCCGATCCCATCAACTGCAAGTTCTCATACAATTCAGCAAGCCTCTCTCCAGAATCATCTTCATCATTACCATCACCATTGTTTTCACCCTCGGCAGGGCCGTCAGATTTCAGCAGGGAGGCAACTTCTTCTCGGAGTTTGACAAGTTCTTCATTAGCTGAAACAACTGCTTGTAAAGCTGTTTTATCATCACCAATGACCTCCTGTTCAACCAAAAGCACGTCAATATTCTTCGGCACAGGAATCTTTCTCCAAGCAAGGAGCTTCAATAGTGTAGACTTGCCCATTCCATTGGGCCCAACCAAACCATATCTCCTTCCATGTGCAATCTTCACAGATGCATTTTTAAGCAGTTCTTTTCCCCGAGCTGAGACAGAAAAATTATCTATTGTTATATCTTTGACATTTGCATCACCTTCATCTTCCCCATCAAGAACAGAAGCCCGGCTTCCAATGACGACCGTGAAAGCATCATGGTCATCTTTAAGGGCCTCCTGCCTCGCGTGTTCTATGGCATGGGTAGCAAGAACTTCCTTCTTTTCACGCTTTTTTAACTCTTTATCCGATATGGCTACATCAAGAGGCTTCAATTCAGACCTCCGCTGACTAGGTCTCTTGTTTGGATCATTCTTCTGTTGCTCTTCTTCATCATCAGATGGAGGGAAATCAATTCCATCAATGTAAGAAGGAGCTGACTTTGGCTTGCTAGACGTTACGGCTGACGAAGAACCCTTCTTAGGTTTGTCAGGTTTTTGGTCCATGCTAGCCAACATGGCAGTGACTGATAGTTTTTCCTTCTTTGCATCTTTATTGCCAGCCTTAGCCTTTGAGGGTGCACCACTAGCATCCTCCTTTTGCTTCTTTCCCATTGCAGCAGTTAGGTGGTCTGTTATGAAATAAATGTTTTAGTAATGGTACAGACAGAAAACTTCTTCAAAGAAGAAAAATTCACTAATAGGTATAACAATAA
Organism: Salix purpurea; assembly: GCA_027405865.1. Classification (NCBI taxonomy): domain Eukaryota; kingdom Viridiplantae; phylum Streptophyta; class Magnoliopsida; order Malpighiales; family Salicaceae; genus Salix; species Salix purpurea. The sequence continues at coordinate 119,355 of JAOWLH010000012.1, forward strand.
CAGTAATTAATTCTGAAATTTTTAATTACTTGTATTAGACTAATACTCCACAACAACAGCATGATAAAGAGGTAAAATTCCTAATACTATCGTGTCGTAACAGAGTAAATCAAACCAAATCTAATTATTGTTATTACAACATATTAATTCACTAAACATTGGTTTCTGGGCCATCTGATGGGCTGTCTGATGGGCTTGCAATTAATATAAAAAAACTGATTTTCTTGTAAAATCCCAAAGTATTTTAAATTTTTTGCAACTAATACAAATATTAATGTATTAAATTGTTAATATAGTGTTTATTAAGTTTTTTTTTTAATTTCTAATACTTTTGTTTTGTTTAATTTAGCATGAGGAGAAATAATTAAAACTACACAAATGAACAAATTTAAATTTAAATTACAGAAAATGCCTTCAAAGGGCTTCAAAATAAATAACAAGCAACATTAATATAAAAAACTTCAAGAAATACACCCGATTTTGAACTAATTATCATAAATTGATTAATTAATAATAAAATAAAAGTAAAAGTGTATAAGAAAAATTATAATAAAAACCAACTGACCATTATCCCCAGTTAACAACGCTCCTCCAAGCCACAATCAGGACAACAAATAACAAAATGCAGGCATCACCCCTCGTACAATTACTGAAAAAGTATCTACAAGATAATTGTCATGCTGAGATGAAATTGGACCTTTTTTTAATAAACATTTTTATAGTTAATTTGGTTTATTAACAAAAAGATGTTCATTTTGTGAATCCATGATGACATAATACAATGGTAGCTAAAGATTTTCACATCCTTGATCAATGCTTTAGTTCAAGCTTGGACAGTAGCTTACATAATTTCCACTCTACTTTATCTCATCAATCAACTCAGGTATACTTAATTCATCACAAACCCCCTTTTATTTCTGCCAGAACCCTTTTCTCAGAGAAGAACATTTTATTAAGGTCTAGTTATGCTAAAATTTATTTCGGATTTGATTTATTTAACCTTTCTTTTCTTCTCCTTGTGATTTTAGGGTTTCTAGGAGAGTCAGTGGTTCTGACTTAGGAAATTGTTTTTAGAGTTTACGGGTCTCACTAAATGATATCAATCGTTATGACTTGATTTTTTTCAGTAAAACAAGAACCCAGAAATGGTTATTCAGAAACAGAGGACCCAAAACTCTTAAGGTTACAATGCATAGCAGCACTGTGTCAAAAGAAGTCCACACGAACCCCAGAATCAGCTATCAACGACCAGAAAAGAAACAAGAATAGCAAAAGCCTTTTTTATCATTGATCCAAGAAAAATGAAAGTTGACATAAGAAATGGTTGTCAAGGTACAGAGAACTACAAGCTTATTAAAACTCCATAGAGAAGGCAATAAACATGACATTACAATGCAGATCAAATCGAATTACTAATAGCAGAAACAACAGCATAAATCAATCCTCCTGATAGCTAGATAGTAGTTGCCAGAAGAAATCAAAAGGCTCTAGCTAGAAAATCAGAGCACGCCATGGTCAATTTACCCAGAAACAGAAACTCAAGGTTCGATTTCATATATGATTCAATTCAATTAGAAAAGGAAGCATAGATGATCTATAAGAGATAACAAGAAATCAAACAGAGGTTCAATTTAATTACCTTTTATAAACTGCAACCGTGTCGGATGGGGACGATGATAAAGAGTAACTGTCGAACTGGGGGCAACAATGTGATCAGATTGCAGAGGGAGAGAGGGTAATGGTTGGTTGGCTGGTTGCAGTCTTGCAGAGGGAGGGATAGGCCGAGAGGCGAGAGGCGAGAGGCAAGAGGGAGGGAGATTTAAGTTGCAGAGGGAGGCGAGAGGCTGGGGACGATCTAGCCTAAAGTATTAGACTGTTAGTTGCAGAGAAGGAGGCGAGAGGCGAGAGGCGAGAGGCTGGGGACGATCTAGGGTTTGTTAGTTGCAGAGGAGGCGAGAGGCAAGAAGGAGGCGAGAGGCGAGAGGCTGGGGACGATCTAGGGTTTGTTAGTTGCAGAGAAGGAGGCGAGGGCGAGAGGCTGGGGACGATTTAATTTAGGGTTTGTTAAGGTTTTATTTATACTATTGTTTTTAACCGACCGAACCGGTTCGGTTTGGGTTAATCGGTTTTGTCTATACAAAACCGATACCAAACCGAACCGGATATTTTTCAGATTTTTTTAATCAACTTAATCGGGTTTTTTTATCGATTCGATTTTCTCAATTATTTTTTTTCTAGTTTTCTCAATTGGTCGGTTTTTTTCCTCGCCCTAGTTTACTTTACTCTCCTTTCCTCGTAAAATAGAGAAAACGATATGTCGTAGCCAAATCCACGTGTCATTGAAAAGCACACGTAGCAGACTACCATTGGCCAGATGACAAAGCAGAACATGCATTTTTCAGCTTTAATAATCAACCAAATAAGCAAAGTTTTTCTTTTAATTAATACACCACTCTTGTGAAAAGAAAAGAAACGACAAAGGAGATCGACGAACAAAAACATTTCCCTTCAATTTTAAGTTACCCGATTAGCCCTCATAAAATCATTTTATAGTCTTAAATTAATAAAAAAGAAGTAGTTCCTGTCATAAATTCAACGACAATAGCTGACTAGTGATGGGTCTAGTTGAGAGGTAATTTTGTCTAGGGACCTATGTGTAGTTGGGTGACAAATAAGTTCTTTGTAAAAACAAAAAGGAGACTATCTCTCTTTCTATCCAAACTGTTACTCTCTCTCTCTCTCAGGACTCACCCCGTAGACAAAGGAGCAAGAGAAAGGAGGAGTATATTATATTATTGTTATATGCACTAATTTTCTCTTCATCTCTCTCTTTGTTGGCGAAAGGAAACAGAAGTCTGAGTTAACTTGCAGAGAGACGAAAGACAGAAGGCTTCCGTTAATGGCAGTTACGTTTCCTTAAAACGGTACCGTACTTTGTCCTCGTATGCTTTCTTTTTTATGCTTGAATAAATAGATCTCTCTCTATCCGAGATCGAAACTCAGTGCTCGGAGTTTTAATTATGTTGCCGAAATTGTAATAAGTAGATCTTTTGAAAAGTCCACTCACCAAATGACAAAGACTTGTTGTTGTTATTTTTTTTCTTGGTTCAGATCTTACTTAGAATTTTTAGTTTTGCATGTTAAAATGCTAAACCCATTCTCAACCTTAATCTCACTCACTCTTGTTGTTGTTTCGTGCCCTAATCCAATCTAATTTATGATCATAGGAAAGGATTGGATTTGATCAGTGCTGTTTTCATTTCATGTTCTAATTCACAAGATTGCCGCACGCATCATCGCACTTTTTGAGTGATTTCCCTACAAGCTTACTATTATGCCTTTAGTTTTTCCAGAGGATATAGTGTGGAATGTGGAAACTTCACTGCGTGGTATCATTCGGAATGTTTTTCTCCAGGAAGTTGATTTGGTGTCGAAGGGCTGCCAAATGGGAAGGTGCTTTTAGTTACTGAATTAATTAATTTAGAGCATTAAAAAGGCCAGGAGTCCTTTGATTTTGCAAACTCAAGCTCTGCCCAGCGAGTGATCATTTGAGCTTCCAGACCAACCTGTCCTTCAAAATTCAGCGTCCTGGTTCGTGGGGGCGAATTGCCTCAAGGCAGTGAGGACATCCATTTTCCTGTAGCTCGAAGGGTAAATTCATCTCATAAAATGATGATCGATGATGATGTTGAGACTGGTAACCTGGGGCCTTACCAAGAAAGGCCAAGGATTTTCCCCGACATGCGAAGCAAACCATATAATCCATTGGTGAGAAACCTAATGCTTAACCTCTTATTTGATGACAATTGCTATTGCTTTGTTGTGAGAGGATTATGTAGCATAGATATGCGTGTCCATGTGAGCATGCATTGATATCTATCTGGGAGTGGCCTACTTTTTCAAAGTGGATTTTTCTGTTATTCTGCATTGTGATGATTTATGATTCTTTTAAAATTAAATCCTTAGTAGAACAACATTGCTTTTGTTTACATGATTTTGATGCTTGTACTAAAATAACCTTTTCTTTTGCAGATTTTTCGAGTGTTTAAGCGAATAAATGTTCGTGTTCTATTTATACTTTTGCTATTGGGTTTTGGAGGGATCTTTTACATCGGAGCACGAACATCTCCAATCATTGTGTTTGTCTTCACAGTTTGTATCTTCAGCTTCCTTTTATCTATATATCTTACCAAATGGGTACTCTCAAAGGATGAGGGACCTCCTGAAATGGTTCAGGTATATCGTCTCTCTTGAATTTATCTAGAAATGTCAATTCCACTGTGTGCATATAGTCAGTGTTACTGGTTTTTATGTATTGGCTTCATGTCTTGATATCATTAACTTGCTTTCTAGATATCAGATGCAATACGTGATGGAGCAGAAGGCTTCTTCAGGACCCAGTATAGTACTATTTCTAAGATGGCACTGCTACTGGCATTGGTTATCCTCTGTATATATTTGTTCCGCAGTACAACTCCTCAACAAGAATCTTCTGGCCTTGGAAGGTAATTACATATGTCAAAGTTTGTTGTGGGGCATTAGGTCCATCTTTTTGTCACATGGTGACAAGTGACCAGTTTTTGTGGCTATATTCTTCTTCTGGCACAGGTCAACATCTGCATATATCACTGTCGCTGCATTCCTTTTGGGGGCTTTGTGTTCAGGTGTTGCAGGTTATGTTGGGATGTGGGTATCGGTACGTGCAAATGTTAGAGTTTCAAGTGCTGCAAGACGGTCAGCTAGAGAGGCATTGCAGGTTGTTCCTTTTACAATCCATTGTCTTTTGATTGATTGGTGATTTGTATCTTGACTGGAAAATATATTATGCAGATAGCTGTTCGTGCTGGTGGTTTTTCTGCATTGGTGGTTGTTGGCATGGCTGTGATTGGCGTAGCCATCCTTTATGCTACATTTTATGTTTGGTTGGGCGTGGACTCTCCTGGTTCAATGAAAGTCACTGATTGTATGTAACAATACCTTCTTCCTAAGTAATTGCTATTACTTTAGCAAATGGAAGCAATCTCCACCTTTGCACATGTTTTTGTGAAAACTGAAGCTTGTTGCTGTGTCTCATACATCTATGTTGGTGGTGTTTCATGTTGTTCTCTCCCAGTGCCTCTTCTTCTTGTGGGATATGGATTTGGAGCTTCATTTGTCGCACTGTTTGCTCAGTTGGGTGGTGGAATATACACAAAAGCTGCTGATGTTGGGGCTGATCTTGTTGGAAAAGTGGAGCAGGGAATACCCGAGGATGATCCTAGGAATCCTGCAGTGATTGCAGATTTGGTATATATATACCCTTAAATTTTGTAGCTTCCTTATTTGAAGTATCTGTTAGCTCTGCTGAAGTATGTGTTAGCTCTGTTGATTGGTTTTGGCTTTCTGTTTAATGTATTATTTGCTATTTCAAGGTATTTAATTTGGGCAAAGCATGTGTGAAAGCTTAAATTAATTATAAGTACCACATAAATATCTTCTTCTTGTTAATTATTTATGCGGCTTTTCCTTGACTATGTTCTGTTTTCTTGGGTTATGATGTATACTATGCATCAGTCCAAACTTCCTCTGTAACTAATAAATTGTTGCATGAAAGGTTGGAGACAATGTGGGTGATTGTGCTGCTCGAGGTGCAGATCTTTTTGAAAGTATTGCAGCTGAAATAATCAGTGCCATGATACTTGGGGGAACCATGGCGAAACGTTGCAAAATTGAGGGCAAGTATCTTCACTAATGAAATTCTTACAGTTTCTTCATAAGCATGTCACTGGTTTCTTCCAGGAATGAAATTTACAGAAGTATGAAATTCATAATCCTTTCATCGGTTATATGGATGATTCCGAGGGTTATAGTCACATGCTCAGCTAATTGGGTTTTATATTCACCTTTTACTTAATGAGAGTGTATTAGCATTATCAAAGCCTTTGTTGTGTTATGACATGCCTGCTTTTGCGAGGCCTTACCTCCTCTGGAATTCATTTAAGCTTTTTGTTTGAGTCAAGCCATCACAGCTCTTTTGTAACTGACATTCATTGTCTGTGCAGATCCATCCGGCTTCATCTTGTTTCCTCTTGTTGTTCATTCATTTGACCTGATCATATCTTCTGTTGGAATTCTTTCAATCAAGAGTACTCGTGATTCTAGTGTGAAGTCTCCCATGGAGGACCCAATGGCAATCCTTCAGAAAGGATACTCTATTACAATATTTCTGGCAGTTCTTACATTTGTTGCGGTAAGATAAATCTTTAGAATTAGATGCGGCTGTGTACTACTTAACTATTAATCTGCTTTTGATAGTGTTTCATCAAGCACTGAAAGCCTGCACTCTCTGTTTTTGATCTCTATGTGATTTATGTGATATGATTTTGGTTTTGTTTCATGCATCGCATATGCTACTTTGCAGTCTACCTATTGGATGCTTTATACAGAACAAGCACCTTCAGCATGGGTTCACTTTGCATTGTGTGGATTGGTCGGAATCACCACAGCTTATATTTTTGTCTGGATTACCCAGTACTATACTGACTATAAGCATGGGCCTGTACGCGCATTGGCTCTTGCCAGCTCCACCGGTCATGGGACTAACATAATTGCAGGAGTTAGTCTGGGCCTGGAAGCAACAGCCCTTCCTGTTCTTGTCATTAGTGTATCTATAGTTTCAGCTTTTTGGCTGGGTAACACCTCAGGACTGGTGGATGAGGCGGGAAACCCAACTGGTGGGCTGTTTGGTACAGCTGTGGCCACAATGGGAATGCTCAGCACTGCTGCCTATGTGCTTACTATGGATATGTTTGGCCCAATTGCTGACAATGCTGGTGGAATTGTAGAAATGAGTCAGCAGGTAACTCTTGATCATTGTCTTCATTGAAAATTGTCAATCAAGGAATGGCACTCTTCATTTACAACCATTGTATAAAACTACATGACATGCAGCCTGAAAGCGTTAGGGAGATTACTGATGTTCTCGATGCTGTTGGGAACACTACAAAGGCTACAACCAAAGGATTTGCCATTGGATCTGCAGCACTGGCATCCTTCCTTCTGTTTAGTGCTTATATGGATGAGGTTGCTACATTTGCTCGTGAACCTTTCACACAGGTAAACCTATTTGCACTTGCATTTTATCATGTTCTTTTTTCATACTTCAACTCTGAATCTTAGCTTTGCACTTTCATTTGACTGCCAGGTTGATATTGCCATTCCAGAAGTGTTTGTTGGTGGGTTATTGGGCTCAATGCTTATTTTCTTATTTAGTGCATGGGCCTGCTCCGCAGTAGGCCGGACTGCTCAGGAGGTCGTGAAAGAAGTAAGAAGGCAATTTATTGAGAGGCCAGGTATCATGGTGAGTATATGTTTCTGCACTGGTTTCCTCTATTATGCTTTGGTGCTGTTGTGCTTTCCGATTTTAAAATGCCTGTGACAGGACTACAAGGAGAAACCAGATTATGGACGATGTGTTGCTATCGTTGCATCTGCATCTCTGAGAGAGATGATAAAACCTGGTGTCTTGGCTATTATATCTCCTATTGTTGTTGGTAGGTTAATTGCTTGCCATTTGATTTTGTTTCTTGCATTGTTCTCTTTGAGGATTTAGTGAGGCTTGGTTGACATTCGCATTGTTGCAGGTGTTGTGTTTCGGATTTTGGGGCACTATACAGGACATCCTCTACTCGGGGCTAAAGTTGTTGCTGCCATGCTGATGTTTGCAACAGTTTCTGGTATTCTCATGGCTCTTTTCCTGAACACAGCAGGCGGTGCATGGGATAATGCAAAGAAGTACATTGAGACGGGTGCGTATGGGGGCAAAGGGAGTGATTGCCATAAAGCAGCAATTACTGGAGATACGTAAGTATTGCTATCACTGGCTGAACTTGTCTTCAAACTGGGAAACCTTCTTTTTCCCAAATTATTCACGAGTCGGGAATGAATAGAGCTATAGATAGAAATCAGTGATTGGAATTTTTGTTTGTGAATCCAGTGAGCTAATGTTAATCAAACCGTGGCATTTCTTTTGCATTTGCAGAGTGGGTGACCCGTTCAAAGATACAGCTGGACCTTCACTTCATGTCCTCATAAAAATGCTAGCAACAATAACGCTTGTGATGGCACCCGTGTTTCTGTGAGAGGAGGAGTTGATATCTTTTGCGGTTTAATCAGAAGCGTATACAAGCGTGGCACCCGTCACCATGGAGTGGTTTAGATATTTTTTGCAAATATACTGATAGGTATTCTGAAGGGTGCCCTCGTGATTAGCGTCAATGGATTCTTTTTCCTGTTTCTTGACCTCCTGAATAAGAGATGAGATGCTAACAGAGTGCACGTTTTAAGCCCCAATCCATTTCTTCTTCTTTTTTGACGGATTCCCATCCCAGGTCTTTTTTGGTTATAAAGCAATGACCATCTAAATCGATCACCCATCCATCACGCACGGTGGTTGATATTGGTATTTTGATTTTGACATGACTCAAATCTGAGGAATACCGGATATATAAAACTACAACAACATAGTAGTACTCAAATAAGAAAATAGAAAAACAAATTCTATTTTTTCATAAAAGCTCCCCTTGCACCAAAACCAAAGACCAGCCAAGTTGATCGCTCATCCATCTTTCTGGTTTGTTTTATGACCCAAACTTGACCATAAAATTTAAAATCTTTTTTTTTTTCCTCTCTTTCAATTCGATGAATGTAAATAAAAAACACCAGAAAACTGTTTTCCCCTCGTTTCATTTACTCCAGGGCCCCCAATTTTACCATCTAATCAATGCAACATGGGCCTTGGGTCAGTTCAGTCTAAGCTCTGATCCAATCAGCTCTCCACAGAGCCCAAACCCCAATAGTATATATTTGACCTCCCATCTGTCGGTCCTTCCAAAAAAAAATTAAAAAGGCCATACCTTATCTCTCGCCTTCCGAAAAGAAAATCAATTTTAGGGTTTTATCACTTCATCTAAGCAGAGTTAAGAGGAAGACAAGGGGGGAGGGTTTTCTGTACTCTTCAAAATCCTAAACGAAAGATAAATAACTCCACGAAAATGGAACAACCAGCAACACCAAATTTTACCCCATCAAAAGACAACAACAGCATCAAAGGCACGAAGAAAAAGCTTCCAACTCCACAAGAGCTGATATCCCATTACCAATCTCAAGGGCTTGATTCTCAAGAAGCATCCATCAAGGTCATTGAAGATCTCCAAAATGTGCTTTTTAGGGTCATAGCTTCTAACAACAGGGGCAAGAAGGACAAGCTGGTGGGTGAGGCTTCCAGAAAGATTGACACGGTTAACACGAGATTGGCTGTTGTTGATATGAAGTTGGACTCAAAGCCTGGCTATGCGGAGACCTTTGCTATTGGGGTTGCTTCTGCTTCTGCTTTTAGAGGTGTTGGGGCTGTTTGGCCTCATGTTGTCGGGGGTATTGCTCAGATTTGGAATGCTGTTAGGACTGTCACTAAACCCACCTCTTCTTCTTGATCATTTTTACTTAGTATTAGTACTTACCAATTTTATATATTGAATGAATGAATCTCTGTTGTATTGATAGTACAAGGGCTGTTTCTCCTTTATTTCCGAGAGGGAAAAAAAGAATTTTTGGTGGCATTTGGATTGAATTTTCGTTGATTTGAGCTTGTAGTTGTAGTCTTTTGTAATTTGTGATTTACCTTTTCTTTTTTCTTCGTTGGACTTTTGTCTTAGCAACAAAATTATGTCATGCTCGTTTTATGTTTTACAAAGGACGTATACCTAGTATGGGTAACCTGTTTCATTTGCTAATGATATCTCTCTATCTTGGCACCAAGAGTTTGCTGCTGGAAACCACTGCCCCATAATTCAGTGGAGCTCTATACAGGGGTAGCTCCTTGACAATGAGATATTGTATGAAATGAGGTGAGGGTGGGGGGGAGTTTTATTTTGGGAGTGTCAAAACCTTTGAGCAATAAATATCCTGCAGAGGCAGCTGCGTATGGCTGTAGAGATGGGTTGCAGATAGTTTGGATGCATAAGACATTCTCTCCATTGGCCAATGTTTTGATTGTTTCGGTTGTCCCTAGATGTACTGATGAAGAAGTTGCCCATGCCCGAGTAAATTAGCAGCTAGTTTTGCTCTAGGCAAGTTTGGATAGGATAATCCCTCTAATGCGATTCCTCTCTTAGCTTTTCATGCAATCCATGTGCAGTTTCAGTCTCATACAATTTCCATCAGAGTTCTCATGATAGACAAAAAACAGGAACTTTACATGGAATCTGAATTTTGTAACTCATTTTTCTAGGCTGGAAAACTTCAGGTCGTGATTCTACTTATTATTTTTATTTGGGCGTGTATTTTAACATATTTTTAAACAAAAAATATTTTCAAAAATAATCTTAATTTATAGCAAATCTCTAGAAGGGGCTTAATAGTTTCTCTAGAAGGGGCTTAATAGTTTCTTCACCGTAATTTCCTTCAGTAGTTTCCCAGAAACATGTAACGAGTAGGGCCCAGACAACTTAACCCAATGTTAGGAAGCTTGTCGATTGCACCTAAATTTGGCTTTAGAAATTTCCATACCCGATGTATCTAAGAACCAGGAATTGACTAAGAAGCTTGTTTGCCGGAACCAAAAGGAAAGCTCCTCAGCCGGACCTCAACATTAATTTCCTCGAAACTACTGGCAAGACCTGACTTTTAGCGAACAACATGGTGCCTCGAAGCATTTTTATTACATATGGGAAACTGTCTAGGAAGAAAACAGGTATGTATGCATACACTTCAATCTGTTCCTGCTGAATTTGACTCCTCAATTTACTTCTCTTGATCTATGCCCATTTTCCAGTTCATATCAGCTTATGTAATATTAGTCTCGTACGCAGATATCTGATCCAGGTTCTTGCAAAACATTTCAATAGATCCAAACCTGTCTGGAAGAACAGGGCAGATAATAATGATCATGGATGAAAAAGAAATCATGATCGAAATACTTCATCGACTATCCTTAAAGTCCTTGTTGTTATCCAAATGCGTGTGCAGATTGTGCAACCATCTCATCTCAGATCCTATCTTCATATCCAGTTATACTCTTAGAAACCCACAACATCAAGTCACTGGTTTCTTTTTACGAAAACCCCGGAGCCATCTCTTTCTTTCATGGAAGATGATCGAGGGGTTTGTACACCACATTCCCGCAATGGCCTTCTTCTACGCAGCAGTTTTCGATGCCAGGAAGTACTACATCTGTAAACCTCCCACTAAGCAGTATCACCAACTGCCTAAAACTGAACGCAAGATTGTTTTTGGCATTAACATAGCATATGATCCTATCCTATCACCCCATTACAAAATCATATGATCCTACAAGTACTTGCTTTGATGTGATGAGGATGGAGAGTGACTATTCAGGCTGATCTTTCTAGATTAGCATCTTCTTTTCCATCAATGGCGAGGAACAATGTACAGGACATCCATCGTTATTCATGGTGCTGCATATTCCAGGCACATTCATCTTCTTCAACCTTAAAGACGGAAAATGGAGCAAGCTTTTAAATCAAATAAACAAGATTGAAGCGGGTCTGGGATTATATATGGCATTGATGGGAGGAGTCCATCCATATGCCAATACTCTTTGTAACTTTTGATTTGTCTCTGATAAATGACTGCTTATTAAGTCTAATTACAAGCTAGCTAGCTAGTTAATATGCTGCAGAGATTAATCAACTTTTAATCTGATCCTGGACACTTTCGGGAGTTTCTTGTCGCTAGAGTTCCATTTACGGCAGGCAATAAGCAGCAGAAGCTTTCTTTCATGTGAGATTAATTGCTCTGTATCGTATATCATCGATGTGCAACAACAAAAGTGAAATCCACAAGTCTCCATTTCAGCGGCCAGTACGGCTGGCGGTAAGAACATGAAAGCCCCATTCATAGATGCATTCGATTTGGCAGGATCGCATGTTCCTAGTGAGATGTGTCCTGTGTTGCAATAAAATAATCATTTTATCTTTACTCTTTTGATTTCCTGTGTTGTGTGATTACACAAGATAGACAAGAAGAGAGTTAAAAGATTTACATGAGAAGTTTGGTCTTAGAAATATTTAGAGATGCTTGAAATATCATTAGCAGCAAGAATTTTTTATTGCTCTTTGCATTTAGCATTGTTTTTTAGTGGGAGCTTTTATATATCAAACTCCGTGTGCGCCACTTACCATTACCAAATCTCAAAATCAAATCCAAAGCAATGAATGGGTTGTTTCCATTTAAAAGTGTTTTTTAAAAATAAATTTAAAATTTAGGGTGTGTTTGGGTAGCACTCTATAAGTGATTTTTTAAGGGGAAAATGATTTTTTTTTTTTTTTTGTTTTAAATGAGAATTATTGTAGTTTTTTTAGATCATTTTAATGTGTATGTAAATATTAAAAAATATTTTTAAAATATATTAGTTTAATATATTTTTAAATACAAAATATTTTGGACAACAATAGCAACAATTTTACAAACACACGTAGTAGTAGTACTGAGGGTTTGATGGAATGACCAGGCGGGAATATGTCGGGCTTAGCAGAAACTGGAGTGTCATTTGTGGGCTGCATGCAAAGCCCATTAAGAGCAGAAACCCAGCCTAAATGAGAGGCCTGTCTCCGTGTCCGGCACAAGGGCCACAGGCGTGCAACCTCGAAGACAAAGATACAGTACTACTACTCCGGGAAGAAGACAAAAAAGATATTGAAATATATATGTGTGTGTGTGATTTTGTAATTCATATTTTAAATTTGTGAAATGACTCTTGAATCCTTAAAACTGTTATTGCTTTGCGTATCAGTGTTTTCACATTTGTTAAAAATAAAAATAGACGGACTATTGGTTCTATACGCTTCTGTGAAGTAATTTGGTTTATATATTTAATGAAAGACATTTTCCTATATCTGTAAACTTCCATTATCTTTTAAGGTAAGATGTCTTACATGCATGCACGAGAGGTTGTGTTTGCCAAAGAGAAGATCAGTATTTGCATGCACGGACGCCACAAAAAGTACTCCAGTGTGTGTGTGCCCTGTCGTCTATCGTGTATATATATATAGAAAATTCTATAGGTGGGCGGTTGAGCAGTCGAAAATGGTGGAGAATCCGCCATAACTGAGGAAGCTCTTAAATACGTGGTGGAACATACATCGGATTTTGATAATATTCTTTCACCACATCCTTTGAATCTATACACTCTCTCTCTCTCTCTCTCTCTCTCTCTCTCTATATATATATATATATATATATAACACCTGGTAGTGGTACCATACAAATCAATCAAACCTGCAAGTGAAGGTCATTAATTTGATTCTTCTCTTGCAGAGAAAAAAGTTTTTAATTTCCAAACAGATCAATTCATGGCTCAAATCAAGGAACCATCATCCATGTTCTCACAAAATAATTTCCGCAATACCATGGTTCTTTTGTTCCAAATAAAAGTTTTTGCAACACTTTAATTATTATTATTAGTATTTGGTTTTGTTTTCAGAAACTTAATTATATATGTTATCTTGATCATCGTCAGGTAATTTAATTATTCGTACGCGATGATCGATCGTTTGAGTGCGCGTGTGCGCGTTCTGATCAGCATGTACGCGAAATCTTCTTGTTATTAATTTTGTATTGAGTTTAGAATCAATTATTAATCCACCATGGATGTTTCATGCAAGAAATCTCAATCAACCACAAACCTGAGGAAGATGGTTCACATTGCCACCAGGCCAAAGAAAATTCTACAACTATGGTTATGGTGGGCTCCTCAGCAGCTGCGGCTTAAAACTGCAGCACCTCATGTAATTAACAACAGGTCAAAAGCCAGGAGATCTCTGGAATATTACAGGGAGAGCTCCAAGGAATCTCTGCTGGTCGGATCAAAATTCAGGACAAGAGGCAATAAACCGGCGACCGGTGGGGTAAGCAGTGGTACTGAAAAGGTGCCGAAAGGTTTTCTAGCGGTGTACGTGGGGGCAGAGCAACGGAGGTTTGTGATTCCGTTGAGGTGTCTGTCAACGCCAGGATTTATGGGTTTGATGGATAAAGTTGCTGAGGAATTTGGTTATGATCATCAAGAAGGCGGGCTGCGTATTCCTTGTGAAGAGGAAGATTTCGAGGAGATACTGGTAGGATTTTCCAAGAGCAACACATGATCATGAGAGGTATATGTATGTTCATGCAACTAATTAATTAGCAGATATCTCGATCCGTCAATATGATCTCTTGTAAGAACATCTAATTAATTAGCAAAATCCCTTTTTATTTGCCCAGCTCCCTCGCTGCTTGTTGCTGGCTACCATAATTATCCTATCATCGTCTCTGTTATCATTTATTTCTTCATGGAAATCAATACATCGGAGATCTTAAATTTCATTTCAAAATACGTATTATAATTGCAAACTCCAAGGAATCAAAGTCCACCGTACAAGTCATAGAAACCCAAAATACTTTGCTCCAAAATAATACATGGTACGTAGTTGCAAGTACGATGTATATACTACTTCTACTATCACATTTATACTACTATCCAAATACATTGCCAGTAATTCCAACAGCTACTAAATATATATATATATATAATCCCCCCCCCCCCCCCCCCCCCCCTAATTTTGACCAGCTTAGCATAAATCTACAGGCTTAATTATTGCTCGATCCTAATTAGAAGTTGATACTCCTCTGTAATTAACTGTATTCCTCAATTATAGCTAGCTGGAACCTCTCTCAAAAAGAAAGCAAAAGCAAGTAGCTAGCCTCTACACATTGATCCTGTGCAGATGTTGTTGATCATCTACACATTTGAGGATGATGAGAAGGTGGTGTTAGCTCACACTCTGGTGAGTTATAACAACCAATCATCTCCTTCTCTGAGTTAACAGACCCTGACTCGTTCAACAAGTAAACATCTTTCTTCTCTTCAACTACCTTCAAGATCTTCTCAAACACAGCAACTTCACATGGTATCTTCAACACTCCCTCTTGCTGAAACCCGAACTCCTCTTCGGCCTCTCGCAAAAGAATTCCAAAAGCTTGGTGACCCAGGTACTCTGTGGGGATGATATACCTCTTCAGCTGCTTGCCAACACAAACAGCAAGGTACCCTTTGGGAACAGCATCGTTTGAGGAGGAGGCTGCTGCTAATGACAAATCTGTGAAGGAGAGTGTTCTCTTTATGAACTTGATACTCTTGCTGGCATTGCCGCTGCTAGTGCTGCTGCTGCTGCTGCTTTTCGGTGCATTTGCTGCCTTTCTCCACTTTTTAAGGATCTGCTGAAGCCGAACAATGTCGCTGATCTTGTTAGACTTCTTTGGATGATCCATGGCTAAGAGAGATAATAAGTCTCCCTGTTTGTGTTTGCTTGAGGGAAGATGTCTCGAGTGGAGGTTGTGGGTGGTGGGGGTGGTATATATAGACGTACGCACGCTGGATGTAATGATTTTGAAGAGCATTTAATTCCCGTATTTGTAGTAATTAAATACGATAAATCATTGGAGGTAGGGACGTCGGTTAGTAAGTGCAACTGTCTGATGAAGAATCGATCAAAGCAAAAAGCTACACTTTTTACTTTCTCTTTGTTTAATCCCCGAAGACCCAGATGATCAGTTTCCGCTTTCTTCAAGACAAATTTTAACCGCCCCAGCCTAATCATAAGCAGCCCCTCTCTAATTATAATAATGAAAACTATATTCACTGTGGGAATTCATTTATTGCAATTTGTTTCTGAAGCAACCTGCCTTGGCAGCCCACAAAGCATCTAGCTGCTCATATGTATATGCATTAATGCTAGCAACTTGATTGATTTCCTATTGGGTATTGGCAGCAGAAATGTGCAGACAGAACTTTTATTAAATGTTTTCACCGGACATAATTTTGTATCTGTTTATTGGATTCGGAGTTGCCTTGAAGATCGTGGAAGATGGCACCCAAATAGATCATGTGAAATGCTCATTAAACTATTATGGCTGGTGTCTAGTGGATACAATAATAAATAAATAAGGTAGGAATAGCTATTGGCACCCACAGGAACAGCTTCCTTTTCTTCTAGTCTGTGTACGTACATGAAATGTTGGAATCATCCTTGTTCACAAGATCAGCCTTCCAAGCTAGACAAATTAACCTTTTCTTTTCGTTTGCTGGCCTTGATAAATGATAGTGATTTGTGGCGACTCCCCATATGTAGTGAAGAGAATCTCCTTTTTTCTTTTTCCAAGCTGGATATTTTTCTTACTATCGAGAATTCCACACTGTAAAAATTGTGCTGATTTACAATGAACAAATTAACCCGAATGCAGGGGGCAACGACCGATGCACGCTTCGTCGGAATGAATGATGCTCAGGCCACCTTCTTGGGGTACGTCTCCGTTCACATCTTCTTAAAAGCGGGCAGGACGGGGAGCAAATAAGGAAACAGAATGTGCGTGGATTCCTTGGCCCATTTTGACTAAATAAATAAATAAATATTGGAGTGATTAGGAAGGCTAATTATTGGGTCAATGGTCAAATCGTACGCTCTTATTGAAGTTGGGTACGGGGGTAGTTAATTATTGGGTCGGCTATTATCTTAAATTCTTAATTAGGGAGGGGTGCTTGGGTCATCATGAGCCGGCCCCATGAAGTTTGTCTTGGAGAGAGCTATAATTAACATGGGTTCAGTTCCTAGGTGAACGTCCCTGATGAGATTTATAATTCCTCATCACATGCGCATATATGGCTGAAAATCAATACATATATATATATATATATATATATTATACGTACATACAATCACATGCATGTGTATCGTCGATTTGGAAAGCGCATGGCCAAACTACAGCCATAGAATGGAACAGAGCACAGAGCGAGTGCTTGGAATATCTAATTAGCTCAATGACGTGTAATTAAGAGCTAAATATTGATCATGTACGGTAAGCATGCAGAGGTTTTATTCGATAGACATGCAACTAACTCGTTTGCGATCCTAATCTCTCTGCAGGGATCCGAGTATCTGTGCAAGCACAGAGGCATGCATTCAAATATTTGACCAGGAAATTAATTAAAGGTGGACGGTGTCAGTCAGGTTCCTCGAGATGGTTGCTGCTAAAATAATGAAGCTGATCGATCGATCGAGGCTGAAGCAGCAGCAGGCAGCTAGCCAACAGAGATATATATATATATATATATATATATATATATATATATATATAGAGAGAGAGAGAGAGAGAGAGAGAGAGAGAGAGAGAGAGGAGGAGGAGGAGGCAAGTGAAGTGAATAGGGTCACTCAACGCCCCCCCTGCAAATTCAACCAATGATGATTTGGTTCGTTGCGGCAAATAATGGAAGTGGAGGGTGGTTTCTGAACACGATTCATGTATTTATGGCCAAGCCTGACCAGAACAACTCCTCCCCAATCATAGATTGCAGGACAGGAAGAGAAGCATGAAAATCCAATCATCAATACGTGCCATTTCCAATCATGCATTGCCCCACCAAATATTTATATACACTCCTTCATTTTATTTCTTAGCTAGCTACATGGGGATCTGAGGGTAATTTCCCCCAGGATAAAATAACGCATCGCATGGACCCCACACACATCCCCCCCCCCCAAAAAAAAAAAAATAATAATAAAATAAAATATGAGGTATCTAAATCTATTTCAGTATGTTTTTTGTTTGGCATGGTGATTCTAGGATCTCTTTTAGTATATTTTTAATATATTTCTAATGAGAGGAGCACCAATCAGAAAAGCTAGATCGATGGATGGATGCATGGTGGGTGTTTTTTTCCCCCTCCAGGTTCGATTAAAAAAGAAGAGAAGGTACCGGGGGGTCACATGCCAAATGATGGTCATTAATTGCCAAATGAGCAGCAAAATCATATGAGCAGCACATGCTCATGTTTCTTTGGGGATCATGAATAACAATTACTTGAGCACTAAGATCGATTTGCATGACATAATACCATGTATTTGCCCCATAAAAATTACCATGCATGCCGTTGTTACTCCAACGTTTTCCACGTACTTGCTGACCTACTTTAATAGCAATTATCCCAACTCATTTAACGCTGCGTGCAGGTCCAAGAGATTATCAGTACAGTAAAATTAGGTATCAAAATTGGTTGAGATCTAGATGTGCTGCTCGGCAAGTGGGCCTCTTTTACACACACACAGCGAGAGAGAGAGGGTAAGAAATTAAAAGAAAAAGATACACTGCTATATATATAAATATATATATATATATATTCTTGGCATATATGTGTGTGTGTGTGGCCTTTCATGTGCTTTCGCTCGCTGGCTACTGTTGTATTATATACGTGGTTAGTTTTACACTATATCTAGAACTGCACCCGCATGTTACCTACACCATGTACATGGAAGCTCCGTGATGCAACTTGTACACTAGCCTCTCCCTCTGCCTCTCTGGTACCAAAATAATGTCAACGTTGCAGGCTGTGGATTTAAACTTGATATAATAACAACTGTTTTGTTCAGATTCATTAGTTTAACGGAGCGCTATCTTACCACCTCTCTTCTGGCCGGAGATACGAATTAAGACAGCTGGTTGGTGGAGGAGGACATACTGGGGAGTATGGAGCTGTACATCTTCTGCAAGGGTACACGTGCATCTGATCAGATGCCTCGTGTTCTTACTGTATGCGGGTTGCGCCAAAATCTAATTCGAGATATCTTATCATGGTCACATCATTGGTAGATCCATGACCGTTTATCTGCTCACGGTATGCACCTTTGGTGCAGTAAAGTGTTGTCAGCTAACATTCAAAGTGCATCAAAAACAACAAGCATAAACGACAAGGGAAGAAGAACCAGGGATCCATGAAACCAAAAACTATGCTTTCGGATATTAAACAAATCCCGCGTTCACATCCTCCTGCTTTGAACCTCGAAGCAGCTACGATAAATCTTGCAAATAAACACAGTTTCTAAGACGATTAATCAGACATCAGAGCAATACATTGAATGGAATATTTGCTGAATGATTACAACAAACAAATTTCAGACCCCAACATCTTCACTCGCAGAAGAAAAAACACATGACACTTGTGCATATATTTAGGGTGATCAACATGCGGGACCGAGAGCAAAACTTGAAAGAAATCTGAGCTTCCACGTTAGGCATTGCTGAAATTCCAAGTATTTACAATAACAAATATGTACAGGGTTTTGGTCGCTCAGAACAAGGTACACCCGGGAGGCACCGTGGTTTAGATTTTCTAGAAAAAACTTGCCCGCAAAAATATAATTGGCAAACATATGCAGTGTTGAAAAAAAAAATCGATCTTATCCACACTGATCAGTCACACTAGTAGCATTTCTGTATTTTCAAGACCAATGCTGTATTGCCTTGGGGGCCTACGACTAAACCAAACTTATCCAATCCATGGTTTACCTTGATATTCAAGATCAAGCCGGCCTTCTTCTTTCCATAAACTTTCAGGGATGATAAAATAGGCTCCGCTAAAATCTCATAAACAGAATCCGACTTCATACCATAATTGGATCACAAAATTTTTCACTTTTACTGTGGTGCTGATGGATCTGATTTTGCAATAAACCTTTTTGAGGTTACCGCAGACCTGCCAGATGCAAAATAAGAATGGCAGATGAGGAATAATATTAAACATTCTGCACACAAGAAAGCTACCTCAAACAAACTTATCAGGCAAACATCATGTAGAAAATGGCACTGGGTTAGTTACAGTCAAGCATTTTAAAGTGATATCTGACTACATCACCACTTACACAAAGTATCAAGACTTCTTTTTTAGTTTGTCTGAAATACAACCAGTGTAGGGTTAACAGTTTTTCTCATATAACCATCAGTAAGAAATTGTCATTCTAAATCATTACTCCTAATTAAAAGAACTGGGGGAGAGTTTGAAAAAAAAAACTCAAAATATCCAAGGTGTAATTTCATTTTCTTAGTCTCCTAAAAACATGTTTCAGGTCAAAGATGTCACTCATACTGAAATAGGGGACATTGGGAAAGATTTCTAGTTCTTAATACAGAAAAAAAACCCAGAGAAGTTTACCTTTTCTTGTCTTGGGAGGTCTGATTCCACCACTTACAACAGAGGTTGGAGATGGAGGCCTTTTGGAAGACATAGATTTCGTTGATGGTTCTGACTTCTTGGAGGAAATGAGCGATGAGTTTAGAATGGCCTCAACAGCTTCACGTTGTTGTTTCCTCTTTGTAATCATATCTAAACAAGCACCTGCAGGATTAGGATCTCTACCATCATTGACCTCCTTGCTTTTGAGGTTGCCTTCATCTGAGGATGTAGAACTCTCCAAATTCTTCTGGCTTCTCTTACCTTCAATAGATTTCTTTTTTTCCCTGCTCAATTTCAGATTTTTGTGGCCATAACCCAGTTCATGTTCAGAACGCTCCCTAGAACTCTTTGAATTTGCACATTTATCTTTCTTCTTACCGGAGCCATGTTTTTTCTCGCTTCTTTCTTTTCCCTTGCTTTCATCACCAATAACAGATTCCCCTGGAATTACAGACTTGACATCCATTTTCCCTGGAAGATCATGTTCCTCTCTGGCTTTTCTTTTGCTACTTTGGATATAAAAATCCTTACCGTCTCTAGCAACAGTACTATGGCATCGGGTCACAGAACGAATAGAGTTTTTATCCCTTTGCACTTTCTGCTCATTTTGTTTGCCTAGTTTGCCGTTGCCTCTAGAATTTTCAGCATGCCTAGACAGTCTTGAATGATTATTAATACTTTCTCTCTTGCAAGCATCCCTAGGAGCTGTTTCAAACAAGGATTCATATGGTTGTTTCGCTGAGATGACCAAATCTCTCTCTTTAGCATCCTTTACTAGAGCTGCCCAGTTCCGGTTCGTTTGCAAGGTCCTCGCATTACCCAAAATCCAAAGCGAGAGCTTGGCTCTTGTCAGGGCAACATTCATCCGTCTTACATCAGCAACAAACCCAATACTGCTGGAGCTCAATCCATTCATAGATGAACTTGAATCAGCTGCTCTAACAGTGGAAAGTATCAGTATATCAACCTCTCGGCCTTGAAAGCCATCAACAGTATTGAACTCCATATCAGCAACAACAGATGATCCAAATGCACTAGAGAAACGAGAGCGCAGAAGTGAGAGCTGGCACTTGTATGGAGTTATGATGCCAATTCTACCACCAACAAACTCGGATGAGTACCTACAGAATGCATTTAAATTGTATTATTTGTATTGAAATGAAGGAGGGTGTGGTTGTGCTTTCTCTGGGAAAGAAATGAATACCTCCTTTTGAAAAATCGTAGCAGCTCAACTGCAGCTTCAGCCTCACGTTCATTATAAAGAGACGATGCACCGGAATTTTTACCACGAAGCTCCTGGCCGTCCGTAATGTCATAGAATAAATAAGGGCCAAGAACCCCAATCTCATGAAATGGTGCTGATTTGTTTGACATTTGCTCTCCGTTCATCAACTTGCTATCATAAAAGTGCAAGGAGGGAAACTGGCAAATCTCTGGGTGCATCCTATACTGAAATATTCGGGCAAAAACAATACAATTACCGTTTTTCATCAAAGACTTGTATTATTTTATAGCCCTGTAAACACCTCAAAGAACATTTACTACCAACATTTTCACCAAACTGCCCTGACTACAGTTGAATGCCAAAAGAATGCATACCTCTAGTCATGCATAAAATTTATGCAACAGGAAAATATACACAATAAGAGTACATCAAGAAAAACATGATATCATCCAATGAAAGAAAAGAAACAAAAGTCAAGATGTGAGGAAATGTTAATATTAGATAAGCATAGCCTTTTGAAGGTCCCTAAAGCATTATTGCACATAAACAGGCTATAAAAACTATTCCATCCCACAACAGTTGCCTTGAAGTGAACATTTCTTTAACTCACTGTATTTAACCCAAACATTCACGGCAGATTTACCAACTAGCTTTGTTATTACTTGACATTCAACAAATAAGCCACATGAGGAAAAAAAAAAAAAAAAAAAAAAAAGAAGGTATGGTTGCAACCACCAATTTATAAACAATTATATATATAAAAAAATCCAATTAGCCAGAAGAGGATTTTATGAATGCCCTAGAAATGTTTGAGAATTTATTATTGTGGTTATAATTATAGCAAATGATAATGTGATCAAACAATACAGACCAAATATTTCCTGTAAGCACAATGCAACCCCTGTGTGACAATAAGCCATACCTTTTTTAAAAAAAAAAGATTTAGCATACAAGTTAAAAAAAAAGAGAAAAAAAACATTGGAAACAAGAAACAACCCAATGTTTGTATTTTTTCACAGCTTCCCAAAGCACACAGGTGAATATTTTGACAATAAATATCCCACGGTCCAAAAGTCAATTCTCATTAACGGTTTTGTGCCTATTGACAAGCTGCTACTTGTAGATATGATGTTTTTGTTAAAGATTAATATAAATCATATCTTGGCTCCTCACTTAAGGTGGGATGATCTTGACATGGTATCAGATCTTTATTGACTCAATGGTCACAAGTTCGAATCTCACTACCCTCATTCTATTTAATAAAAATTAAGCACAAGGTAGTGATTCTATGCAAGTTTCTAGCCCAAAAAGATTTTATTTAAGAGGATGTATTAGAGAATAATATAAATAATATCATAGAGTCTCACTTAATAGCTTAAGCTTTTAGACGAGATGGTTCCATGACAGTTTCCAGCATTAATCGTACCATTAGATCTCACAAACTCAAAAGAATTTTAAGTCAAGTTTTGTTTTTGATAAGAAAAATTCCTAGCTCACCTGTTTTGTAAGCATGGTTACTGGGTGACCAGCCCCTTGTAGACGCTCAAACATGCTGCATTCATAAAGAAACTTGCTTGCAACATTAGAGAGAACTGTTGCAGGAAGCTGCTTTGGATCACCAACCTTTTATAAAAATGACAACATAAGTATAATTACTAAAATATACAAGATGCCTTGAAAATAACAGAGTACACAGTCCTTACCATGATGCACTTTGTCCCATTTGACTTTAAAAGTTGAAGAGGAATCAAAGTAGCAGGTTCTAGTGCCTGAAATAGATGAAGAAAGTTTAAAAATGAAGCAATGACATGAATGTATGCAAATAAAATGGGTAACTTTAACAAACCCAACAACTATGAGCATAATGATTTTTACCTGAGCTGCTTCATCAATCACAACCGCATCAAATAGGGTATGTTCAGATGGACAAGCAAATTTATAACTTGACATAGATTCAGAACAAACTACATAAAGATCCCCACCACATCCACTTAACGTGGTTACCACTATTTCAGCTTCCTTTAATATCGACTTCCGCAGCTTAAGTTTCATTGCTCTGATTTCTTCACTAGTTTTCTTCTCTTGCACCTGAGCAGCACTAAGATCTTTAAAAAGTTGTTTCTTTTCTTCATATAATTTCTTTAGTGTGACCTCTAATTCAGAATCTGACATTTGCTTTGTTTCATCCTCTTCATGTAATTCGTCTTCCAACGAATTTTTGAGGTCCAAATTTCCATCCTTCAAGTTAGCACGCTTAGCCTCGTAGAACCTAATGCAATCAACTAACTTTTCCAGATTAGAACGTAATGCTGCAGAAGAGCCTATACCTGAATCTTTCTTAGAATCACTCAAATGCATCCTCTCTCCAGCAAGACGATTATCAACAAGTGTATCAATAAAGAAGGGGAGTGAATTTGGATGAACTGTTTTTGCATTGCCAACCCTTACAAGATATGGCTTGTACATTTTCCCATCATTACCATAAAGTCCTTGACTCGAAATTCTTGACACCAACTCGTCAACAGCAGCATTTGATTGGGCACAGATTAACACCCTTCTCCTAAAAGAACTTTCCACAGACTTTTCATTTCTTCCCACATCCTCATTTAGCTGCCTGGCCAGCGCTGCATCCTGCCACGCCCTGGCAATTGCAACAGACTGATTAATCTTTGGCCTTGAAGTAATGCACATACCATTACCTTGTTTCAAATGTCCCTTCAGAGGATTTTTTGTATCTCTTGTTCCTTGTGGTGAAGCAAGCAAACCACTGACAATGGCCACTATGGTTCTGGTCTTCCCAGTCCCTGTTTATGAAAAAAAACACATTAGAAACACAAATAAAAGGGATCAGATCCACTATTGATTAAGCCATGTCAAAATACATACCTGGAGGACCCTGTATTAGAGACAGATCAAAATCTTTCTTCAGAATAGGCGATCCAATTGTGACACTTATAGCTTGTAGCTGGCTTTCATTAAAAGATGACTTTAGTGTCTGCTGCAAGGGCTGAGAAAGATTACCCAGACCTAGTTCTCTCGATTCATTATTACCAAGTGAATCATTGACAGGTTTTAAGATAGCAGAAAGAATGGGAATATCCTTTATTGATGATAGTGCCTGAAACTCTCTAAGCTGAGGTGTAATGCTCATGATGCGACATGCATGCCATTTGCTACGATCAACAAGTTGCCTCCTAGCTTGATTTAAACGCAAAGAACCATTTAGAAAATAGAACCTGATGAGGAGTATACTTGACCTTCTTTTATTCTCTCTTTCACGCCTCTCCACCTGAGAATCAAACAGGCTGCTTTAGCATAATATAGACATAACCTAAAACTAATAAACATGCCAAGATCAAAACAAATCTACATTTGTATTCAGCAGACAAGAAATTCATAATATATACTGATTATGATTTCTTTAACTGCACAATTTATCTGTCACTTAAGATGTACCAGGGATGTACAGCAATCGCATATTAGAAGAACAAATTTGATTGAAGTCATTAAGTTTTGTTTACCAAAAAGTATAATATACAAAGGGAACTACACAATGCACATCTTATTAAAAGGATTGTTTATGTATCTTCATGCATTCATTTATGCATGCATGTACCCAATAAATGACACCAACACATCATTCAAAGAATGCTAGAGGTAAAATACCTTTCCAACCATATGAACATCATGGGCTGCATTTTCTGGAGCTTCTTTAGTTAGCAAAAGAAGGTCATTTTCAAACAAGCTTCTAGATGTAGAATCACTGTCATCATGGACAAACCGGACAAGATGAAAGTCATCAATCCTTTCAACAGATAGCACAGATAGACTCCCATAATACATCTCCTCCCATGAAGACATCTCCACAAAGGAACTATGCAACTGTGCTTTAAACTCCTCCAAAACAAGTGGCCGGAAAATGTCAACATACTGTTCTGGTGATTGGAAACACACGGGAACCTCCTTTAACCTACTAACAGTCCGTTTCTCATCTTTTCTTGCAGTTGCTAATCCCACTATAGCAAAATAATCTATTTCCAAAATGGGTCTATACCAGTCATCGAGTCTAGGAGGCTTGAATCTTTTAACTCCAGCCTCCAGTCTCTGTAAATTTCCAAATCTATTTCCAGAAGGTGTTTTAAGTTGAATAACTTGTCGTTTAGGAACAGTGGCAGTTAACTTTGATAGATTAAACTGCTGCTGCCTCACAGATTTTACTGCGGCCTCTGGCAGATCAGCACCAATTTCATGCACTAACTCCTTCAGTATAGAATCTCTTGTTTCGGGAATCATGTTGTTGCCAGCTTCATTCGAGCTTTTTGAGCTGACAGGCTCAAAACTCTTCTGATCAATTCTACATTGGGATGAAAGAGGGACATTTTTACTGCTTTTAGACTTAATTTCCAACTTCTTATTAGACCCACCTTTTGATATGCGAAGAGGAGGTTGTTTGCCTCTTAATTTATCAGAGTCCAGCTTCTGAGAAGTGAGATTGGTAATGTCTGGTGCATCTTTTTGTTGGAGGCCATCCAGGAGATCCCTTGAGATATCATTTTTAGATCCCTTATTCGCAGTATCAGGTTGTGAAACACTTTTATCAACAAGAGCAATTATGTTGCTATCCAAACTTATTTGACCCGAGTCACTTGTGGAAGCAACCACCTTAACAGGTGAAATTTCTTTTCCAGCTTCATCATCATCTGAAACTACAATCACATCACTTTTATTCCTCTTATCACTCACTGATACCGAGTCTAGAATTTGAACATCCGCATCCTCCTCTATGGGAACAGGAAGCACATCTGGAGCTTTTGGTTTTGAAGTGGTCAGTACATTATCAAAAGAAATTTCCTTGGATAACGCAACACGAAGGTGTGATACTTGCTCTATCAGTTGATCAATATTTATATTATCTGTATAAAGAAGACATAAAACATTAAAAGAAAATGAAGAAAAATGATAAATAATCAACAGCACAAAAAAGAAAGCAGTATGTGCATAAATAAAAAAACTCACCACATGAAATAAGTTTTTCAATGGCCCTGACAGTTAACTCAGAAGCATGACTGCAAAAGCCTTTAAGCAGATTCAGTAGATAAATTACTGTTCGCTTCCAATAGACAACTACAACTTTAAGCGATGACTTTCCCCAATCCATCAGATCATAAAGCCATCCAAAGTCGGATTGATTTTCCACCATATTTCCATTATCCCATGCATGTTTAAACAAAGGTTGGAAAAGTCTCTCAAAAACAACAGGGAGGATCTCAAGCACACGGACACATGTCATCTGAAACAAGAAGAGATAAAGAATGCCTACTCAATGTCACTTGTCTGTTAAATGGCAGAGCTGATTTGATATCTACAAGAAAGTAGTGTGAGCATTTGACACATCAGACACGTCCATCCACATCCAGCCACACACACACACACACACACACACAAGCTAAACAGAAACATTCATTAATGTCAAGCTGTATAATACCTGACAAAGACTGTAATCAATAAATGCCTTCCCTTCTACCAAGAGCATCTGAATTGTTGGCCATGCAATACTTGATAGTAAGTAGCGAAATTTATCTTGCAATTTCAACTCAACAATTAATGAGTGTCCATCAATGCTTGCAGAAGGAGAATCAAAGACCGGATGTGTCAGAAATCCACCGTGGGAAGAGTACTTTCTGATCTTTGAGTCATCAGATGAATTTTCTGGAAAATCTGGTTTATGCAAATCCCCCTCTTTAATTAGTTTGCATAGAACAAAGAAAAAATGTTGTAAAGTCTGAAACTTCGATACAACAGAATCCAGTTGAACCTGTAGCAATGCAAAGGTATTAAGCAAAGCAATAAAAAGAATCTAGTTAAGCAATAGAAGCATGAAAAAATGATATGCAAAAGAGCATAGAGACCACATTAGTAGTAGGTGAGTCATGGATTGGACCACAAAAAGGTACTTGGGTTTACAATCATTTTCCGTTGACAGAATATCATACCCGTTTTGTACAAAATAACTGTCATGAAGCCAGCAGCCTTTTCAAGCCAATTACTGAGACCATAAAGGCCATTGCTTAGAGGGAACACCATGGATGAAAAAAAAAGAAAGGGACTACTTACACCTTGAAAAGCATGCATTTATTCATTTAACCTAGTATGTTTGTCCAGAAATTAATTTTATATACTTGATCTGGCTGAAATTAGATACATGTCCTCGGCATAATACTTGCTAATAAAATAATGAAAATGGAAGGAAAATAAAAAAAGCAACAAAACATTAACCTACAGCACTTTCAAATGACTTGCACAAAAGAATTGTTATCAGTGACCACTCACCACTTTCAAAGCATGTTTCAAGCCTAAAAACATGGCTGCCAAAGAAGAACTGCTGGAGCAAAGAAACTTCAAACCACATGCAAGACCCCGTGTGCTTGAAACCTGCTCCAAGATACACTTGCCAAATTGTCTCACATCCTGCATCAAGCAACAAAAGATTATGTGCAACTATTTACAGAAGACCAATCACTCACTTGATGTTGATCACTATGGTAAATGATCATTGCATACGTCATTAGAATCCAAAAGTGAGAGGATCAAGCTCTCTGCCATGCTTGGCTCCCAAGTCCATTGCTTCCGAAATTCTCCTAGCCCCATTTGAGCTAAGAAGTGTGTAGTTAACCTGAGGAAGCATCCAGAGTCATCAACCAGGAAAAAACTTAACATGTCTAGTATAGACCTATAACATGCATTGCTATAGCATGAAGACATGACTAGCAGTAAGATAAAGAATCGACCAATACCTGTTGAATGTTCTTATTAGAGGAAGATGCATCACTGACACTTTGATAGAGTTTTTTGACTCCTTTCCACCTCCACCATCATCAAAACCCGTTGGAACCTTCCACCCAAATGAAGTGGAGATTTCTGTGGCTGAAGTTGAGAGCCAGGTTCTAACTGTTTGCGCATTGGTTTCAGGTTCTACCATTGTCAAATGCGATCGAGCCCAGAAAACAGCCTTTGAAAATGACAATGGAAGGACTGATGAGTCCATATCGACTAAAACATCAATCCATAGCATGGGAATGCACATCCATCCTCTGTGCTCTTCAGAAGCGATCTTGCTCTGTGAACTGAATTCACTCCAACATGTACCATCCTTATCTTCGAAGTCAATAGCAAATGGAAGCCTATCTTCATCTTTAACATCATCATTCAGCTCAAGAAAAGTGTTTATATTAGCATCAATAATTTTGTGGTTACTCCACATTGTACTTAGCATGGCAGCAGCATCAGACACTAAAATAATCTGCATAAGATCAAATGCAGGTTGCCGGAGAGCACTATGAAGTGATGAGTCCTTTAGAGAAGCCACAAGTGAAGGGGCCCTGTTAATAAGGTAGCCGTAAGTGATTCATGCACATTGATTACTCTTAAGAGCAGTCGTTCAATCAGATTATATAAAAGCATTCATAAGTGAAAACCCCCAGCCATCCTTTTCAAATTCTAATCTTTATAATATTACATTAGGAGCCTTCAAACTTCACACAAGCAGGAATTTTTGGTGACAAAGAGATGCTAAAGTGAAGCAGACAATTCAAAAAATGTATGAATTTCTTCTTTACTCCTTTTTTTTAAAGGAAAATGGAAGGTGTAAATCCCCGAATTCTAAAAATAGATGTAAAGCAGTACAGAGAATAGCTCTTCAAAAAACAAAAGTCTTCCAATAACCTCCACCTTTGACAGCATATGGTTTTTCCCATGAAAATCTCTCCCCATACCTACTATCTCTTTTCTAAAACATTTCTAGCCAGACTTAAAAGGCAAGTCCAAACTTAAGCAACGCCATATCTTCAACCCCTATTTCCCTGGTAAAATCCCTGAATATTAATTGTAGGAAGAAATAAAAAAAAAAATTATCCATAAGGTGGAAGAGCTTCCAATTTATCACCATCGTCAAATATAGAGGATTCAAATCTACATACCACATATGAGCACATTCAAATGGGGGGCATGGTGGGTTCATCTTGTAGCCTTGGTGTACAATAAGAATGGCTATCTGAAAAGGTATTGAGTAATAGCATTAATGAGATAAAACAGCATAACTATCCACAACACAAACTTAAAATGCAAATCTAGAAGAAGTGGTATAAACCTTGCATGCAAGTTTTCTTGTAAGAACATTGAAATTGCTGCTCACGGGAACTTGATGAAGTAGGAAATAAAGGAAGTGCCTTCGTTGCTTTTCATGTTCCCCATCTTGCAAAGCCTCAAGGGACTGGACAGATAAACTTCTGCACATCAGTAATGTCAAGAAAAATACATTGAACAATTAATTGTATAAATTACAAGAAGGATAAAGAATCATTTATAAAGGGCCCAGGGTAAAGAAGATGGCAGGATGGTGTCCAGACATGCCTGCAGAAAAGGTGGGAAAAGATCAAAAATGTCTTTATGGATTTTCTCATTTCGAGTATGGAAACACTGGCCCAATAATGTGTTACGCATCACACTGGGAGACAACGTAGACCTCAGCCAGAGTTTGCAACCTTAAAAGAAACAAGGAGCAGGGAAAGGATCACTCCATCATTAAATCAATGCTAATTGAAATCTAAAAATAAAAACTAAACAAAAGAAGACAGAAGATGAGGTACTCCTTCCTTACCAAGCATTTTGAAGAGTTCTTTCAAACAGCTCACTGCATGAGAAAATTCAGCTGAATCGCCACTAATATGGTTGAGCACAATATCAAAAAAAATGGGATAGCGCTCCAGTATGCCTTCTTCAAAAGCTGGGGGTTCTAGGAACTCAAGCCTTCATAAACAGAAGTACAAGTATCATCATTGGGGGAATGGAAGAGAGATGGAAAAATGAGGGTTGAAAGAGTAGTTTAAGGTTAAGATTATAGTCACCGCTTCATACAATGATGTGATTCCAAGCCATATGGATAGGCGCTCCAGCTGTGCTCTTGGCCTTGAAGTCTTAGAAGCAGATGGTAATATTTCTGTCTCTAAAAACCCAATGAATTTGTTCAGTAAAGGCTGCAAAGGTTCCAAATCTGTTGCTCCCCTACACAGAAACAGGAAATATTAATCAGAAAGAATACATCCCCAATTGTTGTTGACATGAGTAAAAGGTAGCATTTTTGCAGTAAGGATGGCCACAATCTGCAAGATGACAAGAGTGCTTCATTCATGACTTGAAGACCATATAATGTGGTCACCATGATTGTAGTCTTTTCACAAAAAAATCCAATTAGATTGTACATGTCATTCAATTTGAACAGTACCTCAATTTCTCCATAGATCGTGCTAAGCGTCTACCAACAGTGCGTACTCTTCTATTCAGAAAAAGCAATGCATAAACACCCTGACAGATCCAATGTAATCTATGAGCAGGGAAAGAAAGGTAGAGATAAAGAAAGCAACGGAACTGTGTCTGGGCAGACTAGGCCAACAAAAATACCGGAAACTGTTGATGTCCAGATAAAGCCAGTTCGTGCATATTATCAACTGCTTCGATGAATAATTCGAATTCAGATAGCAAAGATTGATCGTCCAGTAAGACAGGAAACATCAAGACCTGTGATTCAGTAAACACCAAAAAGCACGCAAGCATGATCACCACTCCCCCAAAAAAAGAGATTAGAAAACACTGGTTGGAAAAGAAATCAAAGAGCATTTTCAAAGGAGAAACACGCAACTCTTCTCCCCCACTCTACCTAGAACCCAACAAACCACAATATACAATTTGGATACTACACATCTGAAACGATCACAAACAGTCCATTTTTTTCCAATTAAGTGGTTATAATACTCAAATAATTTTGAGAGCAATCCTATTAGTACACCAACTATAAAAATTGCTTTCTTATATGCAATGCTTAAAGCATAGTCGAACTCTGTATTGACATCTTTCATACATGTCATCAAAAGGTAATAAACATTAAAGATTAAGAAAAAACCAAAACAGAAACCAGACACACTAGGCCATAATAATAATAATAATACCTCATACATGAGACTAACAACACCAACATTATCACGCAAGGGATCATACTCCTGCTTCTTCAATCTATCATTAATCTCTCTCAAATGATGAGTCACCCTTTCCTCATCAATACTCCTTAACACCTCAAGAAGTGGTCCAATAGAACTCATCTCGTACTCCTTGTCATACATCTCTTGAGCCTGATGATGCTGAGATACACACTGGATGCAATGCTGCATTTCACCAGACATCCTCTTCCACAGAAGCCGGAGAGGAGAGTCCAGCCGGTCATCTTTGTAGTAATTGTAAAATGTCTCTAAAAGCGGGGCCATCAAATCAAAATTCCCACACCATATATGTTCTTCTGTGGCCAAACTAATCAAGTACTTAAATGTGTCTGCAAACCTATAATTAGGAGAGAGAGAAAAACCATTTTAACCAATAAGAATACAGTAATAAAAGCATAGAAAAATTAGGGGAGAATATAAGAATGACCATTGTTCTTTGAGGAGGTGAAGACGGCGTCGTATGACTGGATTATCGCCATCGTCGGCGTGAAGTTCTTCTTCCTCGATGTTTCTCCATCTATCTAATAATAGTTCTCTCTTCGCCATTTCCTTGTATTTACTTGTTAAGGGATCGATTAAAACAGATGGAAAAGAAGGGTTCTAATTTCTAGGTTTTTCGTTTTTAATTGTGGAAGATTAGGGTTTCTTTGGTGGGGGCATAGAAAAGGTTAGTGCCCGCTGCAGAAAGGAGGGAAATTGGAAGTTCGCTTTATTTATACGAAGAGAGGGAAGGAACACGGGATAATCAAAGCGCCAAGAAGGAGACCCGTTAAACGATACCGTAGCCTTCTGAGTGATTTTCTTTTTCAGTTGGGAATAGGGCGGCCTGGCTTATCCCTTGGGGAAATGAAAACGTCACCGTATCGCCTTTAGAGTGATCATACCAGCATGTTTCACCTCTACTGTATATTTAAAAGCCACAAAAAACTCTTGAATCTTGGTTTAGGAAATTTTATAAGAAAATCTTTAGCTACACCTTACCCAGTTAATTTATAGAATTATGATGGGAGTTACTTTTAAAAATATTTTTTATTCAATAATGTATTAAAATAATTTTTTTTTATTTTTTATAAATTATTTTTGACATCAGCACATGAAAATGATCTAAAAACAATAAAAATATTTAATTTAAAGTTAAAAATAAAAATAATTTTTTTAAATTGTTTTTAAAACGCATTGTCAAACACTCTTGTTAGCACTACTACGAAACCATCTTTTGCTTGTAATAGTACAATATTTCTGATTTATTTCTTGTAGTATATTTTTTATAAAATTAAATGGTAAAATTCTAAGTATATTTTTTTAGCTATATATTAAAAATTTTGGCCAATAAATTAAATTACATTAAAATCTGATAGAGAAAATCAATAATATTATAATCAATTAGTGATCTAGATAAATAAGAAAGATAGATTGTATACATTAAAAAAAAACAGTGACGTGAAAAAATAAAATATCTTAAAATAAGTTTTTTCAACATAGATAAATTACTAAATGGTAGTAAGTACACAAAGAACTCCATGATAGCTTGGTTATTCTTACCATAACAGGTCATAATGAATTTCTTTTAGGTCGCGAGATAATAAGTCTAAATTGGTAATTAAATAGTACAAGTCTAATAATTAAAATAAACTATTAAAAAATGTTTAATGTGACCGAACAAACTAAATTAGAAATAATTATTTAACATTAAATAAACAAATAAAATTTATTAATAAAACACAAAGCCTTCATTCTAAAATTTTATTTGTAATCCAAATCTTTAATTTTCATAAAATCCTAATAAATTTCAATCATGATCTCAAACCCATAATTCTCTCGTATGAATAAATTATTGAGTTTATCATATATGTTTGAAAAATATTGAGTTCATTATATATATATATATATATATATATATATATATATATAGAAATATTGAGATGTCTAGT
Organism: Salix purpurea; assembly: GCA_027405865.1. Classification (NCBI taxonomy): domain Eukaryota; kingdom Viridiplantae; phylum Streptophyta; class Magnoliopsida; order Malpighiales; family Salicaceae; genus Salix; species Salix purpurea. The sequence continues at coordinate 152,595 of JAOWLH010000012.1, forward strand.
TTCCCTTCTTTCTAGAATCGAAAACAAAATTTCATTGTCGCTCTGGATGTGTCAAAAACAATGCATGAGAGTCTAGTTTGACAAGATTTATCTAGTAACCTTGATTCTCTGAAATAATATGTTTCTGAATTTTATTTAGTCTAACAATTTACCCAAATATATTTTTATGTATCTAATATTACCCTGTTAGAAATGTATGTTTCAATCTCACAAAATTATCAATAAATATTTTAAAATCAAATTCAAAACGAACTTGGTTTATATTATAAATTTAGTAATCTCATAAAATCATATCAATTTTGCATTTATCAAATTCAATTTTACTAATTTTCAAGTTTTATTCCGATTCAATACATAAATACATATTAAATCATAAAATCATAGGATTTTAAAAGCGGACCTGCGATATTGACAAGCTGATGCAAAGTGATTTGGGTTTCTCAAAAAGGATAGATACACTAGTTCTAAAGCACATACCGATCCCTCCCTTTTGGATTGAATAATGCAACAAAATTTATCGGTGATGAGAATCATCAGTGACAAAAATGCAACCTAGCATGCGGAAAACAGAATTTTATCAACTCACGACATCAAGATCAAGAACCTGTCTGGTACATGTCAAAGATTACGAGAGCCAGAAATTTTTCTTTTATGAAGCTCGGCTGATTAATTTTAGCTGAGGTCAGAAGTCGAAAAGGGCAATAAAGAAAAAGGATAGCACAATCCTATAACGATGATTATCCATAAACATGTGGGATTCAATGAGGGGTCCTCGGAACACTCACCAGCAGGCTCGGTGCCTCTTTCCTCCTTGTCTCTATGGTCAAATGATCCCAACATTTGGCCCCGAAGGAACACGATGCAGGATGGTTTTTGCCGAAGCTGCTATAAAAGCGGTCTCTCAACAAGCAGTACATCTTTCCAAGCTTCATAAAACATCCAAGCGATGCCAGACGAAGGCATCACTGTTAAACAGCCTGCACCCCAGCCTCTGTAAAGTCCCCTCCTCCCTAATTACTTCCGAGACGGCGGCTGCCATGTGGGGCGGACATTTACCCTGCAGGGCTCCCGCCATCAGTCGATTCCTGGCCACCTCCAATGGAAAGCTAAGGGTGCTAGCGGTAAAGCCTAGACATCCAATTAGTAGCCCTGTAGCTGCAATTTACGAGAGATATCCACACTTTCCCTGTGAAACAAAGGTGAGTTTGAAAGATACTTGTTTCCTCACCTGCCAGAGCTCCAATCAGGAGCATCTCTGGACGGTTGAGGGGCTTTTTATTCTTTGCTTCACAGTAAGATGCTTTCATGGTCCCGTACATGAAATAGTAGCATGTGCTGCATGGAAGCATGCCCGTCAGCGTAGGTGAAATGCCAGCATGAAAGGCACCAATCCCTCCATCCTTGTAAATCTTCCTGATTGCAATGCTTAAATTAGGGTATATATCACGGCTTACAGTCAATCTATCCTGAACGAAATACAACTGTTACAATCAGCTTCAACTAGAAAATAGAGGGGAGCAAGACTCTGTGTGCCTGGTGTCCCGGCTCCGAAAGATCTTCAAACTTAAAACTAACTCCAGAAGGAAAAGATTTGTGACCCGGTATCACATCTAATTTCCATTAATTAAAACAAAGCATCAAGGGCAATATCTGATATTATTAAATACCTTCAAAACTTCAAGAGGATGGCATGCAAGTGCGCTAGCAATTCCAGCTAGCAGCAGCAACCGGAGAAATCCAGGAGAGAGAGGAGTTCAAACTAACAGGACCAAGTTGCACCCTTGGACATTCACTCTGACAGTCTGACTCCATTTCTCTTGTGCTGACGTCATTGTTCGCTCGACACACTCGAATGTTCCAGGCTCAATTGCCTGAGTGGGAATTATACGAAGCAGAATTAAATCTTGAAAGGTAATCCTTGTTGTTTTGAATTGAAAACACGCGAAGCTGTAATTTTAATCTCAAAGGCAATAAAGAAATTAAACTGTTCATGTCAAAACAAATTATTTTTTTATAAGATAAGCAGGTAATTTAACATGCGAAATTATAATACACCGAGTAAGACAGCCTTGAACGAGTTTTTTAGAATAAAAATATAATTTCATTATTATAATACACCACGCAGTCTACTATATAGAATAATTTTCCCGCGCGCTCTGTTAATATAGTCCGTGCGGTGTTCTCCAATCCAGTCCCCTCGAATCACTTCTCCATTCCCGTGATGGAGCGCTACTGGTGGCTCAAATCAAATCACCCTCCCTCCACGGTGCTTGTTTTAGTGGTGTTAAAAACTAATGATGTGCATCTATTATATACAACAATTAAATTATACGTGTCGCACTCCTCTCGGCTTTGACCTGGCGTGGGTTTTGTCCGTCCATCCATGCCATGAAACGGCCTGGAAGTTTCCACTTTCGTCGTTGCGTGCCACACCGGGTAGCATTCAACCCCACCTAAAATCTTAACATTTCATAAATAAATAAATAAATAAAATTATTATTTAATTGATAGATTTAAAAAATGAATTTAAAAAATAAAAAATAATTATTTCAACATATTTCTATCAATTAAAAAAATCAACCGCTCGCTCACTAATCACAGCTTTGTTTTTTATTGTAGAGTTGCCTACGTTTCGAGCGAACGTCCGTGCTGACATGGCAAGTTACTAAGTAGGAAGAACTAAAGCATTACGATACTGCAAAAGCAGCGGATCATTACCACCTTCCCTTACAAATCCTCGTCTCTGCTGGTGGCCCCTTCCCTGTCCCTCCCTCCATAAAAAACACAATCAACAAAATCCCACCCCCTTCTCCCCGCTCTGTCACTTGCATCTGCGAAATCAATTAATTGTAATTTCTAATTCGATTGAAACCATAGGGTTTTAGTCGTTTCCTGGATTCTCTACATACCTTTGTATAGAATTTCTGTCATCTGTCTCAGAGAAAATGCCGTCGGTGTACGGAGCTCGATTGACTACATTTGAAGATTCCGAGAAGGAGAGCGAGTATGGATACGTTCGCAAGGTAGATTCCTTTTCTTTTCTTTTTTCCTTCTTCTCAATTAATTATTCATCTCATGTAATTAGATGGATCGAATTTTTGTTCTGGTTTTGATTGTACTTTTCTGATGATTTACTGTGATTAGATCGAGTTTTTGGGTTTGTTTGATATTGATTTCGAAGCTGAATTCCGAACCGTTAGATCTGTTTTTTAAAGGTCTTGATCCATTGAGATACGTAAACTCGAGTGATTATTGATTTTTTCTAGAGATCTTGTTAGCCTAGTTGGTGCTGTTAACTATAATGGTAGAGATTTGAGGAACTGTGAAATGCTAGCGTTTCAATTCTGTGTGTTTTTATGCTTTATTTAGCTTTGATTTGGCTCGATAAATATTGAACTAACTGATGTTTGTGCTCTTGTCATTGCTTGAACTCGATGAGAAATGTTTATCCAGATAGCAAATGGTTAAAAATAAGACCTGATTTGACTTGTTCATATCTGTGCTCATAATTTGCACAGATTAAGATTTAGCTGTCATATTTCTAGGATGTGAGCAACTGATTGTAATGCATGATTATTATTTAAACTTCGGTCTTTCATGATCTCAATCTAAATTTGTTGTTGTTGCATCTCCTGGTTTGGGCTGACTAACTTGATGTGACAGGTATCAGGGCCAGTTGTGGTTGCTGATGGCATGGCTGGTGCAGCCATGTATGAGCTGGTCCGTGTTGGCCACGACAATCTAATTGGTGAAATTATTCGTTTGGAAGGGCATTCGGCCACAATCCAAGGTTATTTACAAATGCAAGCTCTAAATAGTTAGAATTCTGTATTTCATGCACCATCCTTCTCTTTTTTTGAGTGGTTTCATCAATTAATAGTTGTATCTGCTCTGCTTGCTCCTGGATCCCCTGTTTACTGAGGTGCCTGAAGGGTAAATGAATGTTTTTTGTTCTCTCTGTTGTCAGTGTACGAGGAAACTGCTGGTCTGATGGTAAACGACCCTGTTCTCCGGACACACAAGGTGATCTCACTATCTTGTCTTGCTCCTGGATGTTATTGTGACTGCATCAGCTCATTAATTGTATGTTGATCTTACAGCCTCTATCCGTGGAGCTTGGACCTGGAATATTGGGGAATATTTTTGATGGAATTCAGGTTTGACAGTGCTTGCCTTATTGTCAATTCTGATTTAGTAATTAGAATTGCATTTTGTTTTCTCTTATTTTCAAAAGCGTTCTAAGTTTATTCTTCACTTTATCAAAAAGAAAGAAATGAAGTTTGGGCTTTGGTTTCTCTCTGGAAATATATAGTGATTAACCATTCACCCATGTTTTTTCATCAAAATAGAGGCCTCTGAAAACCATTGCTAGAATATCTGGTGATGTCTATATTCCTCGTGGTGTCTCCGTCCCAGCACTTGACAAAGACACTCTCTGGGAATTTCAGCCTAAAAAAATAGGTGACTACTGGAACTTTGTTGGCAAATGACTTTAATTGTTCCTTCAATTTCTAATGTAGAATTCCATTAACTTCAACTATTCTTGATGTTGGCAGGTGAGGGAGATCTTGTGACTGGTGGTGACTTGTATGCTGTAAGTTGTTTATTTGAACCTTTAGTTTGTAGGACTCTTTTCTTTTAGAAATGTGTGGTTTGGACATCTTTACTTGTTTATTATTTATTTATCTTTGCATTAAGTTTAACACAGGATTTTGTGTCGATATTTTGCAATGCAGACTGTATTTGAGAACACTCTAATGAAGCATCATGTTGCGCTCCCTCCTGATGCTATGGGAAAAATCACTTACATTGCACCTCCTGGTCAATATTCATTGAAGGTTTGTCTCTTTCTCCTCTTTTCCTCAATAAAATGAGGATTACACAAGAACAAGAACGCATCTGCTTTCCCTTTTTTTTTTCTTGTTCGATACATATCATATAGCGCAGTGCTTGGTTTTTACTTGACACATAAGTTTCTGAATGCTGAACTTGGTAAACTTCATGCAAATGGCATTTGGATCATTCTCCAGTCTCCTGGGTTATAGTTACCATTTAGTTGAGATTTATATTTACATGATTTTTCTTTGACTTCTAAACTGCACATTGACATATCGTAGTAGATCTGTACACTGACTTCTGCTTTTGTAGGATACTGTGCTAGAGCTTGAGTTCCAGGGTGTCAAAAAGCAATTTACCATGCTTCAGGTTTGTAACATGTAGCCAAACTCCAGGTGAATTGAAATGCTTGTTTCCAGATCTAGAATTTTTTTTATTTGCTATGGGCTTCTTCTACATGCAGACTTGGCCAGTACGTACACCAAGACCAGTTGCATCAAAGCTTGCAGCTGATACCCCTTTACTCACTGGGCAGGTATTTGCCTTCTAAACGCAAATGTTTTTTCATCTATTGTTTTCTCTTTTAGTTATATGAGCTCCCAGTGACTCTCTTTTGTTTCAGCGTGTCCTTGATGCCCTTTTCCCCTCAGTTCTTGGTGGAACTTGTGCCATACCTGGTGCATTTGGTTGTGGGAAGACTGTCATTAGTCAAGCTCTTTCCAAGGTGAAACTTATCAATTCCTTGTGGAGCTTACTCTATTGGCTGTGATGATTGGGCAGTTTGGTTGATTCATTGCTCATGTTTGTTTGTGCAGTACTCTAACTCTGATACTGTTGTGTATGTGGGTTGTGGAGAAAGAGGAAATGAAATGGCAGAGGTATATGTTTCTCTCAGTTTAGTCATCAATCCTGTTTTATGGTTCTTAAGGTTATTTACTAGGGTAATTGATTGCTCAGGTGCTCATGGATTTTCCACAATTGACCATGACTTTGCCTGATGGCCGTGAAGAATCTGTCATGAAGCGTACAACCCTTGTAGCCAACACCTCTAACATGCCTGTTGCTGCTCGTGAGGCTTCAATTTACACAGGTAGCACTCTCTCTTTTATGTAAATATTATACAGAATAGAGGATGATATGAAGAGTAATCTCTGAAGAAGAAAGTACTATATCTTGTGCTTGTTCTTTCTTGTTAGCGTTATGAGAATTTAGAGTTATTAAAAAATTTCAATGCAGTTGGTTAGTTAAGAGCAGATGAGTTTTGAACGCATGCACCAGTGGATGTAAGTGGCATTTTGTAATTCAAGAAAAAGATGGTGATTTTTAAGATATCAGATTACTCTCACAGGTCCTTCGTCAGAGAAGCAGCAGCTCTCTTATGAAGCACATATAATATTTAGAGAAATGAATGGTTGCAATTTGGGCAATACAACCCACACGTACACCTGTGGGCTGCAGATATCAGGCTATTTAGACCATGTGCAGTGGACTGGAGAAAAAAAAATCAAACTTTTAATTTTATTGCTTATGGTAAAAGTTTAATGTTAGTGCTTGATTTGCATGAATTTGAAAACTCTTTTTATTAGATTAATTTATTGCTGGTGATGCTATGTCTTTTTGTATGCCTTGTGTTGATTTTCTTCAAATTGTGGGTGGATGTGTTGTTCTCAGGAATCACTATAGCTGAATACTTCAGAGATATGGGCTACAATGTGAGCATGATGGCAGATTCAACATCACGTTGGGCAGAGGCATTGCGTGAAATTTCTGGACGGCTGGTTAGCCTCTACTAACATTTATCTCAATGCATTGGAAGAATTGTTTAATGATTCATATGCTAGCATCTTATATATTGCAGTGTTAGCTGGTGCCCCTGTGTGGCCTATCACATTTGTAGCTAGCATGCCATGTGTCTTTGTTACCATAACTTGAATATCATTTGCAAACCATCAATGCAAAAAATAAGCATGTTTTTGTTAGCTAGATTTGTCGAAGCTGGATAAAGTTAATACATAATGATTGGTTCCAACATCTTATTAGGCGCTGGCTTCTGACTTCCACAAGAGATTGGCAAATATCATCAATTGTTACTGTTGATATTAGATTAAGGATATAGTATTCTAATGATTGATTCTCTGTATGCTGTTATTTATTAGACAAATGAAGTAGCTGAGAAGTGAGAACTATGATCTATTATGTTAATTCTTTCATGTATATTGTAAAATTTGTTTTTTTCCTCCTCTGATAAACTGTTCTTAATTATGTTTGCAGGCAGAAATGCCTGCTGATAGTGGATACCCAGCTTATCTGGCAGCACGTTTGGCCTCCTTTTATGAACGAGCTGGTAAAGTAAAATGCCTTGGTTCGCCAGAGCGTACAGGTAGTGTCACAATTGTTGGAGCAGTTTCCCCACCTGGAGGAGATTTCTCAGATCCTGTTACATCTGCTACCCTCAGCATTGTCCAGGTAATTACAAACTATGTTTACTATCTTTCATGCTAGAAGCAATTGGGACAACATAGATTGCTCAGTAAAAACAGAGAATCAGTCTTTTTTTCTCAGACAGTGTTCATCCACAACCTAAAATTTTTGATTTAAAGTTTGAAATAACTTGTTACAGTAGGGGAAAAAAATATTTTAGGGTGCCTGATAAACAATAAGACCAGAAATAGAAATCTCAAAATCAAAAGGAAAAAACATAGAAAAATTCTATGTTCAATTAATCAAGCCAACTTGAGCATGTCTGAATTACTGGTCAACAAACTGGAAAGCATAGCCTAGGCCCAAAAATGATTCTACTTCCGTGATCCAGGCTAAATTTTAAGTCCAAGCACATGTAAATTATAGTCTAAAAAATGATAGGTTCTATCTTGATGCCATTTTGGATATTTTCCCCCAAGATTTATTTTTTGGTTGAAATGAGGTTATTCATTTGTACTTTTGCAGGTGTTCTGGGGTTTGGACAAGAAACTTGCACAAAGGAAACATTTCCCTTCTGTAAATTGGCTTATTTCCTACTCTAAGTACTCAGGGGTAGGTTTGCATATTCTCTACAAACTTCTTTTGTTTTTCTTTCAAAATTATAACTAGTTGGATGCTTATTGGATCTTTCATTCATTGTATCCTATTATCTGTGGAACCTGTTCATATTTAATTAGGTTGTCCCTCTTTTGTTGTCAGGCATTGGAGTCATTCTACGAGCGATTTGACCCAGATTTTATCAACATCAGAACAAAGGCACGCGAAGTGCTCCAAAGAGAAGATGACTTGAATGAAATTGTCCAAGTATGTTTTTTTTTTTTTTTTTTTAAAGAAACAATTCCTTCTCTTCTGGTATTCTTAGGTCCAAGAACTATAAAATATGTGATTTGCCTGGAACTATATGATGGGTGTGTTGTTTCAGTGTTACCTTTGCTGCAAAACCTTAATTGTATGAGTACCCCATGTCTTCTCTTGCCTTTCTAAATTAGTTGATTTGCAAATTTTAATATGGCATAAAAGATGTTTGGTGGGGATTGATCACATTTGGTGTTAATGAAACTGTAGATCCCCATGGAATTATGTAGAGTTTCCCTGCAGGGGTACTGTTATTTGGTCTCTGATTCACCCTTCCTTTTTCGGCAAAATTGGCACATTTCACCATCCTTACTTTCTCACTTTTTTCCACGTGACAAGTTATGAAGATGAAAGTTAATCGGGTTTCTTTTATATGCTTGAGATTGAATATCCATGACTCTGGATTATTGCAGCTTGTTGGAAAGGATGCTTTAGCTGAAACAGATAAGATCACCCTGGAGACTGCAAAACTTTTGAGGGAGGACTATCTTGCCCAGAATGCATTTACTCCGTATGCCCCAACCTCATCACTTGATCTTTTCTCAAGCTTTCATTTTGAGTAACTAAGATTTTTATCAAACTCATAGCTCTGCGATCCTCATCTTTGAATGTGTGTTTGTTTGGCTGGTAGATACGACAAGTTCTGTCCTTTCTACAAGTCTGTTTGGATGATGCGCAACATAATTCATTTCTGCAATTTGGCCAACCAGGTAAATTATCCCCCGCCCCTCTGGTATTTCTAATGTTTAATGTAAGTATTTACAAGTTTGCTCGCTGTGAGAGGAGTTTGGGCATTGTTCTTTTTTTCTCTTTTGTTACACATCAAGTTTCAGTGGTCAATAATTGGAGGTCTGATATTAAAACTCAAACTGCCGCTCACAACCAGTAGTAGGTAATATGGTTTTTTTCTGGATCTTTGATGATCAAGTTTGCAATTCAACATACAGGCTGTTGAGAGAGGAGCTGGCATGGATGGTCAGAAGATATCATACAGCCTTATCAAACATCGGTTGGGAGATCTCTTCTATCGTTTAGTGTAAGTATCATGTACTTTTAGCAAGAATCCCCTATTGGAAAGCAATGCTATACAGATATCCACTAGAATTACTCTCTGATATTGTCACCTGTTGACGTTGCAGGTCTCAAAAGTTTGAGGATCCCGCAGAAGGGGAAGCAGTTCTCGTGGAAAAATTCAGCAAGTTGCATGAGGATTTGACTGCTGGTTTCCGTGCCTTGGAGGATGAGACTCGATGATTTAGGTGCTCCAAGTTTTGGATATCCAATGGAGTATTTGTGGCAGCATGAGACCAGCAGCACTTGAACTATTGTAATTGCATATGTCTGAAGAATCAGTGTTGGTACACTGACTAAGGCCACTTTGCGGTGCTTGTAGCCTTTTGGGGGTGTGATAGCTACTGTGTATTTTGTGATTCAAATTGGAGTTGTTCTGGGCAGTAAAAGACTGAACTGTTCCTTGTGTATTTATGCAATAAGGTTTGTATTGAGGGAGGCAGTGTCAAATTCCATGATTTGTCCTAACCACAAATTAAAGAATCTTATCATTCCGCAGAGGAAGTGGTTATTTTATTTCTTTATTTTTTTGTGACCTTCCGTTGTATGCTAAGTACCTCTTCGAATATACTTGGTGAATGGAAAGATCTGCCCTGGGCATGGGAAGACTCGTGCATGAGGTTTTGACGATGACGTGTTTAGGACAGGTCAGTTGTCATCTCCTTGAGTGATAGTGGCTCCGGTGAAAAGTCTCATGTTGCACGTGATTGTATTCTATTAGCTATGACCCACTAAAAGCTGCAAGAATATACCACCTAATATGTTTCTTTTCTTCCTTCGTAATCTTTCTTGTATGTATGCATGCATGCATGCATGCATGTATGTATCTTATATCAGTAACATTTCTCCTGATAGGCATGCCTTCTAACTACAGCCTTGCTGCACGGGATTGTGAAGCCAATACATCTGGGACAACTATCAACCTGAGAACTTCTCATTAACTTGCAGATTATACAAGGCTTGCTCTGCTTGAATGGGTGCTTTTAAAGAAAGCGATGATGCGCCAGGAAAGTAGAAGGCAGCAACCCTATGGAACACGCTGAGTATGGTCGATGGCACAGGCTTTTAAAGGAACCGATCGCTTGAATTAGTTACACCTGAAAAGAACCCCTAAAAGACCTGCAGGCTAGATAGGGTTTCCCTTGAGCCCAATACCCCATCATCACGAGTTTTGCGCACCAATCAAATCCCCTTGGAGGCTCAGATTACTGGAGAACTCCGACTCCGTGTTCAGTTTTTAAGCTTTTCTTCCTTTCTTAAACCCATCTTATTGGCGATGAGACTGGCTATGATAATTTGGCATGGGCAACACCTAACGGACTCAGGCAGCTTAACTTTTATAGAAGATAGTTAACAGCAAAACCAGCAAATTTCATAAATAGAATGGAGTGCCTTGAGAGTAATACGAGGAAAAACTGGCTAGAGAAAGGTAAATATTGAAACCTTGAGACATGTTTGCCACGATTCTAAATATCAAATTACAACCAAGGAGATGGATCTTTTAGCCAGGGCCAACTTTAGGAATGTCATAGTGCTCACTCATGTTGGCCAAATACTGGTTGAAATCTTGAATCCTGTCACGGTGAGATTTATCAGCTTCTTTGGCCATCCTATGAACATCAATTCTCTCTCTCTGCTCAATGTATCGTCTCTCTGCAGGTGTGAGATGATCAATGTACGAAGCAGCCTTTCCTTCCTCGCTCGTTTTGCCTCCATCATGAACATCTTCCTCATTAGGATCATCAGCTGGTTCCTCTACGCTTTGGCCTGTACCAAATACAGGCATTAATTGATGATCCTCAGCAGTTAAAGCGGAGCAGTAAAAGATAACAGCATGAATTTCATGAAAGGAGCAGCATATTGTCTTTTTCACAGAGAGTGCTCTGTTATCGGGGCATATTTCAGCAATTCATTTAAATCAAAGATTACCAGAACCCAAAAACAAAGAAATCAAGCCAACAATAAGATATTTCTCTGGATGATGTGTGTGAAATAGAACCAAAATGACTGTGCATCCTAGTTTCTGACATGATGATCACCAACGAGTTAGAAAAACGCCCTGAGAGCACACGAGGCTATTCAGCAACCATTGATTTCAAAGGCTGCCAATCACCCTCAACTTTCGTTTAATTAAGTTCTATCAGGACACGTCGTGATGACAGTGTTTCCTTCAGCAATCTGTAATAATTACTGCTCGATTCAATTTTATAAGCACAGATAAGAAGAGAGAGAGAGAGAGAGAAGAGCAAGCAAACAGCAGCACGGCAGCCTTGAAAGTTCACACAGAAAGCATAGCACAAAAAGCAACAGAGGAGCATTTTCTACGAATGGGAGTGACCGCCCAGATTTAATTCCATCCTCCAACAAGAATCGAAAGACCAACAGCATAAAAACAAGAAATTAATAAAGAGGGGGTTTTTAGAAAAAATCCATACCAGCAGAAAGGTCATTATGGATGACGAGATCAGAAGAATCGACTTGTTTCTTGACATGTTTCTTCTTCTTCTTCTTAAGGCTGCCAGCTTTCACATCCAACGCTTTCCCCTTTAGCTTCAGTTTCCCACCCACAATATTCTCATAACCAGACATTGATCGATCGATCGACCTTCTTCTTTTCTGTTTCAACAATGATAAGAAACCCAGATAGGTATTAATTTGGGGCACAGAGGTTATAGATTTAAAGCATCAAAAGAAGAGAGGAGATCAGATCAGATTGATTCGTGGAAGTAAGCCCTAACCTGATAATATTAGCTCAATCCGTTCCCTTTCAGGAGATGGAAATTTTATCTTCCTCTAACCAGCCGACAAGACGTCACCTCTCCTCTGGAATGGAAGGAGGACTATAAGTAACCGACTTGTCGTTAGTGTTTACATATGCGGGCCTTTGAAAACATGGACCGACCCAGGATTGGGAGAGGGCTCGTCACATTTTGTGTGTTAGCGATTAAGACTAGATGAGAAGAGGCACCGGCGATGATGCCATTGCCAGCCGGAACTCGGCTTCTGAACGGCCTACGCCCGTGAAACAAACCAAAGCACTCAGATCAGGATATCCCCTGATAATAATTCTATTCTTCGGGTTAAATAACATTTGGAATCCAACTAAACAATACGTTTACGTTATACACCAAAGCTTCCAGCTTTAGTCACAAGATATCAAATGACATCAAACTCACACTCCACTTATCCTCGTCAACCGGAATCTTCCCCATCGCCTGCGCCGCATCGAAACGGAGCATTCAACTCCTTGCAAATTTTCCCATTTTGCTCCATTGGCTGAATCACTCCAACCTCATTGTTAACCGCCATGATCTTGCTGTAACATTGCTATTTGATTAGATCAAAAAAAAAAACTTGACATCATCAGCCTACCAGCAAGACACCCATAATTAGAGGCTCGAGAGTTTGGTGTAGAGTTTAAACAATATTGTTGCACTTTACAAAGCAAAACTTACAGTCCCATGAGGAAGGCTGTAAATTTCAAGACATCAAAGCACTTTACAAGAGTTTACAATTTGAGGGGGGATATAAGCAACAGGGAAAGCAGAATCCACTAGAGAAGATGTCTTAAGAGTCCCATTCAGTAGAATCCAGGAATAATGAGGCAGAGAACCTTCTTGCAATATACCTGAGACCAAGCAAGAATGACCGACGTCGTTAACGTTTTCTTAATTCAACTCTCATAAAATAAAATGCAGCCAGTTCACTTAGAAAAGTTTGCTTACTTGGATCAACATCTCTCTTTTAGCTCCGTCAAAAAGAAGGATCACTTGAAATATAAAAGAGAGAGAGGGCAGAAACTACAAGATCAAACACACAAGATTTAATTTTGTTTCCAGTTAATTACCAGTTGGGAAATTATTCTTAAATCAATACAAATGCTTACATGAGTAAACAATACTGGGACAGTCCACAAAAATGCAGTCAACATGTCAGGTAGTTAATGAAAATGATGATGAGACCCCCCCCTGCAAAATCCATGATGCACAAATTATAAAGCTATAACATTACAGTCTCAAATCAATTTTAAGAGAAGGATTGCAATACCATCTCGACAGAACTAAGAGACTGTAATTGGCTTAACACGGACCATAGTTAACAATTCATGCCTTTATAAATAAAACATGGTGAAAAGGATGCTGGATTTAACCAGATTTTGATGACTTAACCTCGTACATTTGAAGAACGTTATAGTTTGTTTTAAACTACTAACCATCATGATGTCAAAACGAGACTCGTCTTTGTTTCCCCGGATGTCGTAGTGTGTGAGGCCACAATCTGTTAAAATATCAGAATACACCAGCACACCTGTTTCTCATGGTAGAAAATCACAATCGTGTTGATAGGCCTTTGACGGAGCCTTCCCCCAAATCAAACATTTGCCATTAGTTATGCCAAATTCTTTTGTTTTTGCCTGTCACAATCGTAAGTGATATATAAGCAGACAATGCCTGAAAACAGGTGGGAGATGGTTAATAACTCGAGGGATAAAGGGCATTGGGTAAAATGATTTTTCATCAAGACTCGATGGACAACAATAGGATGATTTACCTGAATTTCGAGGTTCACAGGATGGTTAACAAGGTACATGCCAGGAGAAATATAGACACATGGAAGCCCCACAAAGAATTCCCGACAAAGATAAATTCTAGCAGCCGAATCCAAGAGAAGGAGTAAGCATACGAAGTTAAGCGTGGAAAAAAAAGGGATTCTTGGAGAAAATGATAACCCCTTTTAGCACTAAAGCTAGTATTTTTCTTCATCGATAATCGATAGCAATCCAGTTGATGACAACTCGCAACTCAAATTAAAAGGACAATTGGAAAAAATACGCAAGTAGAATAGATAAACCTCGATCATGAGCAATGTCCATGGCACTCGTGTACCCATCTTCCCAGCTAAAAAACTTTGTGATGTGCAAAAGCACCTATATTGTACTTCCCCATTCTGCTCATACTGATACAATACAAAAGAAGTGGGTTTGAAGGCTTATAATCTTGCGCTTGTAAACAAGTAAAACTTGTAAAAAATCTAAGTTCAACGACATATGTTGCAGGTACAAGGAGGAGACAACCTCGGAGATGAGGAAGACTAAGAGTGAAAATGAGTTTGAAAATAACATATTTCAGGGGTACTAAAGGATGAACAGAAGGCATTGTTGACATGCAGGGCTAGTTATGCATGGGCTAAGAGATGCCTTTATCAGCCAAACAAACAAGGGTTTTTAACTTCTCACTGAATAATTTGTATCATCTGTTAGAATCAGTATGTATACATACCCAAGTTTAAGAGACAAGTATTGGTAGTTCTCACTACGAAATGACTAACAGCATTTACCTGCTTCATGCAAAAGGTTAATGCCAGAATGGCACAAGCCATCTCCCCATATCTGCAGTCTGTGAAAACTTTGATGTCATTTTTTTTCCAATTCGATGATAAGAATAATATAAATTATATTTTAGGGTCTTATATAAAATTTTAAGCTTTTAAGTGAGAATGAAAAAAAGAAGGCAGAATGATAGTACTTCAATTTATTGGTTATCAAAACCATCAGATGTCCAGAGTATTGAAAAACTTTTCAGCTTGGTTCACAGATTTCAAAAGAAGAAGCTTAAGAGTTAGATCCTGGACAAAGGATTGATTTTTCTGATTTAAGCTTCTTCCTCTTAGTTATATACCTGGCTCCATCTCCTGTTCCCCTATCATTTTGATTGCTTAATGACAAACGGCAATAATAATCACATGAGTAAAATGAAGATAGCAATAAAGATGTGAACTCGCCCAATAGATCCTGGTCAATTATTGCGTTCCCAAATGAAGCAGAATCGGTAGATGATGACACGAAATGACCCTTGCAGAAAAGAAAACATTCGGTGAGAGGTATAGCAAAATAAACGGGAACGCAAAGAAGTTGCACTGTTAGAAATTCTTGCCTGAAAAAAACAGAAGTTAAAGCTTGCAGGAATGGGAGCAGAGAATATTTCACCCAAATGATCATAAAACAACTGCAGGGTTGAATGTACCAAACCTAAGAAATAAACACAAGATGAGTATTAGTTACACTTTACAATCATGTATCACTTAGGTTAAATTGATATTTTTTTACCAATCAGAAGCAGAATGTCAATAACTCTATTTCCCGTACACCTAAATTAACTGTGTACACTGCTATGCAGGATTCTAAGGAAACCTTTTACCAATCTCGATGGAGTGCAAACTAAGAGTGTTGAAGAGAGAGTTCTCACCGCCAAAGGCTATGATATGTAACCAATGTCATCATGTATGCTGCAGAGCCATTTGCCTGCAAATCACAGAAAAATACTCATGACTTGAGTCATGTAAAGCTTAAACCCTTTTTTTCTTCATTTCCTTTCCTCTTCCAATCTTTTGACGGATGCAATCTTACTACACAAGAAATGGCAAGGATCTTGATAGATACAATATCATGTGAGCACTACCTTGTAAACGGGGCTGGTTCCTTTCGGGAGAAATTGGACCCCCGATCCTTTTTCCAGGTAAAAGAAGCTGAAGTGCAGCCTCAAATGCTACAAAACAGGCAATTATTTTCCAGGCAGTAGCAGTGGGGCTTGGCCAGACGTTTATTAATCACTGCAACCCTTGCTGCTTCAAATAATCCCAAGTTTGGGAAAACTTCCCCTTCTGTATGTACCGTTGTATACCATCTGCAGAAGATTCTATTTTTTCATATAATTTTATTATCAGCATGGAGCGCATCAAAATCTATTAGCACGGCAGCAGTGAATACACACGGACATCTTCAGGGGATTTTAATTTTTACCTTTTGTTGAAACAAACATTGTACAAAAATCATGGAAACGAAGAGGTAGAACCAAGTGCGTGCTGAGAAAGAAAACCTGGAATATCAAAACATTCCACTAATGTTAAGTGCACAGTCCCTGCTCTACTATATATGCTATTCAATCATCACCATACAATTATCAATCCAAAAGGTTTGACCTCACTAAATGTTGCTGAAAACAAAAAGGCAATGTTTCTGAGATTTCTTAAGCAGACTAATTGATTCAAGAACCACACATTAACAAGTAACAGTAAGGGAGGTGCATTCAAAATTGGAAAGATGAGGTATCCGTGGCCCTTCTTTCTAAAAACAAAAAAGAAAAATATGCCAACCAGTGGAAGAAAAGATAACTGTTTTAAGATTTGTGCTGTGAAGAGGAGAAACCTCAAAATAAAATAACCAAGGGAGGGAACAGAGCCGCGAGTGTTCCCATTGAAATACATGTGACCACCGTTGAATGCAGTCTTTGCTTCTGCTATTCTGTCTGTCTTGCAAGCCTTTCTGAAACTGACTTTAAGATGACATGAGACAGATTCACAAGTCCCATATTTTATTTGGCTTTTGGAAAGCGACTTTTTATTTATTTATTTCTAAGGTCTGCATCATGTATTAGATCAATAGATTCGAATATAAAAACATTCTTTCAAACCGTCATCTCAGAGAAAAAGAAATTGCCAAATGTTTTGATATATTTGATTATTTAACGTAACCATGTGAGGGCACTGTTATGTCGTAGAAATATTACCAAATGTTTTGATATATTTGATTATTTAACGTAACCATGTGAGGGCACTGTTATGTCGTAGTCGTGATATTTCAACCACTTTCAAAGATCGATGGCTACCAACCCAATCATTTTAATCACATAAGAAAATAAAATATTATCACCATACTTGTTTCCAAGGATGTATATTAGAAGTTAAGAGGTCCCTCAGAATGCGATTCTCTATCCCAGAAAGAGGAGCGACAGAAAATGGGAAATGAAAATACAGAGTACATTGACCAACAAAATTTACATCCTGTCCAAAGCACCTGAAAAGCACTTAGCAAGAGTTGCACAATTCAGGGGGGGTACTTAGGCATTCTTGAGTTCACAAGCAGATATAAACAATTAAACCAGTCCACTCAATGTGCAAGTTGTGCTTCAACTACAAGTGATGTCTTAGTATATTCCAGGAACAATCCTGTAGCGAACCTTCTCACAGTACAACTTCCAGTACTTCCCATACCTGCAAGCAGGAGATCATCAAAATTTTATTTCATCCTAACTAATTTAGAATATGCATACAAAGGATCAGATTATATGTGCCCACAAGCACAGATCACATTTTAAAAAAAAAAGAGTTTGGAAATTCTGTGTAGGCCACTTAAGTAAGAACATAAAGGCTTTTCACTTCAAGAAAGTAAAATCATTGAGGTTATGAGCATATGCTTGCACACAAGTTTATAAATCTGTGCTTACTTGGACCGGCATCGATCATCATCCCTTTTAGCTCGGTCAAACAGAAGGATGGTTAGAAATATCACATAGAAATAGGGTAGGAACTGCAAAAGCAAGCAAAGATATCAGCGGTGTGTCCACAGGACTTCATGATTTGAGAAATTACTCCTCTATACAAATGCTTACATGATTAAAAAGAGCTGGAACAGTCCAGAAAAAAGCAGCCAGTATTTCAGGTACATAATGGAAATGACGGGATAAGCCCCACCTGCAAAATCCATGATAAAGGCTATCAAACTTTCACCAGCTCAAATTTTAATACAAGAAATTACACATCTCAACAGAAAATGGCGGTAACTGTCTTGACAAAACTGTACTATACATCTTCACAGAAACAACCGAATGGAAAGGATGCTGTTAATACAAAAAATTAAACATCTCGGCAGAAAATGACAGTAACTATCAGGACACAACTGTATTATACAGCTTCATGGAAACAACATAATGGAAAGGATTTTGGGTTTAACATGTTTTTGATATTAACTCATATTCATAGCATTTCCAGCAAAACTTACCATCCTGATGTCAAAAGGAGGCTTGTCTTTGTTTCCCCAGATGTCGTAGTATATGAGGCCACAATCTGTTAAAAATCAGAATGTATTATGACCCTTTCTCATGGTTGAAAATTAGGTATCATCTAAATATAAAGGATAGATCACCAGATCACCTTTGATGGAGCCTTTCCCCAGACAAAACATTTGCCATTTGTTCTGCGAAATTCTTGCCTTTGCCTGTCACAATCATAATTGACATATATGGAGAGAATGCCTGCTGCTAGTATATAGAGTGCAAGCTGGACAAATAGGAGGATATGGTTAGAATAAGTATATCAAAGAAAAAATGGCTTTAGTTGTTTTTTTTCTTCAAGACTCATAACAATCAAGTGTTTATGCTCATCTAACTGGATTTGAATCTTGCCTGATGGCAGCACTAAAATTGTAAATTGATTGGTGCTTTTATCTTCCGACTTTTGGCCTGAATCCAAATCCACAGAACTTTTTTCTTGGGGAATAGAGGAACTCAACTAATTTTGCCAACCCAAAATCATCAATATCTAAATTATTTGGCAACATTTTATTTTTTACCAACAGCAAAAGGGCCATAAGTTAACAACACTCACTAATTTAATTTCATCTCCAAGTTTTTACCTAGCGAACTTCACTTGAATTCAAAACAAAGACGTAAAACATATAGACAAAAGAGAATGGCTTAAAAGGGCAATAGAATTGGAAATCAAATAGATGAAAATAGTACAACACCTGAAGTCCAAGGTTCACAGGATGGTTAACAAGGTACATGCCGGGAGAAGTATACACAGAAGGAACCCATACCAAGCATCCCCAGCAAATATAAAATCCAGCTGCCAAATCCCATCAAAGGAAAAGTTGTAAGGAAAGTAACCATTAGAGTAAGAGGATTTTGGAAAAATATTATAAGCTACTTTGACAGCACAAATGCTAGTATTTTCTTAGAAAAAAATCATTGGTAATCTCATTGATGACAAATTGCAAATAAAACATTTGAAGAAGTTAACCTCGATCATGTGCAATGTCCATTGTGTTCCAGTAGCCAGCTTCCCACCAAAAAAACTTTGTGACGTACACCAGCATCAATATTGTATTTACAAGCATGGAGTCAGCTACTTTCCCATTCTGCTCATACTGATAGAGTACCCAAAAAGCGGATTAAGATTTGTATTCATGTAGTTATACATGCAAAACATGAATTCGAAACTCACAACTAATATGAGTTGAATTACGCATATTGCACATATAAGGTCAAAACAGTCTTCAGTAACGAGAAAGAGTACATGTGAAACAAAGTTGGAAAATAACACATGTTTATGATCATAGCCTATGAGGCCACCTAAATAATGAAATGACAACTGCATATTGTTGACATATAGCACTGGTACCACATGGCATAATATATTAGTTATACAAAATTCCTTCTTAGGTTGCTAAGTAGTCAATTTCTCTGGAAAAGTGGATTTGAACAACACATTGAATGCAAACAATGTCTAAATAACTTTTAATCATGACTTAATACACACAAAAAAAGATGCTTTTATCAGCCAGCAAACAGGGGGTCACCATAGAATTTTATTACAACCAGCATGTACACTATCCCAAGCCATAGAATTTGATTAACTCTTCCAGCCAGCATGTACACTATCCCAAGCTTTCAAGACGAGTATTGTTCTGAAAAGAAACGTCTTTTACCTGCTTTATGCAATAGGTTAATGCCAGAACAGCCCAAGACATCATCCCAAATCTGCAGTTTGTGAAAACTTTGATGTCAAAGTTTTTTCCTATTCGAGGATACAGTTCCATACCCTGCAACAGAAGAAGGGAAATTTATAAGAGCAACTCTAGACTACAAGAATGAAATATAGGAATCTGAGTGAATGAAAAAAGAACCATATGAAGTGGAAAGGCAAAACGATAAATTAATTTATTGTTTTACAAAAAACTTGTCAATCTAGGAAACTTTTAGGAACAGTTCACAAATTTGGAAGGAAGCTTAAATTCAAGTTAGATCCTAGCTACAGGGTTGGTGGGTCTCTGATTTAAGCTTCTTCCTCTTGGATATATATCTGGCTCAGTCTCCCCTTTCCCCTATCAATTAGGTTGCTTAACGCACAAATAACAATAGTCACAAGTGCAAAATGAAGAAATCATAGAGATCTGAACTCACCCAATAGAAGTCAATTATCATGTTCCCAGATGATCCAGAATCATTAGATGATGGAGCTAAATGACCCTTCCAGATTGAAAAATAAATACATAAATAAAACCAGAAAGAGTTATAGCAAAATAAATGCAAACTGGGAAAGATTGCTGATTAGAAATCCTTACTTTTATGTATAAGAAAACACAGAAGACTAAGCTTCCAAAAATGAGAGCAGAGAATATTTCTCCCAAATGATCATAAACAATTGAGGGGTTGAATATACCAAACCTGAAGAATAAGCAGGAAAAGTATTAGGCGCACTCTATAAGCATGTGTCACTCAGGTGAAATTAATCATTACCAATCAGAAGCAGCATGTCTTACATTCCACGACCCAAAGAGAAATGACTACTATGGTAGAATCTCAAAGAACCTTTTGCTAATCATAACCCTTCTATTAATGTTTGTAAGCTTATTGGAATGCTTGAATACAAGCAAGTTAATGTAGAAGTTCTCACCACCAAAGGGTAAGATAGGTCACTAAAGTCACCACATATGCTGCCACACCATTTGCCTGCAACAACCACAGAAAGAAAGCTCATGTCTGGAGCCATTTAAAAGCTACGCAGTATGTATGAAGTAGCGTATACATTTGTTTCCAATCTTCTGCTGTTATAAGCAAACAACACAAGAAATAGAATAGAAGTTTGATAAAGACAATATCATGTGGAAAATTACCTTGTAAACAGGTCGGTTTCCTTCAGGAGAGATTGGGCCCTCAACCTTTTTTCCAGGTAAAAGAAGCTGCAGTGCAGCCTCAAATACTGCATAACAAGCAATAATTTTCCAGGCAATTGCAGTAGGCCTTGGCCAAATGTTTATAAATCCTTGCAAGCCATGTTGCTTCAAGTAATCCCAAGTTTGACAAATTGACCCATCAGCATGTACCATTGTATACCATCTGCATTAGGTAGAAGATTCTAATTTTATGAACCCCATTATATCAATGAACCAACCCCCCTTTTCTTCCATGCATTTCCCCATGCAATAATCAAAATGACACAACGCCAGAAAATCAAAATATTATCATCTCGATACATATCAAGATCTATAGCTTTTAATACCGCAGTAGTAAAACTGATGTTTTCTCTAGATTTTGCAACAATAAAAATAAGAAGCGATCTTGAGATTCGTTAAGCAGGCAAATGATGTTTTCTCTAGATTTTGCAACAAAAAGAAGAAGCGATCTTGAGATTCGTTAAGCAGGCTAATAAACTTAGCATCCAAAAAGAATCGAACTTTGAGAAGCAAGAATCCGAAGGTTAGTGTTAAGATCTAAAACAACCCAGATAAAGTTTTTAAGAGATAGCAGCTTCGTTTAGTATATCTTTGGTGTTTTATCTTCCAAACAATAGCCAATACAAAAAAAGAGTAAAGAAAACAAGAATTGTCAGATTCAAATGTAGAAGAATCAAAGGAAAAGGGCTTACAGCAGAATAACAAAAGGAGGACAGAGAGTGAGAAGTGAAAGCATCGAAAAATAGGTAACCAGCGGCGAATGCACAGTCTTCGTTTCTGCCATTCTGTCTGAACTCGACTAAACTGAAACTAGCGGGTCTCCGGATACAAGGAGACTTGTGGCTTGTGATGAAAGAGACGAGAGTGGCTTATACGCTTAATTTTGCTTCACTTGGAAAAAGACTGTCTTTCTGATTTGACAGTTTAAAAAAAAAATCTTGGTTTTGCCAGGGGTGCATGTCATGTGCCGTACAGCCAGCAACAGGTGCTTCGGGGATTTTAAGAAACTAGCAAATTTCAACAATGATAATTTTGAGGAATTAGGTTAGTGAGGTTTTTGTTTTGAAAAAAAATGTTTTTAATTTGACAATTTTTCATTTTAAAAAATACACTAAATAAATATTAATTTGATATTTTTTTCAATACAACAAATATAGTTTTAAAAATATATATAAAAATAAAAACTATTATACTTCTTAAACTTTTAAAAAAGATATATATAAATAGAAAATAAAAAATTTAATGAATTAGTTTATAAGTTTTTTTCCTTCGAAATGTATCTAGAAATAATTATCTCAGTAGTAATTTATTAAGCTCCATAAAATATTTCTATAATCTTGCTATTATGAAAATCTATGTGTGTGAATTGTGAAATGATTCTTGCCCTTTCCCAGCTGTATTTTGATTTCAACAGAGGTGAATACGTACGGAGGCACTCTCCTCCACCTCACGGGTCAGGTGTAGAGCCTGTAGACCCATTTGGTTTAGGTTTAAAGTTCAAAACTTCGAGCCTATTAATTGATATAATAAACCCGAAGGTGGAAACTTTTTAAAGCCCATAAACAAAGTTCACTTCTTTCTTGTTATGAGTAAAGGGAGGGTCATCAAGCCAGAAAGAAAGAATGGCAGCAATGGAAGGAGTGATGCAAGACCAATCACAGCTTCAGAATCAACAGCAACAACAGATGGTGGTGCCAGAGAGATTGAACCACGCAGTGCAACAACAGCTCAATCTGGAGTCTGTAAAGACTCGAGCAATCGGCCTCTTCAAAGCCCTCACTCGCATCCTTGAAGATTTTGACGCCTATGCTCGCACCAACACCACCCCTAAATGGTCTCGTACTCCTTCTCATTTTATTCATTTACTCTTTTTTTGAGATGGGTTTCCTTGTCTGTTGATTTAATAGTATTGGTTGTGGCAAAGTTTCGACTTTTCAGTCTAGAAAATTGTTTGAGGGGTAAAATATGGGAATTTTTTTGTAAAGGTTTGAGAGAAAATGGATCATTGATTCGGATGTGTTGCTTTTGCTAATAGTCATCGAAGTTTATAGTTTGTTAAAATGAGCATGCTTGTGTGTTGTGCACCAGGCAAGATATTTTGGGGCAGTATTCCATGGTGAACCTTGAACTTTTCAGCATTGTGGACGAGATTAAGAAGGTTTCGAAGGCTTTTGTAGTGCATCCAAAGAATGTTAATGCAGAAAATGCTACAAGTATGACTAGTAACGAAGTTCTCCTTTTCTTGCTTGACTTTTGGTTGTGCTGGGTAACCTTGTTGAATTAACTGGCATGTATTACTTAATCTTAACATGACGAAATTTGTTTTTGATCCTGTGGTACAGTACTACCGGTTATGTTATCCTCGAAACTACTGCCAGAGATGGAAATGGATGACAATTCCAAGAGAGAGCACTTGCTTCAGGGGATGCAAAGCTTGCCAATATCCTCACAAATTGAGAAGTTAAAGGTGGGTTAGAGTTCATTCAGCATACAGTATATCATCATTTATTCTTTGTATTCAGGGATTTATAGCTCTCCAATCTTGCAGGCTAGAATAGACATGATTGCAGCAGCTTGTGAAAGTGCTGAAAAAGTATTAGCAGATACTCGTAAAGCCTATCAGTTTGGCACCCGCCAAGGGCCCACAACTCTTCCAACTTTGGACAAGGCTCAGGCTGCTAAGATTCTAGAACAAGAGAACTTGCTCCGAGCTGCGGTAAATGGTGGTGAAGGTTACAATCTCAACTGCCAATATCCATGCGCATATTTTTCTGTAGCACTTGTTCCTCATTTTTTTCCTTGAGCATTTAAATTTTGCACTCTTGTAATTAGGGAGTATTCATTAACATGTTTCTCAGTAGCTCTTGCTCTTTTTTTTTGGCTAGAGCATTTACTCTTGTACTTACTGAGAATTTATTGTCCATCATCTGCACTATATGCTTGCAGGCCTACGAGTAACTGGAGACCAGAGACAGGTGACATCTGCACTTCCAGTGCATTTGATAGATGTGCTGGCTCAGTCTGATGGAATGCATAGCTTCTCTGATTCTTCTGGTAATAAATCTTCACTTTGTGTGGAAAAGTGGTTGTTCCTTATAATTTATATTCAAGATAACATAATGCTGTGGAGAAGACTCTAAGAACATTCTCTTACAGGGATGTATATGAAGAATACTCCGTCAATTTCAAATAGTATCAATAACCAAGGGTCTTTGTTACAGGTTAAATCAATGATTCTTTCTTAAAGACACATTCTTAATTCTATATATATGCATATTTGTACATCTTGCCTTTTTATTTTGCTGTGCAAACATGTATTTTGTGGTCAGTTGTTTTGTGGACATGCCCAATTTTTTTTCTGGGGTAGAAGGTTGCACTTTGTTTGGTTGCTATTTCCAATTGTTTTCATCTCACTGAAACTCCTGGTTGTTTGATGGATGGTTATATGAAAATGCTTTGGCAATGTATAATGTAGACTTATGGATGCATCAATGTTAAAGTGCAATTGGAATCAAGTTGTGGTTGTGGATAAGAGTTGGGAGATAAAGTGTTGGAATTAAGTAGTCATAGTGGATAAGGGTTAGGAGATTTAGTATGACACTGGGTAAAGTGGTTAGTAACTAACTACTGAAATGAAGTTAAAGCTCTAAAAAGAAAAAAATATATATATAATAAAAAGAATGTTTATAAATAGTTAGTCACTTCGAATAGTTTGAAATAGAAATCTAGTTTCATTGGCATTTCTTGCAATGAATCTTGCATAGTATATACAAGATATGCCTTTGCGCTACAGATACTGTACACTGCAAAGTCTTCGCAGCCAAATAGATGCTTTTAAGCAAATCATAGGAAAGCAGTCCTATCAAATGAATTTTATTTACCATAAATTCTTTTGTGATGAAAGAAGTAGAACCTTGATCTGTTGCCCTGGTTGTCTCATATGATTTCTCTTTTTGGATTTGAAGTTGTACCATTTTTTATCTTCTAAACTTATATTGTAGCAGCCTACTGGAACACCACTTCATGTAAGATCAGCTGCATCTCCTTCTGCTGCCACGAGTGCTACTTCATTTGACCACACAACACCGTCCCCGCTTCCATATGCCAATTCACCTCGGTCTGGTACGAACATGATGAACACACCTTCTCCTCAGCAACAAGTTCAACAGCAGCAGCAGCAAAGGCAAAAGATGATGCAACATCAACAGCAACAGCAACAGCTGAGGCAATCGTCTATGCAAGCTTTGGGACAGGTGTTGGGTTTTTTCTGATTCTTGATTTTTTCCTGTCATCTCTTCTTTTATGATTGGATGACTTAACAATCAAATTCTATTTCTTTGTGTTTTGCATGTTTGAAACCATAACATTTATGGTATTTTTCAAATGCAGACACAACCTTTAAATTTACGGGTGTTCATTTTTAAATTTTCATCAGGAAATCATGTCTCAAAGTTTTAGAAGATTCATATTAATATATCCTGTGAAATATGCCCCTGTGTCTCTATGTATGTCTAAGCATCATTATTGGGTAAAAGATCATCTTTAGTCTAAGGTTGAATCAAAATGAATCCTTGCATTTTTGTAGCTTTTTTGAAACTTTGTGGAGGCAACAAAATTCTTTAATTGAACTGAACGTTCTGTTTCACTGCCGAGAACTACTATATGTCCATTGTCCAACATCTTTTAATATATGGTCCCAGTATATTTTCTGTCCATTTCCTTATAATTATCATTCTTATTAATAATTCTCGTAGATCATATCTTTGAGCCAGTGACACAAATTATTTTTTATAATTATATTTCATACCAATACAAGCCTCTCTAATTTATCTAACAATTTTAACTTATTGTGCAGAACCAAATGTCACAGATGCATGATTTACAGAGCCAGGGTCAGCAGAAGTTTCAACCGGTAACCTTATATTAGCTTCTTTTTCATCATTACTAATTTGGCCCTCCATGTTTGTATTGTTTTTCTTTATCCGTTTCTTCTCCCCTTACAGCATATGTCCATTCATTTTGATGCCTTTCAAGCCTTTTGTCTTAAAGTTCTATTTGCCATTTGGTTTTCTTCTATTTACAAATTTACAGGTTAGGTTAACAAGAATGCATATTTTTCTCAGTGAAAAATGTTAAGAGTCAAACATAAGCCACCTACTCCCAATACACATATTATTTTTTGTGCAATGCCTCTTGCATCTCTACCAATATCTCAAGTCTGGCATCATTTGTTTCACTCTGAGCTGTGTGAATTATTTTTAAGAAATATAATTCACTTTTTATGCGCACGGGTATCACATTTGAAGTTGTGCATCATGATCAGAAATTCTAATATGCTACTAGAGAGATGCATGTCTGGAATTTCAATTTTAAGCTTTCTCCTGTACATTCTCTTTATTCTGTGTTGCAATCAAGAGGGTTTTGTCAAAGTTTGGGATGATAAAATATCATCAGAGAGTATGCTACATAGATCTCAGCTGTGTGTCAGCTGTATCGATTTTAATACACTGCTATGAAAGTTGCTTGACCAGTGCAACAAGGGAGTTTTATGTGCATGTGCTCTATGCTTCACTTGCTTTGTTATTTTAGAAATAATTTTTTGGCTAAATTTAATGTCCCGACAGTTACATGGACAGCATCAGATGCAGTATTCTCAGCCAATGGGCCACCAGCAATTCCAGAGTAGGCAGCTCTCCTCCGGACATGTTCAGCATGGCATGGGTCAAAGCCAACTCAATCAAGGAAATCAGTTAAACCGTCATTTAAGCCAGTTTTCTAGTGCTGCTAATACTTCATTGTTTAATACTGCTCAGGGAGCACCAAACACCCAGGTAGTCAGATATGTTGATTAACTCTAGTCTTGTGCAATCCATCTATATTTCTTGTTAAGTGATCAGGTTGCATATTGCACATGCTATGGCATGTACCAGTATTAGATAACAGCATTCAATTTCAGTTTGTGGTGTCATTTGATTTCATTTAGCTTTACCCTATCATGCTATCAAAGCTACTCTTGTGATATCTATAGACATAATAGTTCTTTTTAAAATAAAAAAAAATGTATCCAAAATTTGAAGCTAGTCTTTCTCTATATTGGCTGGTACCAATAATTGAATATGAATGTATTTGTACTTTAATTGTATTTGTTACGAATATATGTAGTTGATATTGATTCTAAGAGTTTAAATACTGGATCCTCCTTTACGTCACGTGTGTCCTGCACTGCTGAATTGTAGTGTTTCAATGAGACCTCAATTTTGTTGTTTCAATTTTATTGCCTTTTGGTCTATCAACTTGAGCCTGCCTTCATATTTTTCTTGCTTGCATATTTATATTTCTTACTACCCTTATTTTTTCTGTCTTTTTAACTGCTTTATGTCTTTTAAGATGCATGCCCATTGCTTCTGCTCATAAATGCATAATGAATGTTTTGTTTGTATGGTGCAGGTTTTTATATTATGTTTCTTTTCTCTCTTTTTAGTTGAGTTACTTTAAGATCACTTCCCCTTTGATCCATCTTAAACTTGTGATGTTTTGTTTGCCTCAGATTCCAAACATGTCTGCCACGATGTCATCACAGCCACCAGCGCCACGAATGCAGGTGAGCTTTCTTTGTGCTTTGCGAATTTATATTTTCTGTTTCCTTTTGCTTAAGGGAAACGTGGAGAGGGGAAAGGAGGGAAGATGGGTTTCTAAAATTTCGTTAGTGCATATCGGATTCCTAGTCCACCAGAATTTACCCAAACTCTCTCATCAGGTATGATGCATCTAATAACATGGTGACCTCAAGTCATAAATGGGGTCTTGATTTAGTACCAGACAGATGTTCCAGCGGCATCTTCATGTTAATCGCGTGTGCATGTGCTTGTAGTTTGATATATATGATTTGCTTTTAAATGAGGGGTCAAATGGGTCATTCATTTCTGTACGAAATTATAGAAAATGATGTTACAATTTATTTCTTCTTGTTGAATTCACTTCACAGTTTGGATTAGCTGGTAACAATGCCCAGAGGAGCCATGCTTCCACGGTTCTTAATGATCAGAGTATGAACCTGCTCTGTATTTAATTATTTATTTTCACCTTACAGACATGCTTGGTTGATGAACTTGCGGTTATCTTCTGCCCTTTTTCTTTCTTTCTTCTGTAATTCCTCCCTTTTATCATTTTGTTTTCTATCCCTTGTTGGAATGGGGAGTTCTCCTATGCTTTCCTTATCAGTCCCATGCAGGGCGGTGGCTGCATTGTGTTCAATTTGACATGCGCAAAAAAAAGAAGAAGCAATTGTGTTTGTCTTGCGTTTTATTAGAATCTTAATACACGAGGCTAAAGTTCAGTTGCTGCCTTGCTTGCAGTGTATAATATGGGAGTGTCCAATACTGGTGGTATGATGCACATGCAGCAGCAGCAGCAGCAGCAGCTTGGCTCTCAAGGTGCTTTTGGTAATATGCAACCAAATGCTCAGAATTTACAGTCAAGCATGGCAGCGCTTCAGAATGCATCACAGAATCATCCCAATTTTGCTCAACAGAGACAGCAAAATCAGCAGTAGCCATGAAATAGCACTGTAATGTTCACCGTTTCTTTTTCCTGATGAAATATCTTGTACACATACCAATGAGGCAATGGTTATCATAATTTTCCATGTTGAAAGTTTGTGTATCCAATGGTAATTATGATGTGTATTCAGTTTGTGCCTTCTTGTTTCATTGGCTGGCATAGCACACGTGTCTTGAAGAGTTCACGCGCTCTGCTCTCAGAAGTGTATTACGTTGTCAATCTAGGCAATGTCCATCTCACATCAATGATGATTGTATTTTATTGCACAAACAGATCAGCCCGCATTTATATTTACAGCCTCTGGCCGGCACTCTAAATGTAATCATCTTGCCATGATGGTCCACTCTCTTCTTCGAGAGTCGTGTAAAGATCACATGTTAAAGAAAGTCACAGCCGTCCAACCATGTGCCGACATTGCAAAACACTGAAAATGACAGGGTTAAGGTTAACACTATATAGCCCTTCTCTTGTTCGTTGTAATATGTAAGTTGAAAAAAGAAAAGACAGAAGCTAGAAATTGTGGTTCGGGGCTGGTTCTGAAGCTGTGGGAGTTTTCGTTACAACTTTATTTATGCACCTGCTTTGCCTAGTTAAAATGGTGCTTCGGGGTTTCGGTTACCGTCAGAATGCAGTTTGTATAAACAATTGCCTCTAGGTCTTCGGGGCAGCCAGCGGTGGGGAAGAACAGGTTGCAGGCATGTGAAGATGGCTTTAAACAAACCTGGAACAGAAGCTACAGCATCTCTGTGCAAACCACTCTAGCCTGCATTGAATAGGGACAGTAAATTAGTTGCAAACAACACCCCCTGCGTTCCTGAACTAAAATATAATCAGAAATCCCCCTTCTATTCCTTTCTCATGATGAGATAGATACCAGGTTCCATCTTCCTCGTTCCTGAATTCCTTCTATTCTCAGTGAGCTAGATTAATCTAAATCATGAGATGCTAATTGGACTTCATTGCGAGGCAAAACTGAATCATTTTATATTGGTGTATGTTACCGTTGCAATTTTCCTGTCAGTCAAGAATGGGCAGGCTCCATTGTCAATGGTTCACATTTCCATGCTTTTGACTGGCTGGTCCATTTATTTCAACCGAGAGGAAATGGAAAAAACCTACCAGTCAAGACTCAAAAAGGTCCAGGCAAGCTCGATCAAAACTAACGGGGGTGTGCAGGGTCGATTTGGCATGAATTTCCTCTTCTTTTTGCTATTGTTTCTATAGAGTATGGTGCAAGTTTAGGTGATCCCAAGAGAATGAAGAAACAGAGAGATTCATTTCTTCGAGTGTCGTGTAAGATACCACTACGAAAGAATGAGGTAAAATTTAAAAAGAAAAAAAACAGATAAGCAGCAGAAAAGATGTTGAAGGCAGGTGTGCATGCTCGGATAAGGTAAAACATATTTATTTAGCTATTAAACTGGAAATTTATAACAGGAGATGAACCGAGAAATATATATGCTCACAAGTCTTCAAGGCAAGAACTCCTAGAATCCACAGCATCAGGACCCGGCCGATCCAACGAGAATGCGGAAGGCACCCGTTGAGGACTGGCCAGCTTTTGAAGCAAGGGATGGAGGTTTTCAGAAGACGCGTGGCTAGAAGGAGGAGGGGAAAATGGCGGTGAGGGAGAGGAGGAGAAACTGTACTTGTGATTTCCAGCTCCGGTACTTATGGGAAGAGGTGGAGATGACGGAGAATCGTAACCACGCCCCATGAACGAAGCATTAATAATCTCTCAGAGTCTTCCTCCCCATCTCCGAGTCCTTAAAAGATGAACGAAGAATCTGTTAGATGTACTTTCCCGGGAGTTTTCGTTTGAAAAGCAGGTAGAAAGTATAAACCTAATGGTCTGTGGGTTAACTTGTCAGCTAAACCTACCCGGGAAATTCTTAGAAACCCACGCGGCTGACAATGAACATGCCTGCATGCCCCTTGAGCTAGTGGCCTTGTTGAACTCGTCCCGACCCGGTGACATCATCTGCATGAGGTCTTGTATTATATTAGACAAAGAGTTTATGGAGTCCAATTTGAAATTTGACTTGAAATAATTGATCCAATTGAAGTATACATTAAACTCTATATAGCTTCTTTTTTATAAATAAAACTCAAAATATATATGACATCTTGGACCCTCTTGGCTCATCACCCGAGTCTTAAGCCGAATCAAAATTTAATACACTAGAAAAAACACAAAGATTGTGTTTTTTTAATATATATATATATAAAATATGTGATTTTGATAGGAATTCCAGTTGAGAAAATCAATATACTAAGACTCGATCAAGAAAAATATCTAAGATTTAAACACTGTTTATAGATGGTAATGTTTTCATTCATTTTTTTATTAGAACATGAATGATTTTTTTTTATTTTTTTAAGAATAACAATAGTATCAGTAAGACTATCATGGATATATATAGGATGAGTATTTTCGGTCCGGTTCGGTTTTTATCCAAAAAAAATAATCAAATCAAAAATTGTATTTTTTTAAAAAAAAAATAATCAAAACAGAACCGGACCTATTAAAAATCAAACATTTTCAGTTTGGTTCGGTTTAGTTTTTATGATTACAAAAAGAAGAAAACCAAATTTATTTTTGGACCGTATGATGGACTTTCCGACGTATCTCATATACATTCCGAACCATTCAAAAAACAAAAAAACATAATTAGTAATTTAATATAAATATTAGAATTGAACTTGGTTAGATAAACATAGATCGTGTCCCTCCAAATTCCTCTCTATCTGGGGGAGGTTTCTTCCTTGTATTTGTCAACGAACAAACTCCTTCCCTGCATGAAACACACATCACAGACCAATCACAACACAGCACGTAACACACCCTGGTTCTTTCCATGACATGGACTCTAGCAACAGTAACAAAAGAATGCTGTAACTTTATCATAGTTATCAATCACAAGAGGCTAATGACGATTCTAGTATCTGTTTTTATCAAAACTATAATTTTGGTGAGTCAAAAGCTTATGGTCTTGTCTTCTTTGTCTTTTGTTACTTTTTTTCCTACTCTCTCTCTCTCTGTTTTTCTCAGCATTGACCTGACAATATACAAGAAAACCCTAAAAACAAAAACAAAAAAACTCT
Source organism: Salix purpurea (assembly GCA_027405865.1). Lineage (NCBI taxonomy): Eukaryota > Viridiplantae > Streptophyta > Magnoliopsida > Malpighiales > Salicaceae > Salix > Salix purpurea. The sequence goes on from JAOWLH010000012.1 coordinate 184,294, forward strand.
AATCTTTTCAAACTCTCAAACGAATGCAGATATGTTTTGCTAAATATCAGGTAAGACCCATCTTTGCATTCTCTTTTTTTTTTTCAAAACTGTCTTTTTATTGTTTTGCGAACGATTTCTGTGCGAAGATTGAAACTTTTTATTGTTTTGCGAACGATTTCTGTGCGGAGATTGAAACTTTTGTTTGCTCTGTTAATGTAAAGGTCGATCATATAGTGTTGGATTATTGCTGAATTTGTTCATTTATGTGAGCGTGTACAAAATTTGAGCTAACTTTAACCTTTTTCTGCAATCTTCAATCCATTGGTCTAATGAAGACTACATGTTGGTTTTTGCGTGTATAATCCTTAGCTCACAGTCTGCTATAAAGCACTTGTTTGCAGAGCAAACAATTATGAGCAATTAATTGTCTAGAATGTATGTTTTGAGGTTTGATTAAAATTTTGTTGTATATATAGCACTTTTAATGTGCGTGGATGGGAATTTTGGATAGGGTTTTTATTCCTTTTTAGTATAAAAATATTTTCTTGCTGTGTATAGCATGAGATTTGGATATTTGATGTTGATGATGTCTTCCTTGTTTGACTTGGCATTGATCGCGTGATGTTGTGTTATGAAACCTTATCCGATTTTTATTTTGCTTGCAGGCTGCCTAGTTTCTGCTGAGATGTTCTGTGCATATTGCAGGTATGGCAATGACATTGAAAGTTCGATCCTGATCCAATATTATTCGCAATGCAATTGGTATCAAATGATAGTTGCAAGGAAGATTTTTCAGAAAGTGAACCGATCTTATCCCAATCTAACATTTCACAGCGCTCAGAAGAAGAAGCATCGTCCTCTCTTGAAATTAAATCCTTAGGAAGGGATTGTGATGTTCATGTTGATGATTTGGAGAGTATTCTGATTGATGAAACTTGCCATCTGGTGAATCCAGACCAGCCACAGTGCCGTATATGCCTTGATAATGAAGGTCTTGCCCATTTACTGTGCTCGCCATGCTTTTTTCATTTCTCAAGTTTATGTGTGTGAGGTGTGACTGTAAATTGGTTTTTCTTTTTATATTAATGCAGCTGAAGCCTGTGCTAATTCATTTCAGGGGAAGACCTGATTGCACCATGTCATTGCAAAGGCACTCAGAAGTATGTCCATAGGTCATGTCTTGATAATTGGAGGTCAACTAAGGTAAATGCTAGTTTCTCTCTGGCATCCATGTTTCCTCATTTGCAGTGATGAGTGTGGAACTTTGAGACTTGGGAAAATCATTTTGAACCTTTATGTCAACACTTCTGTTTAATGGTAATGGTAAGTTTATGTCTTGATTCAATGACAATTCTTTGAATTCATTTTCAGGAGGGCTTTGCATTTGCTCACTGTACAGAATGCAGGGCAATGTTTGTATTGCGGGCAAATGTCCCAGCTGATCGCTGGTGGTTGAGATTGAAATTTCAGTTCCTTGTTGCTAGGGACCATGCATTTATTTTTGTAGTAGTTCAGCTGGTATGGCCACCATCCTTTTCATATTATTTTGATTTGGTAAAATAATCTGGAACTGTTGTGGGTTTTACTGGCAAGTTTCTTCCTTTTTTTCTTCTGTATATTTTGGATTAGGTAACTAGCTGAAAAGTATGCTATAATTGACATGATTTTCTGCGATGAAGTGCTCTCTGAAATTGTAGGTAGTGTTACCATTGCCCTATGGAAATGCTTTCCATGCAGCTGTCATTATTATTTGTTCATTTCTTTAGTGGAGTTTGGTACTGAATGTCACCATGGCTACATAAATTGAAATATTTTCTGGAGTGAAACCAAGAAGATCTAAGTAGGTTTAGTGAAAAGAATCCTAGCTGATAAAACAAAATGCATCTGTGCTCTCATTTGCATGCATAATTATGTGTTTGATTGCATGCACTCCTGCATAGTTGACCCAAGGTTGTCTTTGTTTGGAGATTTGCTTTGATATTCTACCGAAGAACAACACGAACTGATTGGAGGGTAAATATGAGCTGGTACTGTTTTCTCTTCGCATTTTGTTTGAAACACTTCAAAGGATCCCTTTTCATAGTAGTTTAGTTTCCCGTGTGTATTTACCTACTTCACAGAACAGATTTTGATTTAGTGAAATAACTGGCCAATTATTGTTTTATCATTAGATTTGTTTCTCTTTGTTAAAAAGTTAATAAATTGATGTTCCGAACAGATTGTTGCATTCTTGGGTGTGCTGGTGTACAATTTCTATGGGGAGGAACTAAGGGAAATGTTTGGCTATGAAGAGCATCCCTATGGATTCTATACTATGGCTGGTATGACTGGTGACATCTTCAGGTCTAGAACCATTTGTGTGGGAATTTTATGCTCTCTCTTGTTATTGCTGAATTTTACTTCATTATTTTTATGTAGTTTTAGCAATTGTTTTGGTGGGTTTGCTCTATGGCTTCTTCATTGCTATAATATGTGGACAAAGGATCAATGAGCGACACTATCATGTTCTTGCCAAACAAGAACTTACAAAGGTTTGTTATCTCATCCTTAAAACATTTAGAGTTTCTAAAACCAGCTTCTATAAGGTAGGAGTTAAATAGAAAACAGTTGCTAAAACTTTTTCATAGCACTATTTTAGTGGTTTATTTTGTTCAAGAATTTTTCCCCAGCGGAAAATATTTTTGGATGTTACATATTTGTGGGGTTTTTTCACTTTGTATTTCTGGACCCTGTGATTTTCTCTATGTTCTAATTTGCTTATCTGCGAGTTTCATGACATTGGCACCTTTCATAATTTTAGGAATATGTGGTGGAAGATAGAGAGGCTTGCAAGGATGTCCCTGAACTTGGAGCCAGTCATATCTCAGAGCTAAGAATGTTGGGTCTTTATTAGTCTTGAATTCTCTTCGCTTCTGTGTGCTCTGTAAGTAATTTCAACTTCTTTTTACTTTTTATGTCGTCACTTTTTCAATTGCTTGGTCATCTTCCTTGTTGTAAAGATAAAATACCTTGATCATAGATTTGGTCTAAGAATAAATGTGTTCCTTTTTGTACTTTTTTTGTGTTCATACCAGACCATTGTTAATCTTGGATGCTTACAACAGTGCACTGCTTAAGCAATTTATGCATCAATGGAGCTCATTTCTTGAATTGCTCACCTTTTTTTTTCAGGTCTTGGTATCCTGTGCCTACTTTTGATCTGGTCTGCATGAATTTATGCATCACTCCATAGTGTGTATGTGTATATTCTTCACACTTCTGTTTCAAGGTCTTGCAATTCTGTGGTACATCTCATTTTTTAACTTGGCATTTGAACTCTTAGAGACTTCATGCCCGAAGTTGATCTTTTCTCTTTCAAACTACACAACCAGAAAAGTTGTGGTTTGTCTTGTATATTTCTATACATGTATGCATTTTGACTCTTGTTGTGTACTCGAACACCGGCTTCTTGAGTTTTATTTGTTAAAATTTATTTGATTTACAAAAGGCATTTTCATGTGTTTTGTCAGCAAGGTTATTGCTTACTCTTGTTTGCCCATAGAGAATGTGTGAACTTATCAGGAAGAGACCTTAAAACTTTGAGTTTAGTATATTGCTACGGACATGATCGAAATGTGAAAACCCACAGCTAATTAACGATGTGGCGCGGAGAATTATTGTGCTGTAAAAACATAATCTTCAGAACTTTCACCAGAAAAATTGAGAAATCTTGAACTTCGGAATAACATCATGGTTTTGAAGAAACCAGTACTGTGCTAGTTTACACTAACCAACCAATTGTTGCTGCCGACCTTGAGAAGAAGCATCCATTTAGAAATTCCCATCAGCAGGACCGATCCACGTCTGTGGTGCAGTCCACTTTCTGTTAATCTTTCCCTCCATGAAGACAATATCTATGGACTTTCTTAGGAAAGTGGGGATCCGTGGGATAGATTATAGCTAGCAATGGTTACGGAATCCATAATAAGTTTGAGCAACAACCCCCAGTAACGTTGCCAAATACTGAAGTATGAAGCGATTGAAGCAATCCAGTAGCTTTAGAAACACAACCGTGTACAATCTGAAGAGATACCTTGCATTCTGGCCCGAGTGGCAAGAGGCCTGGCTAATGGTGCTTGTACTTGAAGTGGAAAGGGTACGAGTTTAGGTACATGTGGGGGAATCGACACTGCTGGAACGAACCACTTTCAACTTTTAAAACCACTTTCAACTTTTAAAATTGTAATCGAAGTTATTTTTTAAAATATTTTTTTTTGTTTAAAAATGTATCAAATAAAATTCAATTTTAAAATAGAAAATAAAAAAAAATAAGAAAATTTTTCCCGTGCTGCGGCTGAAAGCATTGCTTGCTCAAAGTTGGTGACTGCAGAAGAGGGCGTGGACTATTTATATGGACTGGGTTGTCCATGATGTTTGGTGAAACCCATTATTCAATAGCATCATAAAAATTATCTCATAAAATAGAAATACAAGTTATCTCATAAAAATTAGCTCAAAGTAGTGTTTAGCTTTGTTTTTCAAAATATTTTTACTTGAAAATAAATCAATAAAATATTTTTATTTTATTTTCTAAAATTTATTCCTGACATATCATATCAAAACAATTAAAAAGAAAAGCAAAAAAAAACAAGAACAAACACGGATAATGAAAATTAGGCAATTGGAATTAATATAAAAGGTTACTTAGTTGTATCCGCGGATGGATACTCTGTTGGTGATTGTACATGATTGCCTTCTTCAACAACACCTAATTTAAACAGCTAGTATAATATAAAAGGTTACTTAGTTGGATCCATGTCGAACGTCACTTTGCCATCTCCAGCACCACTAGTTGTTCGATATGTTGGGTTAATGCTGTTGAAAAAGTCGTAGTTGGGCAGATGGAGGGGGAGAAGGAATGCCATGAGCATTCAACCATTTCCAAAAATGCTATTGCAGCAGCACAAGTAGTTGGTGTCAGTGCCTGTACCAAAGCAACTGCTAGGCCACTCCCATACGGTATGACATTAGGATTAGCGGTGCTTTGATGCAACATGAACATATGTTGTCTCATCCTTCCATCAACATTTTACTTCATTATAACATCAAAATATTGTCTGAAACAACAACATTTACAATAATGCACGGATGCATTTTTAACATGCAGTATACATGTATCCTACTTAATTATTCGTCTTCTAATTAACAAACACTTCAAGTATTTATTATGAGGTCGGTAGCTATATTTCATATAAAAAACAACGTTTCAGGAGTGATTTTACCTCAGCTCTTAGTTGTCGACATTCCGTTCCTCAAAATTTTATTTTCAGCAGCAAGGTCGTCCCGTCACATCTTTTTTCCTTAGCAGCAACAAGAGAGGACCATGTTGTGTTAAACTTCTCTAGGCCAGTACCTATTTCAAACCCATAATAATATATGTCAATAATAAGGTCATGGATAGCACATCCTTGCTGCGATAAAGGGCAAGATGTAGGATAGAAACAGTGTTGCAAATCTGGACATATCCGGTGACATCCAACCATCACAGGACACAAGAACCTTCACTGCATGAAAAACAGCAGCACTGAGAGGAAAAATGAGCCGCAGCAACAGACCCCGCCATATGACCCACAAGTCATTGAAATTACACCAAGTGATAAAATGCCATTAATGGAATATCATCACAGACATAGCAGTAAAGATCCATTACCATGTTCAGCCGGTAGCATATCTGTATCCAATAAACAAGCACTCACAGGATCTGAATCAGTTTTTTCTTGAATCAAATATCAAAGAGCATCCAAATTAGCACTGTCGTAAATAATGATACAAAAAAATTGAAGTTTGAGTTACAATAAAGAAATAAAGATTTTGAAGTATAAGCGACAAAGACAGGGGGCAGTATGACAGCAGCTCTAGCACCTCCAACAGCACGTGGTGATTGAAAGCAGCTACAAAGACCCCATAAAGCATGAGCATTTGGTTGAGAAGCCAAAGGTATACGAAGCAGTCTTCAAAAGCAGACACCAAAAACTGCCAGGACCATGAAGTAAAGAGAAATCCACAAAACACGAAGCACAAGCACAACAATCAGAAAGCAAGTGTGAGGAGAAGGGGGTGGGGGGTGAATGCTAGCTGTTTGATTGCTTGATTACACCCTTTTCTTATTGTCCATGTACAGGTAATAAATAAAAAGAAATTCAATATTAGCAGTAAAGTGCCAAAATTAGCTAGTGATACATTGAATCTAGAGAGGGAGAGAGAGTAAGATCGCTGTGTTATTAGCTTAAAACATATGTACAAAAGCATGCAATTGAACTAAAAATAACATGTCCAGCAAAAAAGAAAGGGCATCACAAACAACATAGTTGTAAGTAATGTTATTAACTACAGAATACATTTGTGAATAATAAAGGTCTAGTAAGAATTCATTCATAACTAAACTTGTTGCCACTTCACCAAGTCACATCCAAACAGCTCTAGTTGATCAAATTGTGATTCAGTTGGTGTTTCGCTTGTTTCGCTTTTCTTGATTCTACATGAAATTCACATGTTTGGATAAGCCTACACGTAGCAAATTAGCAGTCAATAATAGCAACAAGATTTGAAAATTTCCATTTTAGCTTGCAAAGAGGCATGTGTTCAACAATAAATAAACTTGCCCAGATGCCGATTTTCTAAGGAATATGACCTATCCTTCCTCATCCTCAGATTGAGATGTGTTACTTGAAGTAGTATCTGCCTCTACTTTCTTTGAATTCAACTTTACCTCCACAACCTCCACTGGTTGTGGAGGTGCACCTGTAATCGGAGAAAAAACAAAAGTGTAATTGGCAATGGAGCACATAAACAGAAATTATTCTTCTGCATAACCTAGTACAATAGCAATCCAAATACATATGATCATACACCAACAACAAACTACGATGATTCCTATCATAGGAAAAACAATAACTGCAACAATTTAAGAAAAAACAAGCTTTGAAGCAAAAAGCAACTCGTTTTGGAACTCTATTTCCCCTTGCAGAGACCCCGAGTCCATAACTTTAACAGCAACGTAGATAGGAAGGGTTCCATGATAAACTGAGCCTAACCCCCCTTGGCCAAAGCGAAGAGAAGGGGAGAAGCAATTCGTGGTGCGGCGGAGAGTGGTGTAGGAGAATCGGCGGTGTTTGGAGAAATCGGTGAGGGCAGTGCGTTAACGAGTGATTTTGAGGAAGCAGATGGAGAAGAGGACGAGGACGGAGAAGGCGGCAGCGGTGGCTGCGACGAGGGGAGCTATGAGGCGGGAAGGGGGGGCGGATTTGGCGCGATGGCATGGTGATCGTTAGAAAACGACTAGAAAGAAGGATTCGGTAACGGAGAAGAGGAGAGGTTTTGTCAATGGAAGGTGATCTTCCCACAAAACACAATCATCCAGATCCAAAATAAAGCCATGGTTCAAATACATCATATTTCATGGGTAAAACCATCTCCAATAAGCAACAGCAAACAATAATTCAATCAATTTAACATAAAAATACTCAATTTTGCATACACCCATAACTAAACCAGCCACAACCAACTGATCAATCAATAATTTTGAACAAAACCCGCATCACAAAATCTTGTATATAGATATAGATATATAAGATACCTTCAACAAAATAATCAGAGGAGGGCCATCCTCTAACAGTAGAGGTAGAAAGAGACTCCTCGTCAGACAAAGGATTAGACAATTTCTCAACCAGGTGAGCAATCCCAAGAGAGCCAGATGCAGATCTAGGAGGCGGGACCCAGTAAGAAGATCCAGGCAAGAAAGGGAGCCAATCAGGCGCAGCACGGCGCACCATGATCCCATGGATGGCATCTTCTAGCTTCCTAAGCAAAGGGTCTGTGGATGATGATGAAGAAGAATCATCAGATTCTGATGGGTTGTTCCGGTTGGGAATGTTTGATTGGGCTCTAAGAGTAAGTAGACGAGAAGCACATCTCGTTGGTGATGATGACGATGTTAAGTAATATGTTTTTGAAAGAGAAACAGTGAGAGAGCGAGCCATCATGGGTCGTTTTTATCCTGTGTTTTCGGTGACAGGCAAGAAATTGGTCTCGTGAGATTTTGGTTATGGATAAAGTACCAGAGAGGTAGAGAGAGGAATGGGGAAGGACCGGAGATAAATAGGTGGGAGTTTTTGTCGGTATTTTCTCCGATTGGAACATGTTACAGTTCTTCTAAACTTCATTTTGGTCCTGTATAATTAATCCGCATCTCAATCATATCCTTATATTTTGAGATTTCTCATTGTTCTTTTATTCTATTTTCACAGAGTTTCAATGTTACCTTTGATTACTGAATAGCATGTACTAGTTAAATGCCCGCACTACGTTGCGGGCGTAGTCCGGGCGGAACAAATAATCTTTATAATTACTGAGATTGAAATATAATATTTTAGTATATAAAATTAGATATAATGAAAAAAATCAACATCCTCTATTATAATAACAGTAACATTGAAGTCTTAACTTCTTAAATTATCATCATTATCATTGTCAAAACAATAAACATTATTGAACAAATCTGAGAGGGAAACAAAAAAAATATTAGTAAAAAAGCATGTAAGAAAAAAAACTAAAATTATTATTATTAATAATAATATTAATATTATTATTGCTTTAATAACGGTAAGAAAATGAAATTAAATCAAAGGCTTAAAAAAAGCCTAAAAACATCAACAAAAGAGCAAATGTAAAAATACAATAAATGAACAAAAAAATTATTGACTGGGAAAAAAATTACTTGAACTGAAAATAAAAAACGTTATCACACTATGTTGCGGGCTGATTAAAAAAAATTTATAATTGTTGGGATGAAAGAAATTAATAGCATATGCTGGTCCAAAATTAAAATATAATATTTAAATATATAAAATTTAATATGATAAAAAAGATCACCACAGCTTATTCTGAAAATAACAACATCGAAGTTTTAACATCTAAAACTATCATTGCAGTTACCGAGAAAACAATAAAAAACATCAAATTATCCCTAGAGAAAAAACTGAAAAACATTAACAAAAGAGTATGTAAGAAAATAACTTAATTTTTTTCTTCTTGTTCTTGTTCTTGTTCTTCTTCTTCTTCTTCTTCTTCTTCTTCTTCTTCTTCTTCTTATTATTATTATTATTATTATTATTATTATTATTATTATTATTATTATTATTATTATTATTATTATTGTGTTAATAATAAAAAAAGAAAGACAAAAAAAATCATAATAACTTTAAAAAAATATCAAACAAAAAAATAAAATAAAAATTATTAGATAAAAAAAGTCATATGACTTAAAAATAAAAATAAAAAAAACGAATAAAAAGCTAAAAGAAAGAACAAATGGAGATAAAAAAAAAATACAAATATCAATTTCCAAATGATCATAGATACAAAATAAAATTTAAGAACTAATTTTTTTGGAATGAAACACATCAACACACCCTATTATAACAACAACAGGAACATTGAAGCCTTAACATCTAAAAATATCATTACTATTATTGTTAAAACAATAAAAATTATTAAATTATTCTAAGGAGAAAAAAACTCAAAAACATTAATAAAAGAGGAAGCAAGAAAAAAAATTATTATTATTATTATTGCATGAATAATTGGAAAATAAATTCAATAAAAGAATAAAAAAGCCCAAAAACTTTTACAAAAGAGCAAACAAAATAAAAATGAATAAAAATAAAAATTATTAGCTAAAAAAATCATTTGATGTTAAGAAAACTAATGAAAAAACCAAAAGTAAAAACAAAGGAAAACAAATAAGAAATATCAATTTTCAAATGATCATAAACACAAACTAAAATTTAAGAATAATTTTTTGTAAAAAATGTTATCTCAACAAAAGAGAAAATAATAAAAATTAAAAATCAAAACTTAAGGCACATATATATAAACATAGATAAAAATAGAAAATATTTAAGAACTATAAAAGAATTAAAATCAAAAGTATAAGGGTCGAAAATAAAATCAAATATATTATCAATTTTAATCAAATAAAAAAATTTTAAAAATCAAATAAAGTATAACATCTATACATGCAATGTTTGATATAATGAAACATATCAACACACCTTATTATAAAAAATGAACATCGAAGCCTTAACATCTAAAAATATCATTACTATTACTGCTAAAACAACAAAAATTATTAAATTACTCCGACGAAAAAAATCAAAAACATTAAAAAAAGAGGAAGCAAGAAAAAAAAAAACTAAAATTATTATTCTTATTGTGTTAATAATGGGGAAAAAATTCAATCAAAGAAAAAAAATCAATAACTTTAACAAAAAAACCAACCAAAAAATGAAAAACAAATATAAGAAAAAAATAATTTGACGTCAAAATAAATAAATAAAAATAATAAAAGCATAATTTTGGAACTCTAAAAAATAAGAGGTAAAAATGGAATATTAGTGATACTATAAGGGTGAAATGCAGTATGCCTGTTTTGAATTTTGGGTTTTGTCAAGCTGTGTATTTATTTATTTGTACACTAATAGGGATTCTGGTCCTTAACTTTTATTATGTACAAGTGAACTTGCCCGCGCGTTGTGCTTAGTTTTTTTTATGTAAGAAATTAATTGATTTTTCCCATCTAAAAATGATTGAATATTGTTATTGTCAAAATTCTTTTGATAATTATTTAATCGGTAGATTATATAATTGAAATCAAAAAACTCTGTTAAAATGACCTGCGTGCCCCGTGTAACATAAAGATTGATTATTGTGTATGTTTTATTTGTTTCATTAATTATTTCATTAGCAAATAGTTAAATTATAATCATTGAATTTTAGTACAGATAGTAATTTATTTTACGCAACAAACAATTTGATTGGTGGTTTTGTTTTAACTACCTTGGTAATAATTTAATTGGTAGATAGCAAAATCATAATTGATTAAATTGACTAAAGATATATTATTTGTTGTGTGCAACATATTAATGGTTTTACATAATTTAAATAATTGATTTTTAAGACGTTAATATCAAAAAAATATTATAATATATAATTATCCTCATCTATTTTTTTACCGAAAAAGTCATAAAAATAATATATTATTATTCTAAATGTCCTATCTATAGTAAAATAAATACATATAAAAACTACATAATCTTCAGTTTTTAGATTATTTAAGTCATATGGATAGCATTTAAAAAAAAATCGGACCATTAACAATTTTGTTATATATTCAAAATTTGGTGCTGACAGTGACCAAACGCAGGGCAATTTTTATTTTCTCATTGTAGATAGTTTGACATATTTTTTTGACTTGTCTTGTCAACATATGGTTTGATATTTTTTTTCACATAATATGAGAGCTAAAATACCATAAATTTAAAAAAGACGCATAAGTTATTTTTCAAAAAATAACATTGACCACAAATTTTTTGTTATAATTCTTATAGATGTCATTATAAATATTATATACATAATTAATATTTTAATTATCATTGGTCGTATTATCAATGACACTATAACTATTGTTAAAAAATAATATTTTTTTAGTTTATAAGATTTATTTGTCATATTATTATATTAAAAGTATTTTAGAACACTGATCGTAAATATTGTTTTAAGAAAATAAATAGGTCATTTATTTATTTATTTATATATTACGACGTTAATATTAAACAAATATAAAAATATATACTTAGCCTCATATATTTATAAGAAAAAAAATCATAAATAATCATTATTATTATTTCAAATGTTTCACCTATAATAATTAGGAATTTTCACAATTAAAAATATTAACAAAAAAGCAACAACCAAAACAAATGAAAAAAATTTGATTACATTTTAAAATATTATTTGACCTAAAGAATAAACAAATAAAAAATTAAAAAGGAAAAAAAGCCTAAATATCATCTTTCAAATGATTACCAACACAAATTAAAATTTAAACATTCAAGTTTAATTTTAAAATATTATTTGACTTGAAGAAGAAAACACAAACATTTAAAAAGGAACAAAAAATGTTCAATATCATTTTTCAAATGATTATCAACACAAATTAAAATTTCAAAATTATTTTTTAAAAAAAAAACACCTTAATAACAAAGGAAATAATAAAAAATCAGAACAAAAAACAAGAGCATGCATGTACAAGCATGAACAAAAATAGCAACTATTTCATATATATATATATATATATATATATATAAGCAAATAAATAAAATAAATGAAAAAAAAATATTGTTAGTCTTAAAAAAATATTTGCCATTTTTTTAAAAAAGAAATATTAATTTTCAAATGATTACTATCACAAATTAAAATTTAAAGAATAAATAAAAAAATACACCCCAAGAAAAGAGAAGATAGAAAAAGATTCCAAACTAAATACACACACACACACACACAAACATATACAATAATAGGGATTAATGCATAAATACATAAGTAACAATAAAGGAATTAAATTTCAATAGAACAATTAAAAGCATAAGGGCCAAAATAAAAATAAAAGATATGACTGATTTCAAGTAAAGGATCAAATTGACAACAATCCATACTTCTATATCAAAAATATTATGAGATTTAAAAAAACCAAATTAAAAGAAGAGGGATCGGGAAAAAAAATGCAATGTATAATGAATTTGAAATGAAGGACAGGATTGAAAACAATACAACCTTCTACACTAAAATGATTAAGGGACTGAATAGAAAACCAAAAAATTAAAAGAAGAAGGACCAACATGCAAATTGCATATATATATATATATATATATATATATATATATATATATATATATATATATATATATATATATCAATTTTAATAAAATGACCAGATTGAAACAAATTGAAACTTCTATTACAGAAATCAGGACCATACAAAATAATCAAAAGTCAAGAGACGAAAATGAATCCACAATAAACCAGGGGGACTGAAGTGCACTCCGGTGTTCAGGAGAGAGAGAGAGAAGAGCGGAAAAATGTTCAACAGACCATATGCGCCTCTACGGATATCATGGTAAAGCATGCGCCACTCCATGAGACCCAGGACATGGTTGCGCATCGTTTGCACTGTTGGTTGAACAATTTTCATCACCTTATGAAGTCGCACACGCCACTTGAATCGAACGCGGGAAAGAAATGCGCTGACGCCCCCGTACGATCTGCTAACAGTGCGTTGGGAGAAAACATTAAAAAAAAAGAGTCAATTACTCAAACACCCCTAAAGCTAATTCTTGACTTTTGTCGTATTGGGGGCTACATACATATTAACACAATTTTCAATTTTGTCAGTGTCTGGAAAACTCTCGGCATGTGTTCGTTGCTTTTGTCGTATTGGAGGGCTTTATCGTTATTACACTGTGCACAAATCTTTAAAAAATCAATATTACTCCCGGTTTAGATGATGGTTAATGCGTGCAAGGAGGGGTAAAAGCGTATTTGGACTATGTAAAAATACACAAAAACTACAAAAATACCTAAAAAATCTGGTAATGTCAATTGGCCTTGTGGAAAATGCGAAAATACCCATGGTCTAAAGACAAGGGCTGAGGCACGCTTAAGGGTTAAATAGTCATTACATTGTTCAAGTCCACGGTGAATTGTCTCTACACTTACAGTGATCGACCAAGTGTTCTATTTAAAAAAAAAAAAAAAAAACTCAGATTCAGACTTTTTCTTTGTCAAAAATAGTGATTAAACCATATATTAGGTGTCTAAATTATACAAGTTGAACCCCTGGCATATCAAATATCAAAATAGGATATCACAAAAAGAAAAGAAAATCATGGAAAGCATCTAGAAAAACGAGGACGAGAGAATAATAATTACAAGGCAAATTTGACTCACGCTCCATTGTGGGGATATGATGACATTTTTATTGTACAAACAAACTTGAAAAAACCAACATGCCGTGATCAATCTTTCAATGACCAGATAGACCATCGAAAAGACCAAGATACCCCTACACATCCAAAGCTTCTATTTTATTTATTCCGTCAAAATGGTAATTGTAAAAAGGCAAAAATATCCCCATTGAGAAAATGTAACAAGCAAGTCCATATATAGTGGATTGTCTCTTAGGGGGGTGTCTGGCATGCAACGGTATAGTTATCTTCAAGTCTATTTTCCAGGCAGACAAGGACACTGCAGGTTTTAAGTTGATTTATAAATATGAACTTTTGATCCACGTATATATACCTGTATAAAACATCAAAACTTTAATGGCAGCGGACGATCTCAACAATGAACTCTCAATTTCTTCGAAAATGTTGGAGTGATCTCACCCCCTCCTCTGAGCTCCTCATCCATGGAAGTTTCAATGGCTGGCTTTTCGACCCAGAGCTGCATGGAGATCACTCGCAAGAGTTTCACGAGTATCTTCAGCTCTTGAAAACATCATTCAAGAGCTGCATGGAGATCATTATAGTCTTGCAATCTATAAATGCTGGTAATTTAACTAGATAGAAGAACCCAGTTGCTGCATTTTAAAGCACTGTTCAAGCTAGAAAGAAATCAAATTCGCAAACCGAATTGGATCACAAACTTCAATCCATAGCACAGCGCAATATCTAACGTTGCATTGATTTGCCATTTGTGAATGCAATGAAAGAGGATTTGTATATATACAGGCAGGAAAAAAAGTAGCTGTGATGAGCCAAGGTAGATTGATCACAGCTCGTCTTGAGGCTCCCTGTCTCCGTCCTGTGGCTTCTCTTCTCCTTTATCTTCTGTACAGTTTCACTTGCTACTTTTGCGGCTGATCTCGCTGAATCCTCCACTTCTGCTTTGCCCTTCCCCACACTCTTTGCAGCAGCTTCTTTCATTTTCTCTCCAGTTCCGGTACCACCTTCACGACCCACAGCTTCATCACTCCATCTAAAACTACAATCCCAGCATTGAAATGAACTTGAGAGATTAAACCATTTGGAAATTATATATTGTCATAAGAAAATGGATTGATATAACAACTTGAGAGATTAATGAACTCACTCTAGATTTGGAGGAAAGATGGAGGCTTGAACTCGACTGAACATGGTTATCACTTTTTCCCAGAAACTTGAACCAGTACCAGCACTAGTAGTTGCTGGAGAATTTGCAGAGAACGCAAACAAGCTCCCAAATATCTTAGAATAAATATTTGGTCTCTGTGCATTCTCCACCAGGCCCTGTTGAGCTTGGGCAATGCCTGACATCATGAAGAGCAAAAAAAGAAGAGAGACAGTACAGCTCCGAAGCCAATCCATAGAATCAAATTTTGACTCAGCAGGGCTTGACACTTCAAATTAAGAGGTAGATAATAAATATTGCTGGATGGGGCCAGAGTTGCTGTACTGTCCCCGGTATCTAAAGCTCTGGCACGTTTGTGGTTGGATCTAGAAGAAGAGCTTATGTAGTGGTTTCCCTCCGAGCACACGCAGGTGGCTACGTGGCCCGCTGCTGCCTTGCTTGCCGGTGGTTATTGACTGGGGACAGAGGCAGAACAAAAGGGCTTAAGGGTCTGAGACCGGCTTGATCCAAAAAGTGGGATTTTCAACCAGACAGCCCATCAAAATCACTAGTGGGCTTGAGAAGTTATTGACCACTCTACCATATGAAACAGAAACCTGTTGCTTTTCCTCCAAAAGAAATTCTTTGTTTTCTTCGCACGTGTATTATGCTCCATACATAAGATAGGGATCAAATTGACGAGTGCAAGAAAGGAAAAGAGAGAAATGTATACCATGGTTAGATATATATGAATATGGATTGTTGGTTGGTTTAGTCATGGAGCCGCAGTAGGTCCACCGTTATTTCGACGTAATTCTTACTCATAGAATAGTTTTTCAACACAAAAATCATCATGCCATCTCCTTTCTACATCACTCAAAAAGAAAAAGAAAACAAAGCAATGCTAATTCTAAAATAAAACGAGTAAAGTTGTTTACTTGAACAAGTTTTTGAAAAATTTGGATGCACGAGGGCCTCCAAAACAGATTAGCATTATAGATAATAAGATTTTATTATTAACTAACGAATAAGCTAAATGAGATCGGTCATTTACTTAGCGAAATACTGTTTAAGGATATCAGGTGGGCCAAAGAAGTAAAGTGAAAGGAGATGAAATAGACAGCGGAAAATTAGCTGTATCAGAGACACCAGAGAGAGAGAACGAGAGAGTAGTCGTAGTAAACGAGAGAAGGTGAGAGGTCTGTTTTCAGCTACTACTAATATTAATAATTATTAGTAAAATATTCATTTCTTCCTCCATTTCTCTCTCTTGATTTGGTGTTTTTCTTTTCTTTTTTCTTCTTCTCTTGCAGGTAGAGACAACCCACCAGTTGTTGCTGCTCCTTGGAGAGAGAGAGAGAGAGAGAACAACAGGGATTTTTAGAGAGATGGTGACTTCTACTGAGATGGGATCTCACAATCAATGCTGCTCACACAGCTACTGTTACTGCTTCTACTATTAACTGCAACAACTTTTTTTCCATTCAAATCTTCCACATTCCCATTTTCTTCTTTCAGGTATTTATCACGAACACTTTTGTCTTTTCTACCCATTTTCCCATTAACTCTTCTTCTTCCCCTCATTACTGCATTGTTTCCCCCTGTTGAACTCTGAAAGTTGATGTTTTGCTGTATAAAGTTTGGATCTTTTGCAGTTTTTGTTGGTTCATTGACAATATTGAAATGGGCGTTTTTTATTTCCTGATTTTGGGACATGGGGTGTTGCTGTTAGAAAATGTTGCTGTTATATTTGTTTTGTCTGTGGGCATGTACTCTATTTGTTTGAACAATTTTAGATTTGGATCCTTGAGAGATTAATAATCTGGGTCGTTTTGATGTGCTTTATGCAATGAGTCAGATTCGATTGTTCTTTTTCATGTTTTGATCATCCAATATGCAAATGGATTTTTTAAGTGCTGAAGTTGCATCGGGTTTCTGGGTGTCATGAATTCTTGTTTATAAGTTACTGAATTTCTACGATGTGGGTTGATGTAGGGAAATGTTCTGAATTGCTTGCAGTTAAAAATGAAGCTTCATGTTTTATTACTGGATACCTTTTCTAGACATCATTATAGCTGCTGAATTGTTAATTTTTACGAGGGACCTCACTGATGATGGTGAAAAAAACGAAGGAGATGGTTTCATGAAATACCCATCAAACCAAAAAACTGTGAAGGAGAGTAGTGCATTTTAATTCTTGTATCCTCTTATAAGAGTTGATGAACTTAACAGCGGTGTGTTTGTTGGAGAATGATGTAGATTTGATGAAATTAGTAGCTTATAACGAACCTCTTGATTTATAAAGGTAGTGTTTGGGTGCCTCTTAGAGAATTATATAAAATTAACTAATTTTCTTTTGCATCTTTACTGATTGCTAGTTTGTATTGGAAATGCACTCAGCAGTAGATCCATACCTAGCATGAATGCACAGTATAGTTTTCTTGGTTTTGTTTTCTTTATTTCATTTATCAGTGCAAATATTGTGATAATATTCTTCCCTTATGCTTGGCTATGATGACTAATTTCAATGGTAGAGAAAGGAGTAACCACCCTCTTTCTGCTTTTATTTTAATTTCAGTGGGACATTGAGAATAATATCAGCAATTTTCTAGCTCATCGTGTGCTTGTTTGGGTTTTATTAAAGAAGCTTCATGGGTTCCAGATACCCATCTCACCGACTTGGTAATGGCCTTGTTGTATCTGGCCGGCCTGAGCAGCCAAAAGAAAAGGCTCCAACAATGAGCTCAGCTGCCATGCCTTATACAGGCGGGGATATTAAGAAATCTGGAGAGCTGGGGAAAATGTTTATCCCTACGGAAGGCTCCAAGTCCAGGAAATCTGGGCCAATAACCGGCCCTCCTTCAAGGACTGGATCTTTTGCAGGGGCTTCTTCACATTCAGGGTCAATGATGTCAAATGCTGCTCCGCGTGCTGGCTATACCACGTCGGGTCCTTTATCATCCGGAGGCTTGCCTGGTTCAGCCTCACTAAAGAAATCAAGTTCCGGACCACTAAATAAACACGGGGAACCCATAAAGAAGTCCTCTGGCCCTCAATCTGGTGGAGTAACGCGGCAAAATTCTGGATCTATTCCATCAGCCCTGCCAGCAACCGGTCTCATAACATCCGGGCCTATTTCTTCAGGACCACTTAATTCTTCCGGTGCTCCTCGGAAAGTGTCTGGTCCCTTGGAATCCACAGGTTCAATGAAACTAAACAGCTTCTCCATTAGTAACAACCCAGCTGTGACTACTTTAAGTCAGGATGATGAGTATTCTGCGAGGAGGAACTTCCCAAAAACAGTAGTATGGTTGGTGATACTGATTTTTGTGATGGGATTACTTGCTGGTGGCTTTATTCTTGGAGCTGTTCACAACGCCATCCTCCTCATTGTCATCGTGGTTCTTTTTGTCATAGTTGCTGCATTAGTTGTTTGGAATATGTGTGGGGGCAGAAGATATATCGAAGATTTCACTGCTCGATATCCGGATACTGATCTCAGAACTGCAAAAAATGGGCAATATGTGAGAGTTTCTGGGGTATGTACTGGATGCTTTCATATTGTTTTGTGTATGTTTAGTATCCGTGCTACTTTTACATTTAATGTAGATTGGGACCTAAATTCTGGTTGATTCCCACTGATTGCCCAGCATCTTTTTCTCCCTTCTGTATACTTGAATCCAGTAATGCTTTAATGACTTCATTATCCTTTATAATATCAGTGTTTTAAAGATGTATGGTATGTGGAATCAATCATATTTGAACTGTTTTTCTTTTCTTCTTATGTACAGTTACTTGTCATTAATCAGAATGTTTACTGTCTTGTAATTGCTGAAGGTGGTTACTTGTGGTAATGTCCCTTTGGAGTCTTCATTCCAAAGAGTTCCCAGATGTGTCTATACATCTACCAGATTGTACGAGTACCGAGCATGGGGTTCAAAACCTGCCAACCCCAGTCATCGCCACTTTACGTGGGGGTTGAGATCATCAGAGGTGAGAAGATGGCTGTGTATTTTAAATTGTCTGTGATGCATTTTTTTTTGTGTGAACTTTTTTGTCCATCTCTTTTGAACATTTGGTGAGTAGAGTAGTTCCCTGAAACCAGTAGCAAATAGTTATTCAAAACATTGACGGCTCTCAAAAGCCCTAAAACTCGTAATCACTCCTTATCATTCCTGTAGGATAAGTTAAGAAATAGGAGTAACGAGAAATTTAATATTCTATTCTAAATGAGACCAGTGAAAATCATTGCTAGGATCTCTTATACCAGGAAAGAACATAGAGGATGATCCACCCACCCTTCTGAATTGATTTCTGCTGCATCATCTTTCCTTTCCTATTTCTCTACATTCCATGCTAGTTTTTGAAACTCACAATGATGCATGGGTGTTTCCATATTGATCAAGTGATCTTAACTTAAAATCTCAATGTCTTAACACCATATATTTTTTGCATGTTTGGTTTTGCAGAGGCATGTCGTTGACTTCTACATCTCTGATTTCCAATCTGGTTTAAGAGCATTGGTTAAGACTGGCAATGGCACGAGGACAGCCCCTTTTGTTGACGATTCATTGGTTGCGGATATTAACCCTGAAAAGAAAGACTTGTCTCCAGAGTTTGTCAGGTGGCTGGGAAAGAAAAATCTTTCAGGTGATGAGCGTTTAATGAGACTGAAAGAAGGGTAGGGCTCTCTCCTTTATGAATTAGATCATCAAGTATTTTATTTCACTGCATTTCATTGGATGGGAGTTTGAACCAGAAAATATGCTAATGTTTACCATGGCAATTTGTCATAGCTCCCGGTCAAAGTAAGGCATCCATAGTGGTTTTTATTAGACAAGGGAAGTATAGCCATTGAACTATTTTTCTGGTATATATAGCTCCTATGTTGGAGTAAGGCATCCACTTTGATAAATATTATTAGACCAGAATCTATATTTGAACTGTGTTTAGGTATTTTGGAAATATTGATTTAACTAAACAGCATACATGGCTTTTGCAGGTACATCAAAGAAGGCAGCACTGTTAGCGTGATGGGGATTGTTCAGAGAAATGACAATGTGCTTATGATAGTCGCACCGCCGGAGCCATTGGCAACTGGATGGCAATGGTCTCGATGCATCTTTCCAGCTAGCCTTGATGGTATTGTTTTGAGATGTGAAGATACATCAAGTGATGATGTGATACCTGTGTAGTTAGCAGTATCCCGATCAAGCCTACGTTGATTTCCAAGATGTGTTTGTGTTTTTGCTTTTCTTTGTCGATTTCCCCTCCCTCCAACACGGTGTATAGATTTCTTTCTAATTCTTTCAGAACATCGGCTCCCGCGACGACAAGGATAAAAGCCAACCTCCATTTTTTTTTTTTTTTTGTGATGACCTCCCATTGATGATTGATGTAGCTTGAAGTTGAGATTCATGTATTTTCTGATCTTACGTTCAGCGGATATTTATCGCCTTAGAAGTGAAGATCCATAATGTAAGATTAAGATTTTTTGCATCAGTGTTGTTGGAAATTGAAATGTTGAATGGAGCTGATACCAGGTGGAAAGCAAACGATAGATCAACAGCCAAATATTTGGAGGAAAGGTTCGGGCTTGAGCATCTTATTTTGACTCTGCCCTGAAGAACTTGTAGTAGAAAATGGTAATGGTTGATCAAAGCCTTGCATCCCGTCAGCCTATCCAGAGCATCCAATTTTGAACGGTATTGCTCTTAGGCCTTTCAGCGCTGGACCCACCACCCACCAGCAATGCTTTTAAAAGTATTTATCGGCATTTCTTACAGGATATATGAGCTGGTTCGACAGCTTTGAGCTGTTCATGGTTTTCAAAAGTATTCATCGCTCGTGGATTATGAGAACCTAACCATGCTGATCTTGTGGAAACTTGAATCTAAAACATATATTGGTAGGACTAGCATCGCCCGACAATCTACCAAACAAGTACTGTTTTGAAAATGCTAACCAATCATTTTTAATGAAAGTACAGGACAGAATCAAATTTATTTATTTAGAAAAATGAGAAATATTAAATATTTAATAGCAATAAAAGAGAAGTCAACACCCAACAAATCACTTATCTCCATTTTTAATTGCTTGCCATTGAAACACAAGGTGAATATTGATTACCTTATTCGACTATTTTTCACGAGATAAAAAAGAACATGTCTCTTGTCTCCCTCTAAAACCCCATCTTTGAGATGTGAAAGACATACTTGATGTCTCCTTCCAAAACTGTTGAAAGTATATTTATTTTATACACTTGTATTATTATTCTAAAACCAAAGCAACCTTGAATGTATAGCTGGGACTGCCGATCGCAATCTTGTTGCATCTTTTTTTTATTATGTTGTTGTTAGATTTAATTTATGTACATTTTAATTCATTTTATAAATTTTAAAATTAAACAAAATTAATTATTAGTTAGAAGGTATTATCAATCAATGGGGTAACTATATTCTCTTTGTGCATCATTGCTGCATCCAGAGGAGGACAGCAACTTAACTTTTCCGTCTCCAAAGTCCATACAGGCAACCTTATTTCTACCCATTAACAACATAATCAATACAATAATCCCCATTGCTAAACAGCATTAACAGGGACAGCCGCTCTACTTACCCTTCTAGTGTCGGAAAGAGAGAGGGAGGGAGAGAGACTTGAGAAAAAAGGAAAAGAAGTAAACAAGAGAGACAAGGAGAGAAGGTGAGAGGTTTGTTTTCGGTTACTGATATTGATGATTAATAATGCAAGATTCATTTTTACTCCATTCTCTCTCATTATTTGGTGGGTTTCTTCTTCCTCTTCCTCTTCTGCAGGTAGAGACCACCCACCAGCTGTTGCTCCTTCAGGAGAGAGGAAGAGAGAGAAAAAACAGAGTTTTTTAGAAAGATGATGGCTTGTACTGAAATGGGATCCCAGTCAGTGCTGCTTGTTCAGCTACAGCTACCACTATTGGCCACGGCAGCTGTTTTTCTTTGAAATCCTCCACCCTCCCATTTTCTTCCCTCAGGCATTTACCATAACAATACTGTATTTTTTCTTACCATTTGGTTATTTCGTTTTACTGCTTTCCTTTTACTGTGTCGAATTCTTAAAGATTGATGCTTTTGTTATGGATCTTTTGCCCTCTTCGGTTGGTTGAAAATGCCGAGAGAGTATTTCATGTTGTTTCCATAAAGTAGACGACTTTAGATTTATACTGATTGCCTGAAAGTTCTTGGAAGAATTATTAAGAAAGATTAACAATTTGGAGTGTTTTTATCGGTTAGTGAATCCAGGGTTGATTTGTTGTTAAGGATTGGAGCTCTTTTCATACATGTTTTGAGCATCGAGATTCTGCGATGTGGACATGTAGGACAGAGTATCATGTTACTGTTTTTATTCCCCTTTAAATTCGGGTGCTCTTCTTGTTATCATTGATTGTGCGTTTTTCAGCCAAACAAGAAACGATGTTTTGAAATTTTCATGAGGGACAATGGTGATTATGGAAAGAAGTGGAACACGGCCAAGATTTCATGAGCTGCACCATCTAACCAAAAAACTTTGTAGGAGAGTGCATTCTAAGTTTGTTATTATTTAGAACCTTTTGCCGATTAACTCAACAATATTTGATTTATAAATGACAATAAGAGTACAATTTCCCTGCCTATTGGAGAATCATATACAATACATGATTTTTCTCATGCATCTTTTATTGTCGTGGAAATGCACTCAGGAACAGATTCATACCTAGCATGAATTGCAAGGAATATAGTTTTCTTGCATCGTCACTTTTTCTCTCCTCTTACTAATGCAAATGCTCAAATTAGATTCTATCTCGTTGCAAACAAGGTTTTCAAGTTGATGCTGGTTGTGATGCTTATTTTGGTGGTTGATAAAGGACTAAGGTCTTTATTATTGTTATTTTTTGGATTTCAGTGGGACATTGAGAATAATATCAGCAATTTTCTAGCTCATCTTGTGCTTTATTGGGTTTTATTAAAGAAGTTTCATGGGTTCCAGATACCCATCTCACCGACTTGGCAATGGCCTTGTTGTATCTGGCCGGCCTGAGCAGCCAAAAGAAAAGGCTCCAACAATGAGCTCAGCTGCCATGCCTTATACAGGCGGGGATATTAAGAAATCAGGAGAGCTGGGGAAAATGTTTATCCCTACAGAAGGCTCCAAGTCTAGGAAATCTGGGCCAATAACCGGCCCTCCTTCAAGGACCGGATCTTTTGCAGGGGCTGCTTCACATTCAGGGTCAATGATGTCAAATGCTGCTCCTCGTGCTGGCTATACGATGTCGGGTCCTTTATCATCCGCAGGCTTGCCTGGTTCAGCCTCACTAAAGAAATCAAGTTCCGGACCACTAAATAAACACGGGGAACCCATAAAGAAGTCCTCTGGCCCTCAATCTGGTGGCGTAACGCGGCAAAATTCTGGATCTATTCCATCAGCCCTGCCAGCAACCGGTCTCATAACATCCGGCCCTATTTCTTCAGGACCACCAAATTCTTCCGGTGCTCCTCGGAAAGTGTCTGGTCCCTTGGAATCCACAGGTTCAATGAAACTAAACAGCTCCTCCATTAGTAACAACCCAGCTGTGACTACTTTAAGTCAGGATGATGAGTATTCTGCGAGGAGGAACTTCCCAAAAACAGTAGTATGGTTGGTGATACTGATTTTTGTGATGGGATTACTTGCTGGTGGTTTTATTCTTGGAGCTGTTCACAACGCCATCCTCCTCATTGTCATCGTGGTTCTTTTTGTCATAGTTGCTGCATTAGTTGTTTGGAACATGTGTCGGGGAAGTAGATCTATCATAGAGTTCATTGCCCGTTATCCTGATACCGATCTCAGAACTGCGAAAAATGGGCAATATGTGAAAGTTTCTGGGGTATGTACTGGATGCGTTTATTGTTCTGTTTTTTTTAATGTGGATGTGTGTTTGATATCTTTTTTGCTACTTTCGCATCCAATGAAGATTGAGATCTCCATTCTAGCCAGTTCCCACTGATTGCCCCGAGTCTTCCTCTCCCTCCTTTACTCCTGAAGTCAATAATGCTTTAATTGTCTTTCACTGTCCTTTCTAATATTTGTAGCTTAAAGGCATGCATGGTATCTCTCTACTGGAAATCAATTATATTTGAATTGTTTTTTCCCCTCTGAATTCATACTTGAAATTGACAAGAATTTACTGCCTTGTAATTGCTTAAGGTGGTTACCTGTGGCAATGTCCCTTTGGAGTCCTCATTCCAAAGAGTTCCTAGATGTGTCTATACCTCTACAAGAGTATATGAGTATCGCGCACGGGGTTCAAAACCAGCCAACCCTAATCATCGCCATTTTACATGGGGATTGAGATCATCAGAGGTGAGAAGTTGGCTTTGTGTTTTTGTTTGGCTGTTGTGCTTTTTTTTTTCCTTAGAAATTTTGAATTGGTCTCTTTACAGTATTTAGCATTGAAGAGACTATTCCCTCAAACAAGTAAAGATTTTCACACAGACTCAAGCTTCCTGCAAGTCAGCTACACTGTTCACATGCAAACATCTGGATGTGTGCCCTTTTGAAATTGTCATTCCTCTCTCACTAACCAAAGCCCCCTTCCTTTTTCCTCTCACTACATAGTACATTCCCTTCTCTTTTTTAAAAAATTGCAATGATCAATGGATGCCTTCATTTGAAAGAAGTGGCCTTACCTTTTATCTCAAAGTTTTTTATATACATTTTTTGTTTTGCAGACGCATGTTGTTGATTTCTACATCTCTGATTTCCAATCTGGTTTACGAGCATTGATCAAAACTGGCAGTGGCACGAGGGTAACCCCTTTTGTTGATGATTCCTTTGTCGTTGATATTAACCCGGGAAATAAAGACCTGTCTCCAGAGTTTGTCAGGTGGCTGGGAAAGAGAAATCTTCTGAGTGATGAGCGTTTAATGAGATTGAAAGAAGGGTAAGGGCCTCTTCTATAAAAATTAAATCACCGAAGTATCCACTACGTGCCCATAGGCGGGGGAGCTCGGACCAGAATTAGATGTTTATCGTAGCAATTCCTTATATGCCATATCATAGTAACGCATCCATCAAGATTCTTATTAGTTGAGAATGTACAGCCATCAAACTGTTCTTAGGTATTTTAGAAATATTGATTTGATGAAACTGCAACCACGACTATTGCAGGTACATCAAAGAAGGCAGCACTGTTAGCGTGATGGGAATTGTTCAGAGAAATGAAAATGTGCTTATGATCGTCCCGCCCCCGGAGCCTTTGGCAACTGGATGGCAATGGCCCAGATGCATCTTTCCAGCTAGCCTTGACGGTATTGTTTTGAGACATGAAGATACATCAGATATTGATGTGATACCTGTATAGTTAGCACTTAGCAGTGTCCAGACCAAAAACTTCTCAGATATTACCAAGTTTCCTCTTTTAATACCAAGTTAGTCATGCAATGTTGCCGCTTTTTGTCGTTCCCAGGTACTGATGGTCGAAGATGTGATCGTGCTTTTAGTTTTCTTCGTTAATTTGCCATCTTAACAATGTTGTATAGATTTCAGAGATTCCCTTTTCAATTCTTGCAGAACATTAGCTCTCATAAAGCAATGTATAGAAGACTGGCTGGTTATTCAAAATATGGGGTTCATCGGCAAGCGAGCTTCTAAATTTATACTGTTAAAAATATCAACTGCATTGTATTACTCCATGTTTTTTTCAAAGAATATTGAAAACAAATAATAAAATAAAACAATAGATGATCACGACTTGGAGTTTTCCGGGCGCTGAAAGTGGAGACAAATCTCAGTTGCTAAAGGAAAGAAAGAGTAATCGCAATTACGCAAGACTACACGATTGTAACAGAGAAGAGGCGTTATATACCCAAACACCACCAAAGATATAATCTTTATCAAGAAAAAAAAAGAAGGATTTTTAAATATCCTTCTTTATTATATTAACCTTCATGCTAATAAAGTAACAACAACAAAAAAAGTATCGCAGTGAAAATCACACGCCTCTCCGACTACAGTAGACCTGATTGGGTCATCTTTTGTTCACAAAATCTCGTCTCTGCCCGTCACCTTTTCTCTCGTTCTTTTCCTCGCCTTCTCTTCTCTTCGCAGCCTTAAAACCCTTTTTTTTTTCCAGTTTCTCCGTGTTTCAATGGAATCTCTTTCAAGAACAGTGTTTATGACTAACCCAGAGACATACTCAATTCTCAATAACATCCCCTCTTCTTCTTCTCCTTCCTCTTCTTCATTCAAATTACACAACACTAAGCCAACCGGGTCTCTCAATTTTGCCGAAACTCCCCGCTTCTCCTCCCTTCGTCTTCAAGCTTTAGCACGTGATGTTTCAGGTGGTGCTGATGATCAGGGGCCGTTTACTAATAACGGGTTTGGCTTTTTTTCTGATGACATTCTCTCCTTGCCCCAGGTATTTTTTTCTTTGCACTCGAAGACAAAGTGCTTTATTCCTTGTTTATATGATTCTTTTGTATATTTTGGCTTTGATTTTATAGTTTTTGCAAGGTCAAGTGAAATAGTTAATGTTGAATTTTATGTTAGAGAATCTAATGATCTCTACCTTTAAGTGGATTTGGAAGGCTAGGATTTATACTCTTGTGATTGAAAAGAAATTAGCTTAAAAGAACCTTGAATTTTTCGAAGATGTTGTGGAACAGAGAACTTTGCGCTTTTCCTTGAGGTTTGTGATATGTTTAGGTGATATTTGGTGGCAAGGAAGTTGTGGAAACTGAGTTGAAGAGCTAATAAGGCCAGTTTGAGCCTGTAAATTTCACAATTTCTTATACCAAGTAGGAATACGCAATCCTGTCAAATATAGTTTCGT
This sequence comes from Salix purpurea, assembly GCA_027405865.1. Classification (NCBI taxonomy): domain Eukaryota; kingdom Viridiplantae; phylum Streptophyta; class Magnoliopsida; order Malpighiales; family Salicaceae; genus Salix; species Salix purpurea. The sequence continues at coordinate 211,067 of JAOWLH010000012.1, forward strand.
TTTGTTGTTTTAATGTTGTAACTGTTCTTATCATTCATTGATCATAATAAGTTGTTAAAGGCTTTAGGGAATCTGTGGGATGGAACCAATGGTCGGATTCTCCAGTTAATGTACATAACAATGAGAGAACATAGGTTTTGGGATGTCTGTTTTCTTCGATCAAATTTGTGTTCGCATGCCTATATGATGTTTCGGAACCTTCTATTTTCTACGATTCAGTCAATAACTGGATGTATCAAATGACTATGTCGGCTTAGTAGTGATGGCTTAACTCGTGTTATGAAGGATAACACAGAGCAAAGTGAAAGCAGTGAAAAGGATGCGGAGAACATATTGGAGGTGAGAACACCTTTGATTGTACCACATGGAAGCGGAACTGGTGGGGGAGCCAGATCTGGGCTTTTTAGAACACCAATTTCTGGTGGAGTGCAGAGTGCTACTTCAGCTCATGGCTTACCTCGACCAGCCTTGGCGGTCCGTAATTTGATGGAGCAGGTAATGGCCGTTCTTTTATTTCTTCAGAACCCACTCATTGCCTGGAATTGTCTAATTTTATGTGTTTGATATAATGTTTCTGAACTTGTGCTTATTTTTTAGTTCTGAACTTATGTTTCTTTGTAATTCAGGCTAGATTTGCTCATTTGTGCACTGTAATGTCTCAAATGCACCATCGACGAGAAGGGTATCCATTTGGTTCCTTGGTGGATTTTGCACCAGATCCAATGGGGCGTAAGTCCTCAAATTTTCATATTTGATTGATACATATAGTTTTTTGGTATATGATACAATGCAACCCAACTTGCTATATGAATTATACATATAAATATTTCTTCATGATTACCTCTAAATGGTATAGTTAGCTTGGCTAATTTGAACATTTAACGATCTTCCTAGTTTGTACAGATGTTTGTAAATGATTTGACTCATTTAATCATTTTGTTTTCTCAATCTGTAGATCCTATTTTTTCATTTTCACCATTGGCCATCCACACAAGGAATTTGCTAGCAGACCCCAGATGCACACTTGTTGTGCAGGTTAGTATAACTCTAGAAATATCTTGGGTGGTTTCTGTTCTCCATTCATGAACTTTATTGACAGTTAGGTTTCATAGATCCCTGGGTGGAGTGGCTTATCAAATGCAAGGGTAACAATCTTTGGAGATGTTTTTCCTCTCCCAGAACACCAACAGGTAACCCCCCCCCAACACACACACACACAAACCACAAACTCTCTCTGCCCATTTATAAAGCATGGTTTTGCTATATGCCATTGAAGGATAGATTTCTTGATTTCCTTTCATTCAAGATGCACAACGCGAGGGTAGATGACCAGTTTTCAGTTTTAGTAGTGTCTATAAGGATCTCTTTTGACATTAATGTTACTTTATTGAGTGTTGCATTCTTCTGGTATTCCTACCATCGCTTTTCTACTGATTAATATTGGATATTGGAGACTATTTGCTGGAACCTAACTGTAAACGAGTTGTTTTGTTGAGACAAACATAATTTTCTTAAAGAATCAGCACTCATTTTTGTCAGATATATGCATCTGCTCTTCAGTTTTGTTTTGGTGTTTCTGCTCCAGAGGATCGTTTTTCCTCTCTTTGTTGAGTATAATATCTGTTTATGTTTGCCAGGAGTGGGCTCATAAGCAGTATATTGCAAAACATCAACAAGGGCCTACCCAGCAATGGGGGAACTTCTACTATTTCAGGATGCAAAACATAAGGTCTGTATCCAGTATTGTGGTTTAGTTAGATGTTCATTAAACTTTTAACTGCATAAATTAGCTGCGCTGAATTTTAGTTATAAAATTAGTTCTAAAATCTACTATTGCATGTTGAGCTTGGTAATTGCTTAACCAAAACTTAAAAGGGGCCGAGGAATATGCCATGTTAGAAACTGGAAATACAATTAGCATGTCTGAGTTGGTTTTGCTCAGAGGAGCTTTAGATTTTATTTTATTTTTGGCATCCCTGGGGCAATTTTTTGTAGCCCTTCTTGTTAGAAGGATTTAATGTGGGCAGCAAACCATTGTGGTGTTTTGCATGCTCATTGGTTTAGTGGCCTATAGAGCACAGCAACTATAAAGAAGTTGAATATTGGTGTGCTCTGTTTTTGAGATAATTTTTGAATGAGCTAGGACTTAACACTTAACAAAGGATTTAACTTCACAAAACTTGTGAATGTCTTGGCATTCTGATATACTATATACATGTCATAAACATGTCAGTAAATTTGTTGTTAGTGGTACATAATTAGCCTGGAGTCCACGATCTTATGTTCCAAGCTCATTTTTGTTGCTAAAGATGAAAAATCAGATGTCTAAAGATGTCACTCTTTTGCCAGTGACATATATTTTATTGGAGGCTTTGGCACTGTTGCTTGGGTTGATGTCAAGGAATATGAGGCCCTTCAGCCTGATAAGATTGCAGTTGATGGAGGGGAGCAAAATCTCAAGGTAATCTTGAAAATCCTTGGTAATTTCAATAGAGATGATATGAACATACGTATGGAAGTTGTCTCTGATTCTGCTGTCTGTGTTTCTATCTTTTTCTTCTTCTTATTCTCTGTGGTCTTATAAGCTGATTTGAGACTTCTTTCTTTTGGGGGTTATCCAATCCAAGGATGACAAATTATTAATACTGAGTAGTTGGATTTGCTGCATTATTAAGCAAGACAGGGTGATGGTATCGTTCTTTTGTGTTTCATGTGAGAATATTCAGTCTGGTATAAGCTTAGTACCTCATGACATTTGTACAATGTATTACAGATGCAGCCGTTAATGTTTCAGAAGTAAGGGCATGGTGAAACAGGAAAATCATGCTTCTAGGTATAAATACAAAAAGTTGAACACAATATTTGAGGGTTATAAATGAATCCAGTCAAGTTTGAATGTGTCAAAAATTAGCTCGGCACTTCATGATTGTTGCCTGTTGTTTTGGGGAGTGAGTGTAACCATTGTTTACTTGGTGGTCTTTTAACTTCCCACTCTCATGGATCTCAAGTGCCCCTTGGCATGGTAATAATTCTTCTTTTAACAAAAAGTCCTAACACAATCACATGGACTTCTATGAGTCTATAGGGGTTCTAGTGCTAATCTTCTAGCATTATTCTCTGTGATGATAATATCTGCCAGCTAGTACTTTGTGGGCTTCATTGTAATGGGATTTGCATTTGCTACAGGAACTAAATGCATTTTTCTCAAAACTGCTCAAAGAGCTTTTATCCTCTGACACGGAGGTAGATGATGCTGCCTTCATATCAATAGACAGTAAAGGAACTGATATTCGGGTCCGTCAAGGGGCTCAGGTAATCCTTTCATCCAAGAACATTCTCAAGTCTGTGTTTGGTGATGCGTTCATGATGTTAATTACAGAGAATGTTCTATTCTTTTGCAGTTCAACATACAGAGGCTATCATTTGAAGATGGACATGCTGTTGAAACACTAGAGGAAGCCAAGGCTGCTATTTGGAAATTAATAGATAAGGGCCAAGTGCACAGTTTGCAGAAATAAAAACTTCCTTTCTTCTCTCAAGCAAATTAACCACATGAAGTTGAGATTGTATCCCGCTTCACATCTAAATAACCCCATCCCATCAGTTTTGGTTTTTTTATTTTCATATTTTCTCCCTGTTTTCCCCTTTAATCATCATGTAACCAAAAATCGGGACTTGTTATAGATGGGCTACTATTTATACACAGGTATCTCTTTGTAGACAATGCTGAAGATTTTGGTAGCAAGCACACTTCCTTGCAAATGCTTGGTTTGTATTGCTTGTCATTGGTGTTCAAAACTCATGTGCGACACAAGCCATACTACATTTGACAATTTTAACCATCAATATAGCTTTCGCAGAACATGCATGACTGTCTTTATTGGCTTTGAAAAACAGGTCAGGACCACATTTTCTGTTTGAAAAAATGTGATGTGAAATGCTTTCAACATTTTTTTATCAAACTGAAAGGTGTAATCGTCAATAAGGTGATATTGCAATTCAAGATCGAATCTCGCGATAATTGCACGCAACGAGGTCTAGTCTTACCTCAACCAAGTTCCAAAAATGTTGTAATCCATGGCGTCAGAATTTTGGTTTTGGCCCTGTTAAGAAGGTTACAAAAAGCATCTAGGAAGACATTTTCTTATATCTTTTCAACAACTTGGCATGGACCAAATGGGATTGTAGGATATTTTTGCTGCTGGATGTTTCATTCATGGGTTTTGCCCACCAATAGAAGGTGATACAAGTGTTTCATTTGTGATGTTAACTGTGCATCCAACGGTTTCAATCATGACACGCGGAACCCTAATGTTTCACATACTTTTCAAATGGGCTATTCTATCAATCAATAAATGTTGATATTTCCTACCTGATGTGCTTGTTCTACGCAATCAAACGGCTTTTATTATGCGGGGATAAAATTTGATGGAACAATTATCGGACTTCGACAGAGGACCTAATTGAAACACTTGGGACTCGATTGATAAACGTTTTTCTTTGAGACTCAATTAAGAAGGGAGTGATACATTTGGGTTTGGTTTTCCCTAAAAATTAACACTAAAATACAGGTTGAAATGAATCAAATCCTGGGAGTCTTTCCAGTTTCTCTACAAGCACTACCTTTCTTTGTTTTGAAGGGCAAAATCACTCAGAAAAAAAACAGATAAATCCATCTTCAGTTGATAACTTTTTCTCTACAACTTCTCTTTCAGAGTTCAACTGTACAACAACAAAAAAATGGAAGAGTTGACTGAAAGAGGACCCAAAAATCTGCATCTTGATACTGAGAAAAGGATCTCCAGAACTTGGACCCTACATCGTCATTCAAAATATCTTCCGACTTTGAACTTCTCTATTTTCATACTTTCCACTTTGATCCCCTTCTGGCTCACTGTAAATTCAGGGGGGGGGGGGGGGGGGAATAAAGGGTAAAAGACGAAACAAATAGAGAAATGTCTCTGTTTGCCATTTGGCGAAATGACATAGCAAGGAACACTAGAGAATGTAGGCAGCAGACAAAAGATATGGCCTCCCTTCATCTATCCTTCTACGTACAATCTCTCCCTTTCCAACTCTTAGAATTTACCTTTCTTCCATGTTTACCTTATCACCATTTCTTTCTTCCACATGACATAAGCAATTAAATAAAACCAGACCATTTCAGAAGTATGTTTTGTTTCTCCCTACCCTCTTCCCAACACAACCCCACGTAGCTCCATAGCCTTACATCTTACAAGTCATATGTTAGTGCTGTCTTGCAAAACAACAAGAATGACCACTTTCTTCATGGCTGAGACAAGCACTAGTACTACTAGCAGCAGCATTGGATCTTCGCCGCCGCCGCCAATAGTTAAGCTAGCTCAAGACCATCTCTTCACAATCTTGGTTCTGCTTCCTATAGATTCTCTCATCTCCTTTGCCAGGACTTGCAAAAGGTTTAGGTCTTTAACAAGTTCTGATACACTGTGGGAGTCCATATGCAGGAGGGAGTGGGGGTCCACATCAGTGGATGTCCTCAAGTCTTCTATCAATTCCAAAAACAATCAGCAGTTGCCATGGATGAGGCTATACAAGCAGGTGTCTCAGCTTGATTCAGTTTCTTGCCATAAACTGTCTGACCCAGATAGTGAATTGATGCTCCCAAGTCCTAGGGCTTCTCACTGTCTCAACTTTGTATCTGATTGCCTAGTCTTGTTTGGTGGTGGCTGTGAAGGAGGTTAGTCTATCTTTTCTTTAATTAGTTGTTATGATTTATAAATCCTATGCTCTTTGAATTTAATGGTAGTTTCTGTCGTCTTGTTTTTTTAATCGTTCTGTGTCTTAAATGTACCCATATGTGTCTGTGATGCTTCACTGTTTGATTTGCTGTTTAAGGATGCTGAGAAATGCTGATATTAGTTCATGTGGGATCCTTAGTTTTTCCTTTCAGTTGTTTAGTGTTCCTGATTCAACTAACTTCGGATATGGGATTCCACTGCTTGAGAATCTTCTTGCTTCATGGTCATGGCTTCAAAGTATTAGTAAGTTTGAAATTGAGCAAAAGCTGTGTTGAGTTGAGGGAGGGAGGTATGAGATGGCGACAGTTAAATCATGCATCTTAAATTTCTGGTTGGTAACAGTTCAATCTATTCCTCTGCATTATCAAATAGTAGTATTTGTTTTTTTAGTGCATTTGTCTGTGCCGCATTATAGAGCATTATAGCCTGCAGCAGGTTCGTCTGCTTAATTTGGCATCAAGATCTTAACATTTAAGAGATACTGTAAAGCGATAAATGTCTGGTTCCTTGGTGGCTTGCTGCAAATGCAATTGCCCCACCTCTGACAGTGCTTCTTGAGTGTCCTCGAAGTTTAGCAACTCGGATACTGTATTGCAGCAATCATATTCTCATCCCACAATGTTTTGCTGCCGCTACTTTTCCAGTGGGACAATTAAGAGCATGCCCCATCCTAGTAAAAATTTAATAGAACTAGCAATCATATGCATAAACTTTCAGTCGAATATCTTTATTTCCATGAGAAGAGTCCTGATGTAGGACAATTAGCATCATCTTTGAGCTGAAAGTACTTGCAACCAGTGAAGGTGTAGATTTCAGAGGCAAATCCATCTCAGCATCCGTTTTCGCCTTCTGCACTGTGAAATGAAAAACAAATCCCATCAGTACCTCTTTATTGATATCATGCAGGATTTATTAGCCGCTTGAGCTGTGATTATACAGTGGAAGGATGATTGAATCGTTTTCAGCAAGCCCCGTGGAAATTATACTAGCGAAAATGGACAATATTAGAACAATCACCACTGGCATTCTCTCCATTGTTCTGAAGCAGTTCTGCATATAATGTTTTACGTGTTTATTTCAAGTGGTTTGGTGTATAAGCATTTCTTGTTTTACCATGTTGGTCTTCTTCACAGGTCGAGATCTCGATGATACCTGGGTGGCATACATAGGTAATGATTTTCAAAGGATGCTGAAGTGGCAGAAAGTCAATTCAGGAATTCCGAACGGGAGATTTGGGCATACATGCATCGTCATTGGTGATTATCTGGTGCTCTTTGGAGGAATTAATGATCGCGGGATGCGTCACAATGATACATGGGTGGGGAAAGTAGTGCTCAGTGAGAACCTCGGTATAACATTGTCATGGAGGCTGCTTGATGTGAGATCCATAGCACCACCACCCCGTGGGGCCCATGCTGCTTGCTGCATTGATAAAAGTACAATGGTCATCCATGGAGGGATTGGATTGTACGGCCGTAGATGGGGAGACACTTGGATTCTAGAACTTTCAGAAAATTTGTGTTCTGGAACATGGAGGGAGCTGGTGACTCATCCATCACCTCCAGCTCGTTCAGGACACACATTAACATGTATCGAAAGAACAGGAACTGTTCTATTTGGAGGAAGAGGTTCGGGGTATGATGTGCTGCATGATGTCTGGCTCTTGCAAGTGTCCGAGGAGCAACTCAAGTGGATACAGATTCTCTATAATTTGCAAGACATACCTGCAGGAGTCGCCCTCCCACGAGTTGGCCACTCAGCCACACTGATTTTGGGAGGTCGGCTGCTAATATATGGTGGTGAAGATTCACAGAGGCACAGGAAGGACGATTTTTGGGTATTAGATGTCCCATCAAATGAAGCGCAGTCAACTCCATTAAACTCGAGGGGTTTGCAGGCAAACAACATGTGGAAAATGCTCAAGGCAAAGGGTTGTAAACCCAGCCGCAGATCATTTCATCGAGCCTGTGCAGATCATTCAGGGTGTCGCTTGTACATTTTTGGTGGGATGGTGGATGGCTTACTTCAGCCTGCCGAAGCATATGGGTTGAGGTTTGATGGGGAGCTCTTTCTGGTCAAATTGGAGCTGGAAACAAATATGGTGAGGTGCTAAGTTACCACAGCTACAGTATTTTCAGAGTGATTCCTTACCATGCTGCTCAGTCCTCCTGTACATGGTAGCCTCTCACGTAGCGCAATTACTATTGCTTTGCACATCTTCAAAGACTAGCATTTAGAACAGTTGAATAAAGCAAGGTGCACGATCACCAAATGCTTGTATTCACGAAAGTTTAAAAGCCGAACCTGGAATTGGCAATTTCAATGGAGAATAACAGCAGAAAAGAATTGCAGAGAGCACATATATTTACTGTTTTCCCAGGCTATAAAATCTAATGCACTCCCCATGTTACAGTAAAGTATAGTCTCCAGGTGATATAGCACACCGGGAAGAATTGCTACTTCCCTCATTCCTTTACTTACACAAGAGAACAAAAAAAATGTTGACAAACAAAAAGAATGCTACAGAAAAATATTTGACTTGATGGGAATGGCTGTCCTAGCAAAGCAGAACCAGATATGGTTCATGAGTTCAATTTCAGTTTGGTTCTCCACATATCAGCAACGACTTTTTTGGGGGCTGGATTATCTGGTCCCCTATCTCGCTGTCCTGATGTGAAGTATAACCATCCATTCCAGAATCCAACCAGAGTAGTTTTCACACGATATGGAAGTTTTCCGATTACTGACCATGTCTGCAGACATTTATGAATTATAAAAAATATATAATACCATCCATTGTAACAGAAATTGATCTTCTATGAAGAAAAATAAACGAGGGGAGAGTTTAATGCAACAAAAAAACATGTGGAACTAAGCTATTCACTATTTTGTATTATTGTGGCTGAGCAGATGGGACTCGAGCTTGTCAGGTTCTGGAACAGGTAGCAGCATCAAATCTGGCAAACTTCTAATAGAGTTTTGGGAGACATAAGCACATGACATGGTAGAAACTTTCACAAAACTGATGGCGAAATTGATCAGGTTCTTATCACTTCTAGGTTTTGGTGTTCACCTGAAGCAACACTGATTCATTCCTATTCCTGGTCAAGAAAGCTTGATAGGCCAGTCAGGTTCAGGTTACAGTCTCCAGAATAATGAAACCAGGGGAGGAAATCTCTCACAAACTTCTGAGGTCACGAGAATAATGGAAAAATCACAGCCACTATGACTATACTTATGAGGTATTCTAAAACTTCAGCTGTCTGAACAAATTCACTTCCAAGCATAGTACTATGCTATGATAAACCAAACCAGTCTCTGCATTTTAACTACAAATTAGATCTCTCACAAAAATCTCCACTAATTATTGGACTATTCTTGTACAAAGTCTTCCACCAGGAGAGGGGGATAAAACCTAAGATTTAAGAGATAGAGAATGCATGCCTTGGTCTTAACAGGCCATCAAATCTTTGGAGAATTTCAATTCAATGTTTAAAAAAATGTTCAAAATAGGCAAATGAAAGCAACTAGACAGTGGCAAGCCAATAACCTTCTGATGGCAGCAACCAGACAAGAAATGCCCGTGTGTGTCTTTGTGTGTATACACATGCATTTTACACATGGTATATAGAGATATGTAAGATAACATACAAAACCCATTCCATATTCTGCCTAGGGCAGTGTGTGCAAATTTCAGGTGCTGTGATGTGTAGAAATAAGTAGGGCTAAGTAAATTATGATTGGGAGCACATGCCATAACAAGAACCATGCCTTGATGCCAAACTAGTTCCGAAGCACATAAGAAACATAAAATTCATACCAGTGTATCTAAGTTGAACTGGAAAACTTCACCAACCAGGACCATCTTTTTAGTTGTAGGGTGTTTTTCTGTGGTGCCTCCAGCAATAACAATGGAATTATTAACAATCGCCCAAGCAAATTCAATGTGAGAATCAGGCTTCGGCATAGGAGGCAAGGGTTTCCACTTCATTTCATCATCCAGCATGTGGACCGCATCATACACTATCTGTAGCGACAAAAATGAGCCAAGACCATTAAATAAAAGCAGAAGGAAAGAGAGAAGGGGAAGTGAAGACAAATTTCTCCAAGTTACAACATAGCTGTGGTACTTTTTCTGTGATAAATATACCTTGAAATTACTTCAAAAAATCTAAACATTAGGTCTTGAGGTTAGCTATTCAAATAAAGAAGATCATGCGTGACTGAAACACACTTGTAAGGCTTTATAATACAGGATAGTTATCAAATCAAAGATATACAGTATCATGTTTTTATTTGCTGTTTAATACTATATTTGGTTTCATATAAAAATGAGGGAATGATGATGTTTGACTCTCCTTTTTTCTTCTTATCAAACACAAGTAACCCAAAAAACTCAAAAAAGCTCTAGGGGGGCACTTAAAGCTTGGGTAAATAATGTCAATGCAGTCTATAAAAGCTGTCATATAGGATTACCGATAAAATACCTCATTCCTACGAGAGCATTTGAAAATAGGAGATCCAGGCTTGGCCATAAAATCACCTTCCTGGCCACCAATAATGAGCAGCTGATCGTTAACCACGACACAAGCACTGCATAAACACAGAAATTTATAACATACAGAAGCTTCAATCGTGAGCTATTTCCCCCATGGTCATTTCACTGTGACCATTTGGATTGGCAACAGCACTATCAATGATGAAATTTTTTATTTGTAACAGCCTATTGAGAAATCATTTCAAATAAAATAAGATAGATAAATGACGAAATAATAAGACTAGGATTGGCCACAAACCGATGAGGTCCTCCACGGGGAATTGGTATTTCAGGCCTCCATTCCTTTTCCAATGCTTTCCCATCCTTCACAGCAAGACTCCAATGCTCTAATGCTGGAGTGTGTCGATTTTCCTTGCTGCCACCCATCACATGGAGTCTACCTCTCCAAAGTTGAGTTGCTGGTGCATATCTGAGTGTTATTACATGATAGTTCAAATCTCTATATCAAAGTGCGGAATAAAAAATATAGAGCATGAACTAATTTTGGCTTCAAAGCTCAGATACTTAAAGCCACCAGCCAACACGGACAAACAGCATTTCAATTCAGAATAAGAACCACATAGATAAGGCAGATGACTATGCAAACAACACAAGGCAATCATTTTCTCAAAGCAAAATTAAAAGACGATCAAATACTGCTGTTGCAAAACCAGTTGATGTTCTTGCATCCTATTTTAAGTTCATTTCTAAACTATCTTGACACGGGCTCGTACCTAGGAACTGGTAAAGGTGGCATGTCCTGCCATTGCTTTGTCTTGGTATCTAGCACAAAATTACGGGCTGTAGGTCCTCTGCATTGTGGGCCATATTGCCCGGTGACAACATAAATGTATCTCCCGTCTGTTACCATTCCCAAATGTGAATGAGCCATTTCTTTAGGCATATCAAATCTCTCTCCCCATGTATTATCCGTAAAATTGTAAATATCAACATGTGAATGCACCTGTAAATCCCAAGAGATTGGCAGCTCAAAAAATTAGCGGAACACAAACCATAGAGAATGAAAATAGTAGAAGAGCTAGAATAAGGTTTCTCACAAGATTAATCGTTTCATATCCAGCAAAAACGTATAGAAGATCCTTGATCTGTATCGCAGCCCCATCTAGCCGAGGCACAGGTGCATTGGCCATTTTCTCCCATTCCAGTTCCGGTGCAGGCAAATCAGCAAATGTAGCCGATAAGGATCGATCATGGACATCAACTGCCTACACACATATATAAACAAACAAACAACCATTCGTAATTCTTTCCTAAACATCCGAAATCTCACTATAAACACAAAGTAATTGGAGATTACTTAAATGGGTTACATTATAAATCTAAATTGAACCAAAAAGCTTTTAGCTTTATCAGCTTCCACCTATACATAACAACAACAAAGCAATTAACTTTTTCCTACATTACCCTCATAAAAAAAAAAGCTCCAAAACTGCATAAGAAACTCAGACGGGCAGCGCTAAAAATGTAAAGCAAAAAGGATTGTACCCTTATTTTTGGGGGTTCAGTGCCAGCATGATGCGGATCTTGTTTTGGAATGATTACAGTGGATTGAGGATTATCAGCGGGAACCCGATACAAATAAGAAGCAAAATACGGAGAAGAAGCCCATAGATAATCAGCAACCAGGCCAAACCCTAATAAAACCACACAAACAAACACCAGTTTTGTTGATTTTTGCTTCCCTGATGACCTTACCATCGCCCTCTGTAAATTGATATGTGCACAAACATATAGGTGAAGATGGGAATTTTGGGTGTAGAGATTGTGTGGCGATCCTTGTCAAGACAGAAGAGAGATCTTGAGAGACAAGGAGAGATTCGGATTATGTCGGTTCCTTTTTTACACCTGTTTTCTTAAGTGAGAGTGCAAGGAAGGAAGAAAAGAAGATTAAGAAGGGAAAACTACAATTATTGTCACGTCTTCTATCTCTTGTGATGGGTTTCAATTAGGCTCCTCGCACTTGTTTGTTATGCTTTTTTCTTGTATGAGAATTGTAGATAAATTCTGGTTTGTTGAGGACCCAGACCCTCCTTTGCGTTTAAGCAATAATTTGGATTTTCAAGGTTTTTCTTCATTAATTCAAATACCAACTTAAATACAGAATTGATAGTTCTAAAATAACTACCCACTAATATGCATCGTTCTATCTGGATTAGAACGTGTATAGTGTTATGGATAGATAATAATAAACTGAACAAGTAAAACAAATAACAACAACAATTAATAAATACTGGAAAGTAAATTAATTAAATACTGCAGCTGCCACGTGTCATGCATCCAATGTGCCTAGCTTTCCCTTGTCACCAATCCAGCCAGCCTTGGTTTCCTGGCCACCACATCCCAACGTTCCCCGTGTCACCATCTCCCAGCTCATTAGGCTCAGCTCCTTAGGCACATAACACAGCCCTATTCTTCAGAAGAACTCGCCCACGAGTTCCGGGTACTGTCTCCTCATCTCTTCCAAATCAACCCACAGTGCATCCTCTTCGTTTGAACCTTCCCATTGAATCAACAAGTCTGTTCCTGCAGCATTCCCCTTCTTCTTCATCCTCCGAGCCAGTATTTTGTGTATCTTGGGAGCTAGGGTCCCGTCTGCCATAACCTCTGGTAGATTAGGGCTAGGAATAACTCGAGAACCCACCTTCTTTTTCAAGCACGAAACATGGAAGATCGGGTAAATCTTCGAGTGGGGTGGCAGATCGAGCTTGTATGCTACTTCTCCAACTCGTTGGATGACCTGAAACGGGCCAAAGTACTTCGCGGAAAGCTTCAAGTTTCGCCTCACGGCGACAGTCACTTGCCGGTAAGGTCGTAACCTGAGATACACCCAATCTCCCACTTCGAAATGTCTGTCTGTGCGATTTCTATCAGCAAAGTGTTTCATGCGCTCCTGTGCTTCTTGCAGGTTTTCCCGAGCGAGTGACAAGATGAAGTCACGACTCCTCAGCTCTTCTTCGACTGCTTGGACCGCCGTGGAATGGGGTTCAAAGGGTTGCAGTCTTGGTGGAGGTTGCCCATACACAACCTCAAAGGGGGTGAGTCCCGTGGAAGCATGGGCCGAAGTGTTGTATGACCACTCGGCCAAGGCCAACCACTTTGCCCAATCTTTGGGTCTGTCACTTGTAAAACAGCGGAGGTAACCTTCTAACCACTTATTCATTGCTTCTGTCTGACCATCAGTTTGTGGATGGTATGCTGAACTTAGCAGTAGATTAGTGCCACTAAGCTTGAATAATTCTTTCCAAAAAGCACTAGTAAAGACCGCATCTCGGTCACTTACAATTGTCTGTGGAATTCCATGCAATTTGAAAATGTGCTCCATGAATTGTGCTGCGATGTGTGTTGCTGTGTATGGGTGTGATAATGGGATAAAATGACTATACTTGCTGAATCTGTCCACTATCACCATAATAACATCATACCCCTTTGACTTAGGCAGACCCTCAATGAAGTCCATACTGATATCTCTCCATGTCCCTTCTGGTATGGGTAATGGCTGAAGTAAGCCTGCTGGTTTGAGTGTCTCTGTTTTATTTCTTTGACATACATCGCATTCTTTGATGAATTTCCTAACATCATTGCGCATGCCATTCCAGAAAAATTCTCTCTTTAGTCTTGCAAGTGTTTTGTAAGTGCCTGTATGTCCCCCAATTGAACTCCCATGAAATTGTTGTAACACCAATGCATGAAAGTCTTTCATAGTCCCTAGGTGTAATCTGCCCTTGTAGAACACTAGGTCACCTTGCAGCTTGTATTTGGATGAGTCCAACTCCCCTTGTTTGCTGCGAATTATTAATTGTTGCAATTGTGGGTCTGTGTTGCATGCTTGTTCTAGGTCTTTCCACCAAGTAGCCTGTACCACACTAAGTGCTTGTAGTTGTATATCTGCTGCTGTAACTTCTTGACTAGTTGACCCCTGTTCTTCCATCATTTGCCGAGATAGAGCATCAGCTGCTCGATTTTCTCTCCCACATCTGTACTCCACAATAAAGTCATACCCTAGCAGCTTAGATACCCATTTCTGTTGGAATGGAGTCCCTATCTTCTGTTCCAACAGATACTTCAGGGCCTGCTGGTCTGTTCGGACCCTGAACTGGTGCCCCAATAGATAATGCCTCCATTTTCTGATGGCCAGTACTAAGGCCAAAAACTCCTTCTCATACGTAGATAACAATAAGTTTTTGCCCTTCAAAGCCTGACTTAGATAGGCTAAAGGTTTGCCCTCCTGCATCAAAACAGCCCCAATTCCACAACCTGAGGCATCGCATTCCACCACAAAGGGTTTAGCAAAATTAGGTAACCCTAGGACAGGAGGGTTTGTCATGGCTGTCTTGAGGGCTTCAAAGGCCTCAGTAGCCTCCCTTGTCCACTTGAATGCATTCTTCTTTAGCAGTGCTGTTAAGGGTGCTGCTATGCTGCCATATCCCCTCACAAACTTTCTATAATATCCAGTAAGTCCTAGAAAACCTCTTAGAGCTTTTGGACTCTTAGGTATGGGCCATTGCACCATGGCTGAAGTTTTCAATGGATCAGCCTTCACTCCTTCCTGTGCAATAACATAACCCAAGTACTCTACTTCCCTAGACCCAAAAACACATTTAGAAGCCTTTGCATACAGCTGGTGTTGTTTTAGGATGTCTAAAACAGTAATTAAATGTGTTACATGGTCTGCCATAGACTTACTATATATGAGAATGTCATCAAAAAACACCAAAACAAATTTCCTAAGTTGAGCCCGAAATATCCCATTCATCAGCCCTTGAAAAGTAGAAGGGGCATTAGTCAGCCCAAAGGGCATAACTAGGAACTCATAATGTCCCTCATGAGTCCTAAAGGCAGTCTTGGGCACATCATCAGGATTCATCCTGATTTGATGATAGCCTGATCGTAAATCAAGCTTAGAAAACAGAACAGCCCCATGTAATTCATCTAGTAATTCATCAATATTAGGAATTGGGAACTTATCTTTAATGGTGTCCTTGTTGAGGGCGCGGTAATCAATACACATCCGCCAACTCCCATCTGCTTTCCTCACTAGTAGGACTGGAGATGAGTAAGGACTCTGACTTGGCTGAATTATTCCAGTTTGTAGCATGTCCTTGACCAGTTTTTCAATCTCCTCCTTTTGGTAGTAGGGGTAACGATATGGCCTCACACAGGTAGGTGTGGCTGCTTCATGCAATCGAATT
Organism: Salix purpurea; assembly: GCA_027405865.1. Taxonomy (NCBI): domain Eukaryota; kingdom Viridiplantae; phylum Streptophyta; class Magnoliopsida; order Malpighiales; family Salicaceae; genus Salix; species Salix purpurea. The sequence goes on from JAOWLH010000012.1 coordinate 226,594, forward strand.
TGATGGTCATGTCCCCTAGAAGGGGGTAAACCAGTAGGTTCCTGGAAAACATCTTGAAATTGATCCAAGACCTTCTGTAGAGACCCATCTGTGACTGGAAAATTCTGTTCATCCTTTGCCTCCATGAGTTGTAACCATAGACCTCTCCCTTCAATAAGGGTGGTCTTGTTTAGCTTCGGTTCCTCCTCTAAGGGACTAATAGGTGGCTTTAACCCTTGTAGAACTAGGGGTTTACCATTAACAGTGAACTTCATGCTCAAATCTGCAAAGTTCCACTGAATAGTACCTAAGCTTCTCAACCAATCAACCCCTAAGACAACATCACAGCCCCCCAAAGTCAGTAGGTACAAGCTGACTAACACATCACAGTTCTGCATTTTTAAGAACACTGCCTTACAGCAACCCTGGCAAGGGAAAGTTGTCCCATCAGCAACTTGTACTGCCAAGTGGCTCTCCTCCACTGGTAGTTTAAGTCTTCTTGCTACATTCACATCCACAAAGCTATGAGTGCTTCCTGTATCAATTAGAATAGTCAATGAATGCTTTCCTATATGACCAACCAGTCGCATGGTTTTAGGGGAAGATACCCCTGCAATTGCATTCAATGAAATGACCAATAAATCAGCTGTTTGAAGAGGCTGATCATACTGCCCTTGATCATCTTCAGCCTCAAAACTCTCGGTTTCCAGTTCCACACCCTCCAATAAATATAGACTAGGCTTATTACATTTGTGACCAAACTGGTACTTTTCATCACAATTATAACATAAGCCTTTCTCCCTTCTTTCTTGCATCTGGCTTGCACTAAGCCTCTTTATGGGTAGGGGGTATTTTTTTGGAAAGGTTGGGTTATTTTGTGGGGTATTTTGTAGAAGTGGAAATTTGGGAATTGTTGGATTGGGTGCAGGTAGTCTCATTGGTGTTTGTCTAGGGTAGGATGGAAGGTATGTGTTGTTGTGGCTTGTGTTTTGATTTCTAACAGGATGGACTCTTCTGCCTACTTCTTCTTCTTGTAATCGGGCCAACCCGAAGGCTGCAGATAAGGTTGTTGGCCTAAACATGGTAACCATTATGCGCAACTCATCCCTTAACCCACTCAAAAAAGTACTAATTCGAAATTCTTCACTTACACCATTGATTTTGTTGGACAGGATTTCGAAGGCAGTCTGATATTCTTCTACACTCCCAGTTTGCCGCAATTTTGTGAAAGCTCCCACAGGGTCCTCATAAGCCGAAGGCCCAAATCTGGTTCTGAGTGCTACCAAGAATTCCTCCCAATTTGCTGCTGGACTGGAGTCCATTAGCCAACAATACCAGGAAAGCGCCTTCCCCTCCATGTGGAAAGAAGCAATCTGGAGCTTCTGGTCTTCAGGTGTCTGACAATAAGCGAAAAACTGCTGCGCCTTCAAGATCCAATCATGGGGTTCTCCTCCATCAAAATGGGGAAAATCCAGCCTCATCGTCCTTGCCTGGATGCCAGTTGATCCTTCGAGTAAGGATTTTGTGTTTCCTGGAACATTTGTTGAAGTTCCTTCTCCTGCATTATGCCTTCCTGATGAATGAATTAACGTGTCATAATTACTTGTTAAATGGTGTAATTGTTGTAGTACTTGCTCCATGAGAGCACTTTGTCTGCTTTGCTCTTCCCTTATTGTGTTGTTCTCACTGCGTAAGGACGTAATAGCCTCAGCCCACTGAGCTGAGCGAGTTCCTTCTGCCATGCCAGGAACGTACGGCTCTGATACCACTTGTTATGCTTTTTTCTTGTATGAGAATTGTAGATAAATTCTGGTTTGTTGAGGACCCAGACCCTCCTTTGCGTTTAAGCAATAATTTGGATTTTCAAGGTTTTTCTTCATTAATTCAAATACCAACTTAAATACAGAATTGATAGTTCTAAAATAACTACCCACTAATATGCATCGTTCTATCTGGATTAGAACGTGTATAGTGTTATGGATAGATAATAATAAACTGAACAAGTAAAACAAATAACAACAACAATTAATAAATACTGGAAAGTAAATTAATTAAATACTGCAGCTGCCACGTGTCATGCATCCAATGTGCCTAGCTTTCCCTTGTCACCAATCCAGCCAGCCTTGGTTTCCTGGCCACCACATCCCAACGTTCCCCGTGTCACCATCTCCCAGCTCATTAGGCTCAGCTCCTGAGGCACATAACATTGTTACCCTCGAAAGCATGTCAACACCATGCTAATGCTTCTTCTTCTTTTTTCTTTTTTTTTGTTATAGGAGTGAGAGAGAAAATTGAAAAACTAATTAAATCAAGAAAAAAATAACTGAACAAGCTAGATAAATTGATTAGAAAATCCGGGAAAAAAAAAAGTTTAATTTTGGTTTTAATAGATTGAAATCGATTGATCACCACTGGAAAAAACAATATATAAATAAAAATAAACATTATAGGCCAAAGTCAAACTCAGTAGCTCCCCTCCCACAAGTTTTTTCTCATTCTCGAATTTCTACATTCTGATCTTTTCCTTGTCTTTTCTAGTTTCAAGGCTCAAAGTCTCGAAAAACAATAAATAAAGGTATCTTGCTTATCTCTGGTTTAAGTGAACAGGAAGATAAAAATGACATGAGAAAAATCATGTGCATGTTCAGCAATAACTTTTGAGATTTATATATATACATATATATAAAAGGCCGCATTTCTGTGGAGCAATCAAGACATGTATAGAAATGCAGTAAGAAAAACCCAGAAGCCTTCCCCGGTTGCAGGGATTAGTAGCTCTTTCTAGCACCGTCATGGCTACACTCCCTTGACGTGTTTTTTAACATGTACAAGTGTTTGCTGGTCTACATAGCCAAAAGCAAGGAGTGTCAAAAAGAAGTTCACAGGGAAACCTCAACTTAATTTGTTGCAGAAGAAGGTCAATCTGTCATTGTTCAATGACTTTTTTTTGTCGAATTTTCTTCAAAAAGATGCTGTTGTACAGGAAAACATTAGCAAAAACATTGATGAAAGGACCCAGTCAAGTCCAGTGACAGTGGCGATAGATATTTTGCTGCCATTCGAGCTCACCCTGGACGTGCTGTAAAATGGATGTAAAGACTGCTGGGCAAAGTATTTTCAGGCTAAAAATACTTTTGGAAAACACAGTTTTATCACAATCTCAAGCACATGCGTGCATCGATGACATACAAATTATCCAAGACTAGGATTTGTAAATATTAAATTGGTCGAGAAAAGTGTCATCAACCAGCTCCATTGATATCATTCACAACAAAGTAATCTCTTCTTCGACACAATATACTGATATCTCACAACATTTTTCTTTCTATTCTATTTTACATAATCTCAATCCCCTCAGTCGTGTATGGTTCTCTACAGTATCAAAGCCACCCCATCACAACCTTCAAGCCCTAGGTTAAAAATAATGAAAAAATAAAATAAAAGAGGGCGCCAGACACTTAAACTATACATACACCATGTGAGTTTGAAGAAGAAGAAGAAGACACTGCCTGTCTATCACCATCACCAGTGGATACTTATATAGGAAAAAAGAAAAAAGGAATGGCAAAGTGAGTCTACAGCACATACTATTACACAGGTATGACATCATTCTTTGAAGTGTCTTCGCATCTCAAAACAATACCCTCGAGGCTGGCCGGAAAGATACATTTGGTCCATTGGCACCCACTCGTGATAGGCTCAGGGGGAGGGACGATCATAAGTACATTTTCATTCCTTTGAACAACTCCCGTAACACTAACTGTGCTTCCTTCTTTGATATACCTACACACACAAAACATTTGCAGTTTTTCTAAGTTCGCGTGCAACCCATCAAAGGCATTAAAGATAGCAACTGGTATAAACAGAAAATAATGCTAGGATATGTGATGTTCTGGGGACAAGAAAATTACCAGTCCAGATCAAATAAACTTGTTCAACTTGTCAAGAAACAAACGTGGACCAGATGGCAATTTGATGGGGGGCTATTATTATAAACAGGTTTAGCTAATCCAACTCGACCACCACAACAAATTAAGACCGCACCCGACCGAACACTACAGAAAAAAGAAGCCCCATTGTTGTTGACCAACAAAGTCACCAATTCAGAAAGAAAACACCTCATATTTCACTGTTTCTTGTGATTTTCTACCAATTGAATTTTACACCATAACCCGATGATCTTCTCTTTGCTGAATATTAAGACCTGAATTATACAGAATATAAATGTCTTGAATCACTTCTGGTCCCAGCATTTGTTTTTATACACATGAAATAACTATGATCGAGGGTCAAACAATTACTATGATTTTTAAACTGTAAAGCCCTATTATGTAATTGTATAGATAGCTGCTCAAGGGTATAATGAACCTTATGGGTTATAATAATAAATTCAAGCAAGTGAGAGTACTGCCTTCCTTCCCCTCTCAAATTGCACCTCTCTCTTCCCATCCTGATTTCACAAGCAGCCTAGGAAGAAAACATATTCCTAAATGCGGCTAGGTGTGTCCCAGAAGATCATTATTGCAGAGGTAAAGAGGAAAAACAGACTGTTTTGTACTGGCACATAAATTTGCATAGACCAAAAGATAATGATGAAATCAACATTATCAACAAAAGAAAGCATTTTACCCTTCTTTCATTCGCATCATTCGATCATCGCTTGAAAGATTTCTTTCTCCCAACCATTTGATGAACTCTGGAGACAACTCTTCAGTACCCGGGTTGACATCAATGACAAGGGAGTCATCAACATAAGGAGTCACCCTCGCTCCATAGCCTGTTTTAACCAATGCTCTCAATCCAGATTGAAAATCAGAAATGTAGAAGTCAACAGCACGCCTCTGTAAAATAGGTTTTACAGAACTTCCATTAAGAAATGAACAAACTCAAAACCCAATAATATTTATAATCAATGGGCACATCAGTCTGTTGACAATGACATGTAAAACAAAAAAAAACAACTGAACATGAATAGGAGAAAAGATGTTATTGACATCAATAAGAGGGTGAGACATTGCCCAGAAAATTGAAAACTATAGAAAGTAATTCATGCCAACTAGCTCCCCAAGTAGAGACAACATGTAGCAATCACCAATTCATCTATACACATGAGGCAAAGTGTTTAAGATATTTCTCAAGTCTTCATGAAATATAAAATGACAGAAGTATCTCTTCCCAGTAAATACTAATTGTTGACAAAATTCTCCCAGAAACATAATATTGCAAAATACTTACAAACACTATAATCCTTTTAAATTAATCTAATCAACATTTCAATCACTCACTTCTAATGATCTGAGTCCCCAGCTGAAACGACGATGAGTTGGGTTGGCTGCTTTTGAATCCCATCCTCTGTACTCATACAAACTTGTGGAGGTATATACACATCTAGGAATTCTTTGGAAGGATGACTCCAGGGGCATGTTACCACAGGTAACCACCTTCGAAAATACGATATAGCAGTGTACATGAATTAGTAGAGCAAATGAAAATCAATGATTAAAACAGCATAAACAGTGCCTTCAAATGTATTGGAAGATATGCATTGTAAGGAAATCACATCCACGCCAATTAAAAAAGTCAGTTACAAACAACAATATTTATTAGGGTATTAACCCTCATTTGCCCAATCCTCCCAGAACAATATCTTTCTTCCAATATGGATTCATGTCAGTATATAAGATGCAGGTATACAAGATCTAGCATAAAGCTTGGTAGATAGATCCACAGCTTATAAACCAATGCAAAGATAGCTGAGCAGTTGAAGATACACTGCTTAGTGATTATACAATATGAGAGCGCACATGCGTGCACACAAAAGCACAGATGCTGGAAGCTCAGCTTTAAATACGACTTAAACAGAGTTTGGTGACTTGTATTTTCACTTCCAGCTACTGCCCACTGCAATTTTATTTATCTAATGCCGGTTCTTATTTGAAGGAAGATTAGCTTTCAATCCAAATCTTATTCATAGAACTAATACAATCTCTTCATTACATTTTGAATGCATTAGTGATAATTAATGGTATGTTGAGATCTGCATAGAAACTTGCAAACAAGTATAATGAGGAAAAAACCTTAGTTAAAATAAATCCATCAAGACAGTGACAGGCTTAACATACAGAAATAAATTTTAGAAATGAAAATATATACCCCAGAGATCTTCACAAATTGCCCATTTTTGGCATTTCGTAGCTCAGCATCTGGGTAATGAGCAATGTAAGCCACGATAGCTTTTCTCCCAAAACAGGTATTCCATATGAACAATGAAGCAACAGCACCAAAAAGAACCACAACAACAATTAAGAGAATGGCATTATGGACTGCTGCAAGGATAAAACCACCAGCAATGAAACCCATTAAAAAAAGTAGAATCAATGACCACAATATTAGCTTTGGGAAGTTCCTTCTGAAGGAAAAGTCATCATCTTGGCTAAGAACAGTCACGGCCTGATTATGAATAATAGCGGAACCTGGGATTTTCATTGAACCCGTAGATTCTAAGGGACCAGATACCTTCCGAGGTGCCCCAGATGAATTTAAAGGGCCTGAAGATATAGGACCAGATGTAATCAGACCAGTAGTAGGAAGAACAGGTGGAATAGGACCAGAGTTTTGGCGGCCAGAAGGTGTTACTCCACCTGACTGAGGACCAGACAACTTCTTTACTGGCTCTCCATGTTTATTTAGGGGTCCAGAATTTGATTTTTTTAATGAAGATGAACCAGTTCCTCCAGAAGACACTGCACCTGATGTAGTATAATAAGAAGCCCGAGCAGCAGGATTAGGCATAATTGGTCCTGAATGTGAAGCAGCACCTCCAAATGATCCAGTCCTTGGAGGAGCGCCGGTTATAGGTCCAGATTTCCTAGACTTTGAGCCATCCACAGGAATATCAAACATTTTCCCCAACTCTCCAGACTTTTTTATATCACCACCAGTATATGGCATGGCCACTGAGCTCATTGTTGGGGCCTTTTCCTTAGGCTGTTCAGGTCGGCCTGATACATAAAGGCCATTGCTGAGTTGATGAGATGGGAACCGAGAACCCATCTAGCTAATTTAGGATTCCACAGGAGGTTCTGTGCAACAAATGCTACTGTGTAGAGTGATCAACGGTCAAAGCCCTCCTAAGAAGAGAGAACATGTTAGTATTTAGATGAATTCTTTGGAAAAAACAGTTGTTGGAGTATTCTTTAGGGCTATTAATAACCTCTGAAATAAAGATTCAATTGACAAAACCAGCGCAGCATGATAAAGAGCACCAATTAAATGTCCAACAAATGAAGGCCAATTTGTTCACCTATCTCAAGTAAAGGTACTAAATATGACAGATCCCAAAGGACCAAAACACCATGAAAGTTGGCCAAAATCAAATCACCAAAAAGTAACAACGCATTAAGTATCACGAGAGCCTGTAAAACTATCCAAATTTTCAGCAAACTCAGTATTGCAAACATGCTGCTATTTCCAGGCACTTGAGGACCCACCTTCAGCACTATCTGAGATATTCCTTCGACTTCTTATCAAGTAAACCAAAAGGTGTGCCTAAACAGAACCGCCGCCGCCTCAAAAAAAAAAAATCTCCAAAAGAAAAAATTCTCAAGACTGAGGTCCTAATATGCTTCCAAATTCACCACTCAAATAGCATTCTCGTATCTTAAAATCATGGAAGATTTAGTCTAGATCAAGAGGAAGATAACCAGGTTGGCCCGAGGAATTTATCTCAAAGAAGCTCAAAATAATGAAAAAGGCACAATTGTAAATTTTCTATAATATTATTTTCTTAGCAGATACATAGGAATCAAAACAACGTAGAAAGTCAATCGTAAACCTTTCTGACATTTTATGTATAGAACCAAAATCCATCATCCAAATCACGGAATTAAGTGCTACAAAATAAGTATTTTAAGCATACCCCAGATTAAAGATAAGATCAAGCATTCTGAAACAAGGAACCCAATGCATAGGGTTTAGCAGCTTGGGTTCGAAGTCCTGTATTCTTCTGTTTGCAGCAGTTTTTTAAACCACTGCAAGCACATAGCAAACTAAAAATTCCCTGTACCCCGAAAGCGAGATACCTAACCTTCCATCCCAAGTAAGAAAATCACAAAACACCCAAGGAATCAGAACACACAGGCCAAATCTAAGAAATAAAGCATTCCAATACTGACACTCTGAACACAAAGCGCCAAAACTATTGAGATCTAAACATACAAGTAGAGATTTCAAAAGGTTATGGCTTAACTTAGAGTGATACTTCACTATGTATAAACAAAAAATGGCAAATCTAGGAGTCAACAAAAACATCCTGCACACTCAGAATATCAAAACCGATCAAAGGAATCAACTTTATAGCTCAAATCAAGAAAACAAACTACGCAAAGACTCATCCTTTTTCTGGTGTTTTGAGAAAACTGAAACAAGGGGGGGCTAAGTGGGGAAAAAGAAGACATTTTCTCTCTAACTCATACCTGAACAGACAGAACACAGCGTTGTTGAAATCTGGAGAAAATTATGAGGAGACGAGACGACAATAACCGCAACAACATGGGCGAGTTAAAAGACAAAAAACAATTGTGATGGTACTCCTAGTACTGACCAACGCCCCCCCTCTTTCTCTCTAGAAAGTGACCTCTCTGTCTGTCTGTCTCTCTCTCAAATGAATCCCACTGCCCCTCTCTCACTAAAAAGTTAAAGGGCCCCTCACTCTGTCTCTCTCTCTAAGGATCTCTCCTTTTCTTGCCTTTGCTTTCCTTTTGCGCGCTTGAGAGTGTCACTTGAGAGAGACGCAAGGCCCGCGAACACTTGGTGAGCTGTCTTGTCCGGCAACAGCCTGCAAAACCTCTTCATAGGGGAAGAAAAAAAAACAAATATATATATATATATATATTTTTTTTTTTTTGTTATTATTATTTTAAAGCTGAATATTTTTTTACACTATTCAGGGTTATTAATCCCGTACCGTTCCGGCCGGAACGGCCCGTCCCAGTCGGAATTCCGGGACAAAACGGCGACGTTTTTGTCCCGGGTAGAATTCCGGACCGATCCGGCCGTTCCGCCCAAATTCCGGCCGGAATGCCCCGGTTTTGTACCGGCGGTCCCGTTCCGGTGTAAGCATAAAACGACGTCGTTTACACTTGAATGAAAACGACGTCGTTTAGGGAGTTAATAAACCCCCAAAACCCATTTCCCTTTCCCATTTCCCCGATTTCTGAAACCCTAAATCTATTCCCCCAATTCCCCGATTTCTTTTTACCCAAATCGTTGCTTCTGGTACCGGAAAACTCAAATATCACTCATCTGATCCTTCTCTCCCTTCTCAAAGCACTATTTGGCACGGAAAAGGAAGAAAAAAGCCCTGCTCTTCCCTGAATTGTCAGGTATCACAGACGATAATTTGTGCTCTCTATTTTTTGTTTTGTTCTTCTCGTCTGAAATCAACTTCTTAAAGTCAAGATGAGATTGACATCATCGTCGTAAAATGTATGTTCTGACCATGCGCGTCATATTCTTGTAGTCTAGTATGGGATTTTCAACAGGACATTGATCCGGAATGTAATCTTTGTAAGAAAAATAATCAAGAACAGCTAATTTGTATGAGTAGAATTATGATACACCATTACTAGATATGTGTGTGTGTTTGTGTTCATAAAAGAACCATTTAGGTAAGAATGATGACATATCCACGTTCTGGCATGCAAATTAATATAGTTCAAATGTTTACAGTTGATAATAGAACACTGTCGTATATCAGGCAAAAAAAATGAACAGAGAAATCCTAAAATATGCTAAGATTTTCCTCCCTGGTAGCCTTAAAAGTATGAAGAGAAATGGCACAGTATAATATCTCTTGGGCATTATAAAGCATGATTTAAATAAAGTTTGAAATAATAGAGAGAAACTATGTTTGTTTATTAGCTTCAAGTCTAGAAACAGCATTTTGCTTTCCACTGTCAATTTAGAACTGCTGGTGTAGGTAATAACATTGCTTCCCCTTTGATGAATGTCAGGCACATAAGAGGTCCACTTGTTTACAGTATATATATATATAAATATGTAAAACAACAGACACGTGAACATGCACCAGACATCAGATTTAGAAGTTGAAAATAGTGAATATTGGCAACTTGTGGTGTTGGTAAAAGCAGCTGCTAATGTGCATTCTGTCAATGAGGTTTCACAAATTCTAGTTTCGTAATTATTCACAGAGCAACTAAGTAAGCTACCAGTTAGAAAGTTGGATGTGCTTAAGAATACATGCTGTTAAGAATGTTAAGAATACATGCATCATCATTTATACAACAATTGAAACAAGGAATTCAAATCCTACAAGGTAGAAACCCATCGGATAATGAATGCTTGATAATGTGGGATTGATGTTGTTGATGCTTGATAATAAATGCTTGATGTTGTTGATGCTTGATAATGGAAATGCTTTTCGTTTTCGTGCTCTATATTTACTGATACATGGTTGATAATGCAAAATACGAGGCTTGTTCATATGTTGACAAACCCAGATTAAATTACTCATGTATAGTCCTTGTAATTCTTTTTACATGCCTAACTTGTGTTATCTTTTTACAACAGATTAAATTACATGGCTGAAAACTCATCTAGTGGTGGGACTTCCATGTATTCAGCTCCAACAAGATCAGATGATCCAGCATGGGCTCATGGACAGGTGGTTCCTGGTGTAAAGAATGCAAGTATATGCATTTATTGTAATAAACGGATCAATGGTGGTGGTGTTACTCGGTTGAAGTACCACCTTGCTGGTATTAAAGGTGAAGTTGAAGCTTGTAAAAAGGTCCCTCCGGAGGTTAAGTGGCAAATGAAACAAATGGTAGATGAGATGACGATGGAGAAAGAGAGAAGAAAAAGACTTAGAACCGATATTGGAAATTCTCAATCAGCTTCCAATGATGAAGAAATAGCAGAGGGTGATGCTGCAAATCCTCGTTCGGGTGATATACGTTCACAAACAAGTAGAAGAACGACAGTGCAAGGAACAAGTACATCTGGAAGAAGGATTCCTTTATTTGCTCCACGAACTACCCCGGGTTCCCAGCCTAGTATTAGAAGTGCAATGGCTACTAAAGAGATGGAACACAATGCAAGAATAGCAGTAGCAACATGGTGGTATGATGCTAATATACCATTTAACAGTGCTAATTCGTATTATTATCAGCCACTGCTAGATGCCGTAGCATCCATAGGACCTGGGTTTAAAGGCCCATCATTTCATGATTTAAGAGGACCACTTTTGAAAGATGTAGTTCATAATGTCCATGAATACATTTTAAATATCAAGGCTGATTGGAGAGTTTATGGATGTTCAATTATGGCTGACGGGTGGACAAATACGAGGAATGCACCAATTGTGAATTTCCTTGCCTATTCTCCGAGAGGCACCGTATTCTTGAAGTCTGTTGACACTTCAGGACTTCGAAAAGATAAAGAGACATTGCTGGAGATGTTTGATGAAGTTGTCAAAGAAGTTGGACAAGAGAATATTGTCCAATTTGTTAGTGATAATGAGGCTTCATTTAAGGCTGCTGGGAAAGCTTTGCAGCAAAGGTATGGCACCTTTTTTTGGTCTCCTTGTGCTGCCCATTGCATTGATTTAATGCTAGAAAATATTTGTGATCCGAGATATTTTCCAATGATTGATGAAACCATTAAAAAGGCAAGAAATATAACCAAGTTTATATATAATCATGCATGGGTTCTAGCTTTGATGAGGAAAGAATTCACAAATGGACATGATTTATGTCGTCCTGGCATAACAAGGTTTGCAACCCATTTCTTAAGCCTCCAATGTATACTGAAGTTTAAGAAGGAGCTTCGACAAATGTTTACTTGCACAAAATGGGTTGAATCAAGTCATGGCAAAAGTCGGGTTGGAAAGGAAATTGCTGCTATAATTTTACAAGATAACGACTTTTGGCCGAGATGTGCACATATTGTCAACGTCAGCGAGCCTTTAGTACGAGTTCTAAGGTTAGCAGACAGTGAAGAAAAACCATCAATGGGCTATTTATATGAGGCAATGGATAAAGCAAAAGAAGCCATCAAAATAAGGTTGAAAAATAGAATGTCTCAATATGGACCATATATTCGGGTAATTGATGCTAGATGGGATAAGCAACTTCATAGTCCATTACATGCAGCAGGATGTTTTCTTAATCCTGCAATATATTTTAGGCCTTCTTTTTCAAAACAAAGGGAGGTAACTCGAGGTTTGCTTACCACAATTATGAGATTGGTTCCTGATTGTGATACTCAAGATAACATCAGTGCCCAAATTGAGGAGTATAAGAGAGCAACTGGTCTTTTTGGTGTAACCATGGCTATTCGTCAAAGAGAAAAGTTAAATCCAGGTAACAACTTTTATTTTTTACAATATAATGTCTTTTTTTTATCTATAATATTTGATTTATTCAAAATTTGTTATCTAGTTTCATGGTGGGACCAATTCGGCATTGATACTCCAGAACTTCAAAAGTTTGCAATTCGAGTTCTTAGTCAATGTTGTAGTGCAACTGGGTGCGAAAGAAATTGGAGTGTATTTGAATTCATCCATTCAAAAAACCGAAATAGGCTTGAGCACAAGAGATTAAACGATTTAGTATTTGTTCGCTATAATCTAAAGATTCAACAGAGGTAAGTAAAATATCAATATTATTATATTAGTAATTATTTTCTATTACATTGCTATTAATTTTTTAATTTCTTTCGTGTTTATTCTTTGTAGGAATATGAGCAGAACAAGAGATGCTTTAGATCCCATTAGCCTTGACAACATTGATCTATTGAATGAATGGATTTGTGAAGAACCCGGTCTTCTTGATGGAGATGACATAAGTTGGGAGAGTATCGAACCACCTTTCGCTACTTTAAATTTGGATGATGACGAGACATGTGTAAATGAGGAGAATGAGCTTGGTGGAGATGACCAGCTATTGGAATGTCTTGCTGACGACTCTCCTTATGTTCCACAGCCAGATCAAGATCCTTATTTTTATATTAATGATGTAGTAGAGGATGTTTGATGTATTTTTCTTTTATTTTAGAACATTTTATTTTCATAATATTTTGGAATTTCAAAGATGTTTCTAATTTTGAGATTATGTTTGTATTGTATAATTTAAATTTCATTTATCTTGAATTTAAATTATACTTGTTAAATTAATATTTTATTTTTTTCATATATATAATTAAATAAAAATGAACAGTACAAAACCGGAACGGTACCCGGAACGGTACCGAAACCGGGACGTTCCGTTCCAAACACAAATCCGGGGCGGTGCCCGGGGCGGGATCAATAACCTAGTATCATTAACGTTAAACAAGAATATACTAATCACAATTGAGAATCAATAATAAAACTACCAGAACAGTTTAGTAATTCAAACAAACAAATCCCACAAACTTGTCTCCCTGCTGTTCTTGGGTCATGGAAGTGATCCGATAGGGACTGAAGGATAAATCTAATCTGATCAGATGAATACTAACCATTTCTAGCTTGAATACATAAATAAAAATTAAAGTTGATAGATAATAAATAAGGCATATATATTATTAAATTTAATTCAAAATCCAGCCATGATCTAAAATATATAGTTATAGTATTTTTTAATCTTTTTATACAATATAATATATACATGCCTTAGTATTGATATATAAAACTCACATATAAAAATATTTATTATTATTATTATATCATTTAATATAAATATATATACTTCAAATATATATTAACTATTTTATTTTTTTATTGATTAATAAACAATGATAGATAATAAATACTCGTTAAATACTTTAAGTCCTATAAATAATTTATAATTTTTTTATTCAATAAACAATAAATAAAATATAGATATAAGAAAATTCGACACATATACATTCACTAGCGTCCCTAATTATTATAAAATATACTAAGAGAGCTCGGTGTTTCACTGTAGCTTATGAGTGAAAATATTGTGGATTGTAATAGTGTATTTTTGGATCGGTTCGATTTTTAGTTCAGTCGGTTTACCAGTTCATTGCTTTTTTTATCATCACTTGCACAGTAAATTAACATTTTTAGCTCTCGAAAAAGACAAAAAAACGGGTTTAACACTGAGGGGCTTCACGGTAATTACACATTTTTAAAAAAAAATAGCTAAATACTAATACGCTCCCATATAAGACAAAAAAATACATTTGGTCGAGAGGGTTATCACAGGTATTTTCTATTTTTTGAAAATGACGAAATACTAATGTGTCCCCCAATAAGACAAAATTAAAGAATTAGTTGTAGGGGTGTTCCGGTAATTGATCACATTAATTTATTAATATTTGCCAAAAATTTGGTGCGAGTGTCCCGCACGCTCCAGAAGGTGCTCAGTCTCACGCCCGCTTCTAGTGGTGCGTGCGACTTTCTCTAGCTGATGAAAATGAGCTTTCGGGGTCTCAGAAGATGCGACGCAGTTTGGTCTTCCATCTGGGGTGGCGCGTGTAGGGTAATGGTTGTCAACGTCGTGACGGTGGTCGGTTAAACTTTATTTTCCTGTTGCTCTCTCTCCTGCACGCTAAAAGTACAGGATAGCCCCGGGGTGTTTGCGTTATTCACTTTAGTCCCTATTCTTTGAATTTATTGTATGGTCCTGATTTCTGTTATATAAGTTTTGATTATTTCAATTGGGTCCTTTGATTGAAATTAATTATATATTTAGGTTTTACTTCTGTCCTCCTTCTTATAATTTTCATATTGGGTTTAAATACCTTAATTTATTCGGTACATAATTTTTTATTTTTTCAATTTTGTCATTTGATTGAAATTGATAATATATTTGATTTTTATTTCGGCCCATATACTTTTAATTGTTGGGCAATTAACTAGTAATGACTAAAAAGAAAAACATGTTAACCGGAGAAAAGGACAAGAGATAATGGCAGAACTGGCAGAGCCACTTTGAAGGTTTTGGATAAAATTATAAACGGACTATTTGAAAATGTATATTATTATTTTTTTATCTACATTTAAGAAATAAAATCTTTTATTTTTGTTAAATAGAGGTAATTTTGACTTCGTAAAGTGAAATGAATAGATACATCTCATGGAAGTGTGATTCTTGAGAGAAGTTGGCTCGAGGTAAAACAATGACAGATAAGACCCGGGTAGTCGTGATCCGATGCAATCGGGATGACAGAAAAGAAGAAAGGGAAGTTTGGGTTGAGAATGGCTACGAACGTGAATCAAGGACATGACCTTTGAGACCACCCCTTTTATGACATCTGCTGTCATGCACGTCGCCGCCGTTGAAAACCAGATGCAGTCGCCTTCTTCCCTCCCACCTGGAAAGTTAAAAGCCACCAAACCCATGTTTTTATTTTATCTACAGCCATGATGCCGTGCCCAGGCAACTGGGTGGATGCATGGAGCATTAACAGAGAGAAAACAGCTCTAATAAATACTGAAAATTGTTCGCAACGCAGCTGGTAGAAAAGTAAACATATATAGATAGATAGAGATAGAGAGGGAGAGGGAGAGGGAGAGGGGGAGAGAGAGAGAGAGTTGTCTCCACTCTCCGGTGTTGCTTTCTGTCTTCATGAACAGAGCTCTGTCTCCTGTGTATCCTCAATTTGTATATGCACCTACCTATTAATTATTCAATTGGTATCACTGTTTAAGTTTTCTTTTCCATGAATTATCTATGGTATTTGGGTTAACTCGCATGTTTCTCTATGCAACTCGCTTATGGTACTTGAGTCGAATATCAACACATAAGAACTCGTTAGGATTAGTTAGTGAAAACCTCAAATAAGCATGTAACCCAGGAGTATGGTATTTATCCCGGACGAATTACAAATCTTAATCACAAGAAGCCATTCTCAAATTTAAGTGTGGTATTTTACTCTAATTTGCATTCATTTGACCTAATTAAAAGTCTAAATGATGATCAAACATCAAGATTGTCAATCATGTTTTGAAGCACAGTGATCAAGAATCCAACATCAAGTGAAAATCAATAGACAGGGGAAATAAGGGATGGTGGCAGCGCAGCGCAGTGGAGTGGATGATGATCCAGCTAGGAATTTAGCATATTACACCTGCTTCCTGGAGATGAGCCTGTGCCTGAGATGAGAATTGGAGATCAGGTGTCCACAGCGCAGCAATTTTCCATCAAGATATTTGAACACCAAAAGAAGAGAAGCTGGAAGAGATGGTGACGACAGAAATCAAAATCATGAAATCATTAATTCATCCTCGCACTGTACAGCTCCATGCTGTAGACCCCAGCTTATACGTACAGGTTCACCCTGGCTGATTCTTTCAAGAGCTTTCATGGAGTATTAATTGTGCCCAAGGACGCGGCAACCTTCCAAGAAAACCACTAATGTACTTCAGCATCCCCACTTGAATCCTATTTACACACTGTGTATGCAGCAGTAAACAAAAGGTACAATAGTTCGGGAAGTTCTGCAGATGACGAATCGCTCTTATGATCACAGAATGCTAAGTGACCAAGTTATGAGTAAGAGTGCAGAGGCTTCAAAGCCTGCAGGGGAGGTTCTGTGCTCGGATTGGGGTTAGGATTCTTGATTTCTAAGATTGCCAGTGCAGAGAAATTCAGTATCTATCTAATCTAATCTAGTCTAGTCTGAAAATTATTCCACATAAATTACAGGTTATGAGATTAAGATAACATATAATAACACCTGTGTTAAAATGAGCATGCTAGCCAACTTCTGGCTGTCATCTCTGCGTTCCAGTACGATCACACGGGGATAGGGGAGCTTGTGTGGTTACGATTAGGCAGTGGACCTAGTCAACAACAAGAATCAATCACGACTCTCCATTGGATTCTTGCAAACTTTAAACCACATCCACATTCCACCACCACCTTTTTCTCCCTCGCCGACCCCAACTTCTCTCTCCATACCACCCCAGCCAGCGTCATCTAACTTGTCAATCCATCCTTCTCTATAAATCCACCCACGCTTCTTCAACCTTGCCTGGTTTGGAAATTAAGGCAGATCAGGAGCTGGGTCATGGAGCTGAGGGAGGATGGTTTTCAAGAACATGAATCCCATGGAGTGTTGTGCATGTTAGATCAAATTTACCAAATATCCCTCGAATAGAAAAGGTGTCAGCTGAACGTGGCCTTATGAAATTTAAGTTTTAGGCCAGCCAGCCAGGATCATTATTCTTTCCTGAGCACTGCAAGTCAATAAATATTCAATTTGATTGAGAAAGTTTGGTGCTGGTGGTGAAAAACCGGGGGCATGAAAGGGAACCGCCCGGGTTTTGTGAGCACGGATGGATATTATTTTGTTGAGTTTTGGCATGAATCATGATATTTACACGATAATGTTATTATAAAAATGGATTGATAAGCTTTAGAGACGCCGCCATGAATTCGGTAGCCGTGAAAGCTGGCCGCTTGACCACAAGCATTATGAAACTAATTTCTGCAATCACTGCATCCTGCCCTCATGAATCAAGACTAGCAACACTTTTAGAGGAAATTAATTTAGATTTAAATAACAGATGAAAGGTCAGTCATGAAATGAATCCACAGCCGCAAGAGCATGTTGCTGTGAGATCCTGGGCGTTTATTGTTAGCAATGGATCGAGCCCATCACAAGCACATTGCTGTGAAAGTCATGTAATTAACATCTTCATTAGCGGGCAGAGAAATGGTGGTTATGCAGTAATAAAGTCCTCGTGTTGAGTTATCATACCTAGTTAAAAAATACTTTCAAAACATGAAAATCAAGAAGTATATTCTCTCTCTGTGTGTGTATTTATATATACATATATATATATATATATGTAATCCAAAAACAATAGTAAAATGCTATCAAACAAGAGAATATATCTTAAGAACAAGTCGTTTTTGTTATCTCAAGAACTATTTGATTTCTGAGACAGATTCTTTAGTGTACGTTCATCTTAAGTCATAATTAACACATAAAAACTACTGCAAAAACATTGAAAAATCCTAATCTCCACACACACAGGTGAACCTCTTCCACATAATGCTCTGCAGCCTGCTCGTACGTACGGCTCACGCAGAGCACTCGGCCCACCCTTCTTCCATTTTTTTCTGTAGCTGCAGTCTCTTGCTTCTCAACGCCTGTTCTATCTTCATTTCAACGGTCACGATAAGCTTGCAGGGAACCCCAGATGCCTCCTCTAACCTCCTCAGATTTTGCAGCGTTGCAGCAGACTTGTCCCCGCATAATCTGACCCCGAACCAAAACGCCGCCGCCGAGCTCACTCTGAAAGGCAGAGCCAATCTCCCAAAGCACAGCGCCATCGCCCGGGTGGCTCTCTGTACCACCAAATTGCTATTTAGCCCCAGCCTTTTGCACCAATTTACAAAAACACCCTCTGGCCTCAGATTCCTCACCGGAATATTCTTCGCTGCGCTGGAAGATGACGTCGTTTTGACCCCTTTTCTTGTGTTCTCAGAGCGCGTCGTTTCGGTGCTTGAAATGCAATCAGAGGATAGAGTGCTAGAGGAGGAGAGAGAGTAGGAGAGGGAGTCCAACTCCTTGTTTCCTGGCGAGCAGGAGAGGCAGGTGGCACGGCTAAGAGATGGGGTGGTGCCGGAGAATGAATTTCCTGTGCTAGAACCGCAACCGGAGCAGATTACACGGCGAAGATGGCGAGCAACAAGGAAGTTAGCATTATGAACGTTAGAATCACAGTCAAAACAAAGATACGCAGCATCTGAATCGCAGTAGACATCGGCTTCTCTTTTGCAAAGCTCGCAAACTTTAACAGCCATTTATGGTCACCAGCTTTCACGGTTTAAACAGCGTCAGGGCAATAAAATATTACAATCCAAGAAAGCTTGAGGTATAGGGTGAGAGTTTGGTCAGAGATTTGAAGAGAGAGAGAAGGTGAGAGAGAGAGAGGGGCGGCAGTGAAGAAGGTGGTTGGTGGTAATTTAAAGAGGTGGGGGCTGAAAGATATAGGCTGAAAAAGGGCGGTGATGAGATGGGTGATAGGATTTTGTGTGTGTAGAAATGAAGGAGAGGAGAAGGGCGGAGAAGAGGTGGCTGGCTATATAGGGTGGTGATATGGTGTCATGCTACTACTACGTTTCTTTCACTTTTGTCCACATGTTAGAGAACCTCGTTTCCGTCGAACTGCTTATTTGCGAGGTGGTTGAGTTAGAGTCTTTTTCAAAATGAATTAAAATAATATTAGCATATAAAAATAATTTAAAAATATTTAATATAAAAAAAACATCAAAATATTCTGTTTTTATTTTTTTGCATTATCGTCCTTTATTTTCCGACTAATTATATCAATTAGCATCTCTTAAAAGTTAAAACCCATCTGGTATCTCAATGCACCGCGCAAAAACATCAATCTCATGTTGTTTTATTGAAGAAAAGAACACGTAGTTTTGTTTTTAATTTTGACATGGCGTCAATTATGTGAAGATACGCCGTCAAACTCCAAGTGATGATTGAGCTCTCAACAAATATCAAGAATATTATTATACTAACGGAGAACTGTTAGTTTTTATACACAAACTATATTTAACATCGATCGATTTTATTATTAACTTGTTTTAATTCTTCAATTTAATACTTGAATATACATACATATAAAAAAAAAAGGTTGAGGCTCTCGTGGATGACGTGGCTCTATACATATCTTGGGCGGGGGGGGAGGACATGCCACCACGCATCCAATAATCAAGAACAGGAGGGTGCCCTGCCCTTCTGAAGGGACAATTACTGGAAACTGAAGATAGATATTGTGATTGCTGCCGGGGGGGGGGGGGGGGTAATCGGAATTCATGGAGATCATCATGAGGGTGTGAATAGAAAACATTGTAAATTACGTAAAGCAGAGGATTGGAGATCATGGGGAAACCAAGAGTACAAAAATCAGCGTGCTGCCTTGGAATAAATTAGCAAAAATACAAGGGCATCAGAATAAATGACTGCGACAGGTCGTCTTTTTTTAAAAACAACAATATATGTGTGGTCGAGTCTTCAAAAATATCTGCAGCTTTCAGCAAACATCGAATGGCGTGGGGATTATTTTATTAACTTTTAATTCTCGACCCTCACATCCACAATTCTTCTCAACCAAGAATTTGAAAACCGACTGTAAGAGATCGACACGTGTCGAAACTTGAATACGTCCTCGTCACTTGACCTGGCCCCTCTTTTTTCATGTGTTCCATATTGTGACAGCACTTTCTTCATCCTGTAAATTTGTGCTTTTATTCCTCTTTTGCCCCCGTCCCATCTGTCAATCGTCGCTAGCTTCTACTTTTATTATTCTACCCACAAACCTGGTAATTGGCAACTGCGATAAATCGATAGCATGGTTATTCCAATACCTGCCAGAATTTACTCTGCTCAAAATGATATTTGCGATAAAAAAATTCTCAACCGCCCGAGCCGTCCAGGTCAGCATGATATCGTTGTTTTAAAAACAATTTTTATTTAAAAGTATATTAAAAAATAATTATTTTATTTTTAAAAATTATTTTTAATACCGACACATATAAAAGTTGAAACTTGCTGTCAAACAAACAGCCAGCTGCAGGATGGCCATAGGCTGACCGAGTGACGTCACCAAGGTAAAATGACGACTCCCTCCCTCCCTCCCGTGCTGTAATTTTCCAAGTTCGAAATTCAAAACGGAACGTGACATTTAGCTAAGTGGCACAACCCACACCGATGATGCTTTTGATTTCAGCCACACAAATGGCTCCACAAGAGGGAGATGCCATCCTCAAAATACAAAACTCTTTGAGAGCCAGTGACCGTCAACGTGGCAGGAATACATGAGGCTAGAAGTGGAGGATGATAGGATACCACGCACTAGTGCCACCCACGGTGGTTGCGTTGTTGTATCATTATCTCAAACCACATGAGTAGCGTGATCGGAATGATTTGCGCGGGACCCAGCTGATGACATGGGCTGCTTTTGTGTATCCTTTCAATCATAGCTAGTGGCCGGGCATTGATTGATGGGGAGTGGGCAATGGGAGCCACACGATCCATTTCATGGCGGTTCTCGCTCGGAGAAGATCATCACGGATCTTACAGGATCGATATTTTGCAGCTTGCTGACTTGTTACAATAGTGGCACCCTCAAAATCCCATGAACCCCTCCACCACCTGAACAAATCCCACCAACTGCCTCTCTCCCTTAATAAAAATGATTTCGAGATGCCCTGAGAGAGGAACATCGTTGTAAAATCACGATCAAAAACTATAAACAACCATGTTATTTTATAACTAATTAATGGCCTCTTTGGGACTACGGTAGCTTTTGAAAGTGATTTTCATATCGAAATATATCAAAATGATGTTTTTTTTTATTTTTTTAAAAATTATTTTTGACATCAGCACATCAAAATGATCTCAAAACACCAAAACATATTCATTTAAAATGCAAAAAAAATAATCAAATTTCGGCCAAAAACAGGTTGGATCGCACAGCCAAACAGGCTCTAAGCTAAGTTATGTTTCTTTATTTTTTATTTCAAAACTGCTGATTAAAAAACCTCTTTTTTTCTTTTTTTCTTTCAATTAACTTTTTTTATTATGCTTTTATCGAAACCAGATAAACTTTTAATGGACCAAGTATATGTAAATCACCTCTTTGACATGCTGCACAAAGGGTAAGACTTGCAAATCATAAAAAGAATAATTCTAATATTTTTATTCTATTATAGTTCAAGATTTAAGGGATGTTTGAAAAAAAAAATTATTTATTTATTTTAAATTAAATTTTTTGGTATTTTTAAATTATTTTGATATACAGATATCAAAAATATTTTTTTTAAGAAAAAAACATCATCTTAATATATTTCTAAATGAATATCAAAAATATTTAAAAAAAAAAAACAACATGGTCTTAATATATTTCTAAATGAAAAGACATTCACTTAATCGGCCAATTAGGAAAGAATATAATTTGATTCTGCGTGTTCTGGTATTGTGTTTATTTATTTTTTAAACAAAAAACGTGTTTAAACAACTTCAACTAGACAACCACACCAAGAGACAGGCATTACAATTTACAAATGCAAGTCGTAGTGAAAGTGGAACGCCAATATCTTTAAAGTGTGTTTGTTATTGTGTTTCAAAAATTTTTATTTTTATTTTTTATTTTTTATTTTAAATTATTTTTTTAGTTTTTTTATATCATTTTCACATGCTGATATCAAAAATAACTTTTCATGTGTTGATATCATTTTCATATGTTAATATAAAAAATGTTTTAGTTATGTTTTTTCTATGCAAAAATATACAAATACTTTTACTTGGACTTTAGGATTCACTATCCTGGATCAATGAATAAGCCCAATATAATTGATAACTCGTGGGCCCCTATACGATAGAGTGTTGAGAAGCTCACTCAAGAGTACAACTAGTAGCTGTAAAACCTCAATCATGCTGATAAATCTAATCGTTAAGGATAAAATGATTATTTTATTGTGCAAAGAATATAAAAAAATCAAGAAACCGGTTGCTCGATCAAACAGAACAAAAAATATGCAATTATCGTGACACCCCTCCCAGTAGCACCTGTTTTTTTTAATCTTTTTTGAGGGACATAATAATTATTTTATTGTGCAAATAAATAAAAAAATCAGTAAATCAGTGAACCAAACAGAACCAAAAACTGAACTGACTGAACAACTCTATTGTAATCCCCAGTGATTTGTCTTAAAAGCTATAATAATTGACTTATGATCTCTATTAATATATAGTATAATAATATATGTTGCGTAGATAAATAGCCTAATATATTACTATATATATAAAAGCCGTGGGTGTTTCACTGTACACCCACGCACTGTGCACATAGACTCAGTGCACTGTGGATTGCAACAGTGTTTTTTTTATTATTATTACGCTCCTCTTTTTCTTATTTTCTCGTTTCTTCTTTTTTTTTTGCTTTTTTTTCCCTAATTCTTCTTCTTCTTTTTCCTTTGTTTTTTGCTTCTTCTTTTTTTGCTTTTTTTTGTATTTTTTCCTTATTATATTTTTTTTTCATTTTTTTCTAATTATATTTTTTTTATACTTATATTGGTTTTTTTGTTTTTTAATAATCGGAGTGTCCGAGCTCACTTAAATACACCGTGATTAATCTTCATATCCAAGTTTTTTTTTATAACCAGGGTGTCCAAGCCAACTTATGCATACCACGACAATCCCCGGATCCATATTTTTTTTCTAAAGTGCTTTCCTGCTGGTACATTTTTTTTCTTTTTTTTATACTTTTGTTTTATTCACTTATACATTTTTTTTTATAACCGGGATCTCCGACCAGCTTAAGCACACTACGACTAATTCTTGGACCGAATTTTTTAAAAAACAATATGGATTGCTACAGTGCTTTCATGCTTATACTTTTTTTTTTTGTTTTCTTTCGCTTATATATTTTTTTGTAACCATGGTCTCTCAGCCATCTTAAGCTCTTTTTTTCATTTATACATTTTTTTCAATTATATATTTTTTTCCAATTATATACAGATTTATTATTTTGTCTAAATTTATGCTATGATAAAAAAAATCATACATAATAAATATTTTTGTACGTTGAAAAAAATATGATTTCGCCCGCGACGAGGCGTGGGTGCCATGACTAGATGTTTTCTTTTATTTTTATCTGTTCTTTGGATTAGATGATTTTTATAATTTTATTATTTGCACAATAATAATGATAATTTGGGTGATTATTTTTTTATAAAAATCTTTTGATTTTTTTTTAAAAAGATTTTCCTTAAATTTTAATTTATATCGGTGATCATCTTAAAAGTAATATTACTCTTTTTTTCCCTTTATTCATTTTTTTTTTGTTTTCTGTTTCTTTATTTGTTTTTTAGATTATATGATTTTTATGATTTTATTATTTATGCAATAATAATGATAATTTTAGTTATTATTTTTTTATTGTTGTTTTATAAAAATATTTTGATTTTGATTTTGATTTTTCATGGCAATTTAATTATTCTAATTGTTTTGGCAGTAATGTTAGTAATAATTTTAGCTTTTATAGCAATGATAATAGCAATAACGTCAGGATGAATTTTCAATCTATATTTTCGTCTTTATGTTGATAGAAAATTAATAACTTATTTTTTTTATTTTATTATTGTAGGTATTTTTACAATTTATATTTTATTTTTGTTTGATTTAAATTGAATTATAAAATGAACTAATCTTAATACAGTGAACTTAATAATTCAGATATCCGAGTTTTCTTGCTTTCTTAATGATGATGATAAATTTATGCTGGTTATTTCGTTTGAAACTACTAAACAGATAAATTTATATCGATTTTAAATTCATATATTTTATAGAAAACTTGCACTTGATATGAATTCTGCACAAATTTATTATTTTAGCTAAATTTATATTATAATAAAAAAAATACACATAATTAATATTTTTTATATTAAAAAAAATATTGTGCCGCCCGCGGCGAAACGCGGGGGCATTGTCTAGTATCATATAATATATGCAAGCACTCCTCGTCCGAGGCCCAACAAGCCTCTGACCGTACTAGAAGTGGGCTTTATTATCACCCAAAGCCTGGATTAGACATTCCAGATTATACGACCGCTTCTGGGTCAAATACCAGATCCGAATTCACTTGAGTGCGCAACCAAACAAAACCTCTTAAACCCTAATCCTAGGTCAAAGGTTCTTACTATAAAACCGACCTCATTATACAACCGCTGCTGTTTTTGTAAGGCTTTGTTTGGAACAGCAGCAACAGGAGGCAGGACAGAGAGCTGCTCCACCCCATCGTTAACAATGGTATCGCCCGTCTCTTTATTTCTTTCAATAGTTTACTTGTTTTTAGCTTTAAGATCTGTCTGGCCCCTGAGAAAATATGGGAAACGGAAGTATTATTTTGAATGGATAATTCTAAAACATCACTGCAACTAGGAGCTATGTGGGGGCTGTTGGTTTTAGATGTTTCGAGGATTAATCTGCCTGGCTACCTTGAAAATGTAGTATTCAAAGCTGGCAGCACTGGCTGTGGGGTTATGTTTAGCTCAACAGGATATTTTGCTAAAAATGGACCTGTTTGTCTCCGAGTTTTGGTCTAAGAGGTGGTAGGATTATATGGCAGTGATGGTATACCGGGAATAAGAATAGGTGATGATAGATGGGGTTTGATGTAATTGTCAGTACAGTGAGTATGAATTGAATGGGATGTATATCTTCTTGATTTGTAGAAACCGTAGATGGACTTAAAAGATGTATATAGAAGAGATAAAAAAATAGGAGACAGGGTAAAAAAGGACAGCTAGGTAGTTTTTTGGTCATCTTAATTTACCACGATGGACAATTTTTTCTATACATGCAAAAAGTGACAACTCTTATTCTGTTCACTTGTGTATTGTTTTCATCTCTTCCAAAATTTTGCATGAAAAAATAATGGAAAATTTCTTTACAAGACAATTGGTTTAACGCATTATTTTTAATCAAAGCCACTCGGTCCTGTCAATAGGTATTGCATTTAATTGTAAGATCAAAACTATCGGCTTGGTATTTTGTGAATTTCTCTACTTTACCTAGAAAGTAGTGTTAGTGTCAAGGATGCCGGTGCTGATTATGAATTTAGCTAAATGACACATGGTCTTCACTGTGAGCTGGCAGAGAGACGTGTTCATGCAATATGGAGTTTTAAAAGGGATTTGAAATAACAATGTGAGATTGTAAAGGGGTTCTAATTATCTAATTTGAATTGATGGTTAATGGATTTAAGATTTTATTCAAAAGTAAGTGACAGTATGAATATAGCCGTGGTACGGAAAATTAGGTGTTTCAATCTTTCATCTCCTACTTTTGTAGTGCTTTATTTCTTTAAACTGTGGTTGTCAGACAAATAAAGTGATTGTCTTTATTTGTTTGGCTGTATAGAGTTTTCTTCCCTTGAATAACTTGTCAACCAATGAGTATTACAATTGAATTAGGTGAACTTGTGTCCTGCTTTATAATTACGATTGTATTTTTAATCTAATAAAAGTGATTAGATATATATATATATATATATATATATATATATTGTAATGGTTTTATGTGTTTGAATTTTATGTTATTGCGCTATGTAAGGATAGTAGGATTGTTTGGTTTTGCTAGCGGAGAGATGAGGCCTAGAAATAGGATGTGAGTTTGTTGATTTTGTATTATTTTTATTGCAGGTGAACGTTCCCAAGACAAAGAAGACTTACTGCAAGAACAAGGAGTGCAAAAAGCACACTTTGCACAAGGTCACACAGTACAAGAAGGGGAAGGATAGCCTTGCTGCTCAAGGAAAGCGCCGTTATGATCGCAAACAGTCAGGTTATGGAGGTCAGACCAAGCCTGTGTTCCACAAGAAGGTAATCCACAATTGTGTATTTTCAAGTGTATTGACTTTCCAAATAAAAACCAAATTGAGATGTCGTCGACTGGTACCCAAAACTGTTTTTGGAGCTTCATTTCATCCATATGATTATTATTAAGAGTGAGTTCTGAGGTTCTGTCTGTTTTTAATATTGGTGGCTTGTCTGTTAATAGGCTAAAACAACCAAGAAGATTGTCTTGAGGTTGCAATGCCAGAGTTGCAAGCACGTGTCCCAGCACGCCATCAAGGTTGGTTTTCTCAGTACCATTCCATTTGTTATAATCTCTTAGCAGCCGTTTTTACCTCTTTGCCAGACATTATTTTGATTGTTATTATTTTCTGCAGAGGTGCAAGCACTTTGAGATTGGTGGAGATAAGAAGGGCAAGGGGACATCACTGTTTTAGATGCAGCCCTCGTTTTGTTTTCATGTTTCCTTACATTACCTTGCATGTTACAACTCGAAACAATGGATGAATGGTTTGTTTAGCTTGGTTTGTTCAAGATTTCGTGACCATTTATCCTATCAGTCATTTTTAGCGTATTCCAATTTAAATGGCATCCGTAGACTCTGCTACTTCTTTCAGAATTATTACGAGCCATCTGTGAATTGCAGAAATAGCCAGCCATGATGGTGAAAGTTGATGTCACGTTGATTCCCCTGGGATGGGTGCCCTCTCTAGCTTTTGTTAATTTTCAATTGCAAGGCAATAACGGAATGCATATTTTGGTGTTGAAGTGGCTGAAAATCTTGCATGAGTAGTGTTGTGTGAGCAAATTCAACCAAACTCTCTCGATGATAGTTGAGGTTGTCATCACAGGAGGAGGTTTTTTGGGCTCGATGAGCTGTCATTGGGTTGACTTTGCTCTAATCTAAGCTGGCTTTACTTCATTTTTTGAAGTATTATATTAAAAATTATATATATTATTTTTTAATATTGATTCATTAAAATACCTGAAAATACACAAAAAATAAAAAAATGCTGGTGAGTTGATTTTTTTAAAATTAAATTAGATTTTAACTAAATCCATCATATAATTTATATCAAGTCTCGGCTTTTTATTGAATTGAAGATGAATAGAAATAGAAATAGAAATAAAAAGGAAGGAAATTGAAAACAGAAAATGCTTAAATAACAAGATCTTATAATAATTCGGCATCATATAAAAAAAACTTACGAGAAGCCATAACTTATTTTCCAAAATTCGATCTGAAATGCTTAGAGAGGATAATTAGTGTCAATTGCAGAATGGCCAACAAAATTGATTTATATTTTAGAAGTTACTCGTCAGCCAGCTATTTGCTTTCCTCCAAATTAAGATTCTGAACTTTTAATTTGTTTATTTTAAATTATATAGTATTTTTTATTAACTTTTTAGTAAACAATCCTCTGGTATATTATAATTTTGTTTACTTATATAGATTCAAAATTAAAAGTAACTATTCATAAATAAATCGCTGTTGTCCCTCTCTCTCGCTCCGTTCGATAATTCTCAAAAACCCCGATCATCATCCTACGGCCACAAATCTTCATCCTGGTCTCCTATCAAAATCCATTTCAAAGCCTCGGAATTCTGGATTTGAATTGAAATCCGATAAGAACCCATTATTTATTATGATGATATTCAAGTATTTCACCAAAAAAAATTAGATTCTTATGTTCTGAATTATCGAGCGAAGAGAATTACGATGGATGGCACCAATGGAAGCAACAATTCTGCAAGGATGCAAATGAGCTCAGAAGCTCAAAACCCATCGATGCAAATGCATTATGATCTTCATCAAAGTAATCAGAATGGGATGCAAATGACGAGTGATGGTAATGGGATGATCATGGAGAATGGAGATAATGATCATAATGGCGTGGTTAACGGTGATGATGATCATGGTGGGACCATGATGGCGGTTTCTGATAATCATGAAATAGAAAATGCCGATCAACTTACTCTAACATTTCAGGGTCAAGTCTATGTTTTTGACTCTATTTCACCTGGAAAGGTGGGCTCTTCAATTTGCGTTAAGTTTGCTTCCTTTTCATGCTCAAAGCATTAGTTTTGAGACTGATCGATCGGTTTTCATTGATGTTATGTTTGTTTATTTCAAAAGAAGTAAAGTTTGAATCTTTTTTGTGCTTATTTTTTAATCCTTTTCGTGTTAATTTTGCTTCGGTATTGCATGTTTTATAGCATTAATGTTTGTGCCTAGTTGAAAAATGAACTAAAGTTTGAATCTTGGAAACAATAAATAATACATCTCTATTGATTCTGTATTTATTCTTATTATTAGGTGATTGTTTTTAATTATTATTATGTTATTTAAATAATGTTGTGCAGGTTCAAGCTGTGCTCTTGCTGCTGGGAGGCCGGGAAGTGCCTGCTGCGAGCACACTTGCTGCTCCACTTACAGCACATCATAATAGTAATAACAGGGTATGATGCTTGATTTTAGTTATCTAGTGGGTTAATTATGTGTTTACTAGCTTCTGATGTTTTGTTAACGGATTAGTAATGAATTACACATTAGGGGCTGTTTGGTACTCCCCAAAGGTTTAGTGTTCCTCAGAGATTAGCGTCTTTGATTAGATTTCGGGAAAAACGAAAAGAACGGAACTTTGACAAGAAAATTCGATATACTGTCCGTAAAGAGGTAGCACTTAGGTATGAAATTTGCTGCTTTGTAACTGTTGTTTCTCATCCTTGTTTTATTTTATGCCCGATTGCTTCTCATTTATATGGTAATTTGTGTGAGCAATGGGACTCTGATGCTTTATTAGAAACATCAGAGCCTTGGTGTTTTCTCTTGCTAACTTATGCTGTTAGTATTGTAGAATGCAACGGAATAAGGGTCAGTTCACCTCTTCAAAGCCCAATCACGATGACTCTGCATCGGCAGCTACTAGCTGGGGTTCTAATGAGAGTGGGTGCTCCGATAGCAATGGATCCCAACATCAAGAGGCTGTGTGAGTGTTTTATCCTTGTAATTCTCATGGGAAAATATCAAGAATTCAATATCTTCTTAACCCTTTTGTATATTAGTGTTCTGTGCAACTAGTAGCTGAGGGTAACTTTAGAATTAGTAAACCTCAAAAGAGATATCTCGAGTTTTGAGAAATGGAATGGTAACTTTCTGATGAAGAGGGACACACATGAATTCTGATAAATGGAATGGTAACTTTCTGATGAAGAGGGACACATGAATTCTGAGAAATGGAATGGTAACTTTCTGATGAGGAGGGGCACACATGAATAGAATGAAACACGTGAAACTAGAGACTAATAAGAGAAAGACATAGACAATAGAGGATAATCACTCTAGAAAGAAATGTACATATTCAAGGATGTTTTTGAACAAATAAATCTTTCTGAGGAAACATTGGGTGGTAACCACCTGCATTTTACTTGCTGCAATAATGCTCTTGTCCATGTTCATCATGTTCTCGCATAACATTGCTATGTGTGCGTGTGCATGATGATTCTATTCTGTTCAATAAACTAATATATTGATTTCAATGTTTCCCTAAATCTGTTAGTTGTCGGCATTGTGGGATCAGTGAGAAGTCTACACCAATGATGCGGCGTGGACCTGAAGGGCCAAGGACACTCTGTAATGCATGCGGACTTATGTGGGCAAACAAGGTGAATACCAGGGCTTTCTTTGTACATTATTTACGATGGAAAGAATATTGGTAAATGATCTTTGCTTTTGAAATATAAGTTCACTGGTGTAAAATAGAAAATCTAAGATTATTTTTCTTTTCTTTTTTCTATTGAGATTTGTTCAAGTTTGAGGGTGATCCCTTTTTTTTCCCCAGATGATGAAGGCAAAATAATTTTTAGTTGCCTGGGGTCATTAAATGCAGAATGAGAACATACCCAAGCTTCAAATTTATTTGGATCGAGATTTACGAGATACAAAAGAGATAATCTATAAAGATTAAGAGAATCCTCCATGTTGACACCACCTATATCACATTAACAACAATAATGGCTCAAGCAAGCATATAGTTTAGTTAAAATTGGGGAAGGACATTTGGTTGATATCAAGGAAACAGTGTACACACAAGTCATGGCATCCATTGATTTCAGGCTGGCATCTTTCTGATTTTTTCCCACAAGTTCATCTTTCTCTCTTGCACATGCATTTAGTTCTTAGAAAATACATGGAATATGATTTCCGAGTAGCTTAAATCTGCATATTACATGGTTTCGTCCATTAACTAGCACCTTCTTTAAACCTCTAAAACCACAGGGAACTTTGAGGGACCTCTCCAAAGCAACTCCCCATACTGGACCCAGCTCTTCTTCCATGAACAGCAGTGCCATGGTGAGCATTCTTCCCATGGATTTGTCGTGGTGAAAATATATGGCTTTCTGTATAAGAATCTATAAAATTTAAGCCTTTTGTCCCAGCTTAACCTTCTTTTTTGTTTTCCTGCTTTTTGTTTGCATATTTTGCAGAATGGAAATACTGATGGGAGCCAAAGAGTCGCATGGAACAATGACTTTTCATGATAGCCATTTTTGGCTAGGGCTATAGTTTGTAGGAACACAAGGGAATTGAAGTGCTCATCTAGGTTGCTGGATGAGTTGTCAAGAGTCGGAGCACTTACCTTCTGAGTTGCATGCTTCCTTGTTCTTTGTCCGAAAACTGATTCTCTCAAGACAGATTCAGTACGATTTGTTGAGTTCAGTTTCGAACATATTTTTTCCCATCTGCGTAAACGACGCAGGCTTCCTTGTTGTCTAATAAGTCCAAAAAGGATTTATCTATATCTATGTGATCGATGAGGTCTTTGTGGTCGACCCCGCGCGTAAATTAACAGAACCTGTCAGCCAATTTAATTTTTCATTTGTGCGAAATAATATTGTAACTCTATTAGTATCTAATAACCTGTGGGAAGAACATCGAGGCGGGGATAGCTCAGTTGGGAGAGCGTCAGACTGAAGATCTGAAGGTCGCGTGTTCGATCCACGCTCACCGCATTCCATCATCCGTTTTCTTATCTCCATTTTTTCTTTTCTTTCTGTGAGACAGTCACACCCCTCCTGGCGATAAACCCTAAACCCATTAAAGCAAATTAGCTGGGGTGGGGTGGGGGGGGGTGCAAAGACACTGCAAAACAAGCACTGCTTTCACACCTTTAAAATTCTTCTACCTCGATGGAATTCATAATCAGTGAAGAGCTAGTTTGGTAAGGCAGTGCACTTTAGGTGCACCTGCGTTCCCCAGCAAAAGCACCAAAAATGATTCTTTTGCAGCGGTGCAATACATTGACAAACAGTGCCTCATAGAGAAAGGTTGGTTTGAATCGTGTGCTCTTGGCATTTTCTTAAGCATCCTCCTGTCCAGAAAAAAATAATAATGTATACGACGAAAGTTTCAGTCTAGCTCGCAATAAGGAGTGGAAGCCAGGGAGCTGGTCTACGTGGATGGAAAAAAGAAGCCAGGGCGCACATAAAAAACTAGTATAAACTCGATTTTTTATTTACACTGAGGAATGAGTTGATGTCATCATGTCAAGGTAGGACACCAAAGCCCTGAAATGGCACGGCATAGTAAGCTTAAATAAAAGCAAGAATACAACTACAACTACAACATGGTATATACAGATTATTTTCATCCAAAATCAAATGCACATCTCTTGCCTACTTTTATACAAATCACCACTTGCCTAAGTAGATGATCAGTGAACTGTCTGTCCATAAAGAATAAAGGCATGGATTAGGCTCTGTGCAGCACGCATTTGATCTGATGTTCCAGACACGACCACCACGCCTTCAGTTGCCCCAGGCTTTGGGTCGTGAATGAGAACATTTGCACCTGAAATCTGAAAGAAAATTGCCGAGTCCAACATTAGAAGCTGCTAGCAGATCATTTTCTTAGTGTTAAAATTAGTAAGCACCAAACCAATACATTAACCCACCTGTCTGATCTGAGTCAAATTACTATTACTCTCTCCATATACATGAGTCAGCAGTTTTTGAGGAATGACAACCTCAACAGATGTGCTAGTCATACTCAGAGCTAGATTTCCACTGCAAAAAATAGAAACAAAGAAGATGATTAATGGCTCCATTATTACAATAAAGAAAACTTTTCTTGCCTCTACTTTTAACTTTTCTTGTCAAATGTCAACTTACACAATGCAAAAACATACCCCAACTTTATGAATTTGCAGATAATAATCACATAAGTCAGAAAAAAGCTTCCTCCCTAGCCATGTTTTTTAATGACTTTTAATCACAAGGCTCTACAAGTGTTTTGTGCAACTTGGCTGCTTCACCTCACTGTATTCAGCAGCCGGAGCATCTAGCAGTTAAGCTCAATATGCGCAGAAGTTATTCAAATCAACAGCATAAAAGCAGTACCTTGCAGGAAGCCCGTTTCTTGCAACCGAGCCAGAACCTAGATCAGCACCACCCCTAAGGTTCCCATTGCTAAATGGCTGGGAGGGAAAGTAAAAGAAAATCAATACAAAAGAGAATAACTAGAGTTTGAATCCACTAAAGGATCAATAAATGCAGTTAAAGTCAATCAAAAGGTGATTTGGAAGCTGAAGCTACCAACCTGAGTAGTCCATGATCTTGGAGAACTTTCAAATGGAGGACCATGTCCTGGTCTCTCACCACCATATGAATAGGGACCTCGGTCCAAATTAGGTGGACCATTGCGATCCATTCCATATGAAAATGGAGGCTGGTGATCTAAGGGGTGGGAGGGAATAGCAGAACGATCCATGCCTTGGAAAGGTCCAACAGGAGAAGGGTAAGAGCCTGGAGAGGTAGGATTAGGTCTTGCCCTAAACTGATGGGGGTGCATTTCTGGAAATGGGGGTGGTGGGTATGGCAAAGGAGCGGTGTTTGAGAATGGTAGCTCCACTGGAAATATAGTGTCCCGGAGTCTGCTTGTTATCTGAAATAAAGCATCCTGTACAGATTGCAAACTGCCAAGAACCTACAGAAAAGCAACTCTTCAGAATTGTGAAACAGACTCGTTTAGAAACAATACATAGAAGGATATATGGTAAAATTGACAACATAGGATCGTGTCATATCAGAATCATAAAGAGAATGATTGTAATATGCCATCAAAACAAGAAGTCAAGGCTAACAGCCAACCCAACCCCTTCAACTGGTCTGATTTCATTATCAGTTGCAGACTTGCAAGATAGAGGCATGTAGGCATTCCTTGTGCTAGCGTGGACTTTGATAGAATTTATGTTATCGATTCAAAAACAGGTAAGAATTAAAAGGACCACTTTTGTTAACATGGAACAAAATGCTATACAAGATTACCGTTGCCTAACTGGTGCAAAACCACTTGTTTGAAGGGCAAGGCCTGGTTCAACCAGGGTACATGGAGCATTGTGGGTTTATTTAACTAAAGGAGGAAGATTTTATTCAAAGAGAAAAGAGGGAGAAGATAATACGGCATGCTAATTACCTGAACAACTTCTTCAGTTTGAGAGCCATACTTTGAAGCTTGCTCCTTTGGAAATATGCATATACTAGCACCAGTGACATGTCTCATTTCATTTATGATCTTGCCTCCTTTACCCAACAAAACACCTATCTGTTGTGGATGCACAAGAAGCCGAGCAACAATTCTGGAACCACGCTCAAATCCAATCTCCGCAATTCTGGATTGTACACGAATAACAGCATCCTGAGCAGGAGAATGTCTTTGTTCTGAATTCTGAAAGATGTCAAACCACTTAAAGTGTTAGGAAACCAGAGAATTGGCACATCCCACAATTTTACATGAGGTTCTTAGGCTAACAAAACACCCAAATGTCAGAGGTACAATGTCCCCACCCACTTCCACATGATATGCAACCCACACAGCAAAAGCGATGGAAAATCTATATGATAAGACTTAGAAGACTATCCTTAACTATACAGGAACTATGAATTCCTAAGGGAGATGAAGAGTTTGGTATTAGGTTGGCCATAAGACTGCACTTATTCAGAGGTCATGATAGTAAATGTCATAATATGATATCATTGTTTGAGTTGAAGAAAGATCCAAGTCCTGATGACCAACATGCAAGAACAGTTAAGCTCTCCGAACTAATAAAATAGTAAAACTCAGGATAGTAAATGTCCCATGCCTCTCTTGCAGATATGACAACCACGCGTTCATCTGAGTCAAATACACCTTCCGCAATTTTGATAGATGCACCCGTCTCATTTTGCAAAGCCCGTACTACAGAGCCACCTTTCCCTATCAAACTGCCAACTTTATCAGCCTGACATAACAACCTAAATACAACGTCCTCTTCAAAATTTGGAGAATACCCTCTTGGATGATAGTCTGCAGCATGATTACCAGGTCCATAACCCCACTGATGCAAGTCCCCTTGCGCGGGCATAGCATTTCCATGGAATCCTGCTGCACCAAAATTGGCAGTTTCTGCCCTCGGACTATCTTGAATACAGCTCGAAACAGACAAAAGTGCTTTCTTAACAGTTGAAAAACTTCCAGTAATCTGCAGAGCAGAACTACACTCAGAGATAGTATACATAACTACAATATCTTGAATTAAGGCAATATAAGTCACAAAATACTAACAACAAATTCCATGCACAGAATAATAATGGTTGATTATCAAACAATTACTGTACGATATATAATTTTTTAAACTCATAAAGCGTGGAGAAGGAATCGCCAAGTAATTCCAAACTTGATTTCCATGCATTAAATCATTCATTCATTGATTATGAAACTATCATTGCAAAAACTTGACACTATTGACCTCAACAAGCAAGACATTAATTGAACCGCAGCAAATTATTATATAGAGCGCAAAACTTTACCAGTAAATTACATATCAATTGTTGCAAGACCAAAACTTTATTCAAACTAAAAAGTACCTACCAGAATCAATTCATCACCAGGAGAAGCACAAGCAGGAATCTGCTCGCGATTCGAAACCCTAACTTGTGCTCCACTCTCCACTCTAATTTTCTCCAAAACCTTCGACAAATTCCCTCCGTGATTGCTACTGCCACTACCACTCAAAACCTTACACGTCACCACTACAGCTTCACTCAACTCCTCCTCGCTATCCCCTTTCACTATCTTCTCAAAAACCCTGACAACCGCTTTCTTCACTGGACCCCACCCCTCCTCATCCTCACCACCACCAGAAATGCACTCTCCATCGTTGGCATCTTCTTTGTTGTGATCGGAGTCGTCTGATTTGGGGATTTTGCCACTGTTTAGGGTAATGAGGATTATGCGGTCTTCACAGTAGGGAATGTGAGGGTCGTCAAGGAGGCGGATTTTGGCGCCAGTGAGAAATTGGATATGACGGACGGTGGAGCCGCCTTTGCCGATGACGGCGCCGGTTTTTAGAGACGGGCAGAGGATCCGGATTTGTGTGGGTTCGGTATGGGAGCGTTTGGAGGGAGTTATTGGAAGAGGCGTGTCCATTTTGCGGTGACTCGCCGTGAGGAGGGTCCTTTTGAAAAATTTAGGGACTTTATATGCTTGGTGTAATAAATAATGTCTTCTTGGTTCTAAATTATAATTTTATAAATTTCTAAAAAATAAACATTGAGTTATGAAAACTTTTCAAACTAAAAAATAAATTATTATATTTGAAATATTGTGCATGTAGAAGTTGTTGCTTTGGTTATAATTAATATTGTAATTATATTTGTTTTCATCATCATCATCATTGACCATAATTTTTATTATTATTATTATTAATAGCTTTATTATTACTGATTTAGAAAAAAAAAGAAATTTGCCAATAGATACCGTTGTGTTCGACCCTAGTGATTTTCTTTTTTTTTAGAATCAAATAATTTACATGCACTGATCTTCTAGGAAATACGAGCTGATTAGCCCGCTTCGCTGGGCATTTTTATCAATGTAGAAAATTAATTGATTTTATAAATGTTGTATTTTGTTATTTTAATATTGAATTAGTATAATTGTAATTGATAAAATATGCTAAAAATGGTTTTTTTCAACCAATATGTGATTGAATATTGTTATTGGTAAAAAAAATTTGATAAAATTTGTTAGAAAATTTGCTAAGACGGTTAAATGATTTATAAGAAATTTGTTGTCACGGATACTCTGGTTAAAAAAACAAAACAACAAAAGAAACCCGGTTAAAAAAGAACAACTGAGTTGGACAGTAAAAAATCAAAAATACATGTGAAAAAGGGTTATTGTTTATTAAAAGAAACAAACAAAGGGTCTAAAATATAAATTTAAATTCAAAGCAAAGTTTTTTTTATAAGATTTATTCATCATATTATTATATTAAATATCTTTAAGAATGCCGATATTTTTTTTTTTAAGAAATTGTAGGTCATTTTTTTTCTCTCTTTATATATTTTTAGGCGATAATATTAAATAAATATTAAACACATATACTTAGTCTGACATATCATATAGTGTGATCGAAATGGAAAGTGATTTTATATTTTTTAATTGTAGATAACCTAGGTAAATTTGTTAAAAAAAAACAATATGAGTTGCATTTTTCCCCAGTAATATTAGATCTGACACATTATAAATAAAAACATTGCAATATTTTTCAAAAAAGGAATATATATTTTTTGCGTGCTATAATTACTTATCTGCTGTCTAAAAAGAACAGTGTAGTCGAAACAGAAAATGCCTAATATATTTTTTAATTGTATATAATCAAGGCAAATTTGTTTACCTTTTGTTTTTTTGAGTTGTATTTTTCCCCGGGTAATACTACTACTACTACTATTATTATTATTATTATTACTATTATTATTACTATTACTATTATTATTATTATTATTATTACTATTCTTATTATTCTTATTGTGTCAAGCAGAAAATTAAAATTCGAATACAAATTTTTTTTATGTTATCCGATTTATTAATTATATCATTATATTAAATGTATTTAAGAATACTGATATTAATTTTTTTTATTTAAAAAATCCTAGGTCATGTTTTCTTCTCCTTATATATATTCCTATGAGATAATATTCAATAAATATTAGAACATATAATTAATGAAAGACTAAAAATATCCTATAAACTTTAACAAAAGGCAAAAAAAAAAAATATCATTGCCATTACTGTCAAAACAATAATAATTATTAAATTACACGGAGAAAAAAAAAACATTAACAAAAGAGCAAGCAAGAAAAACAATCAAATTATTATTATTATTATTATCATTATTATTATTATTATTATTATTATTATTATTATTATTATTATTATTATTATTATTATTACTATTATTATTATTCTTATTGTGTCAAGCACAAAATTAAAATTCGAAGACAATTTTTTTTTTTATGTTATCCGATTTATTAATTATATCATTATATTAAATATATTTAAGAATACTGATATTAATTTTTTTTATTCAAAAAATGCTAGCTCATGTTTTCTTCTCCTTATATATATTCCTATGAGATAATATTCAATAAATATTAGAACATATAATTAATGAAAGACTAAAAATATCCTATAAACTTTAACAAAAGGGAAAAAATAAAATATCATTGCCATTACTGTCAAAACAATAATAATTATTAAATTACACGGAGAAAAAAAAAACATTAACAAAAGAGCAAGCAAGAAAAACAATCAAATTATTATTATTATTATTATTATTATTATTATTATTATTATTGTTGCTGTGTCAAGCACAAAATTAAAATTCGAAGACAAATTTTTTTTATGTTATCCGATTTATTAATTATATCATTATATTAAATGTATTTAAGAATACTGATATTAATTTTTTTTATTCAAAAAATCCTAGGTCATGTTTTCTTCTCCTTATATATATTCCTATGAGATAATATTCAATAAATATCAGAACATATAATTAATGAAAGACTAAAAATATCCTATAAACTTTAACAAAAGGAATAAAATAAAATATCATTGCCATTACTGTCAAAACAATAATAATTATTAAATTATACGGAGAAAAAAAACATTAACAAAAGAGTAAGTAAGAAAAACAATCAAATTATTATTATTATTATTATTATTATTATTATTATTATGTTAAGTACACTTATATATACATGGACAAAAGTAGGGAATATTCTAGAAATATAAAAAAATAAAAGTATAAGGGCTGAAATGAAAATCAAATATAAAGGGATTAAATTGAAAAATTAAAAGTCCAAGGGCTGAAATGGAAACCATATTTATTATGAATTTCAATCAAAGGACATAGTTGAAAAAATCAAAACTTGTGTACCGAATTTATTGAGCTATTTAGACACAAACCGGAAATTAAAAGTAGAAGGACCGAACTGAAACTATATATTACAGTGATTTTAAATTTAAGGACGCAATTGAAACAAATCAAGACTAATAAAATTGAATTAAGGGCCAAAACAACAAATTCGGGCGTTCAGGGACTGAAATGAACTTTGCCAAAAACACTGCCTCGCTGACGTCAGCATGCGCAGGAGGAGAGAGAAATGAGGGGGGGAAATTCAAACGCCCATTGACACGTACCTGGGAAGAAAATGTTTACACGCGCCGCCCCATGTGGAAGAGAGCATGGCGAAACATCGTTCTAGACGGCGGTTGATAATTTTTGGACGCCGTATGACTCCGCACGCGCCGCCCGAAACACGCGTGCGCGCGGAAATGGATGGCGCGTGATTGGACGCGCCAACAATAACCCGGGGCGAATAATAATAAAAAATTGGCTAATTACCGTGTTAGCCCTCAAACCCTGTGCGTTATTTTGTCGTCATCTAGGGCTAAAACGGTGATTGCACTGTTTGAAGAAATATTAAAAAAAAAATAAAAACCGCCCGGACGAACCGGGCCGGACCGGACCGGAATGGTCAATTACCTCGGGGCCCCTGAAACTGGCGGCGTTTTTTGTCTTTTTCGGGGGTTAATTTCGTTATTACACTGTTCATAGGCAGAAAAAACAAAAAAAAAAAGGGTGGACGAACTCGCGCGACGCACGGAGGAGAAAGCTCGCGTCCACAGTGCCTCTGAGTGTGTATGAACAGTGTTTTCAACAGTAAATTTCGTTTTCTTTTAGGTATATGTTAATAGACCAGGGAGAATTATTTTTTCTATATTTATATGAGCTATGTGCAGTGGGACAAGATGGAAGCTCAAGGGGCACTAGCATCAAGGAAATACAATGGAAGCTCTCTTAATTATTTTTTATATGATTCTAGGGCATTGTGTTTATCTATTTGTCTTTGAAGAGACAAAACAATGTGTGGTGAAGTATTATTTAGCAATGTATTTTAAAAATATTTTTATTTTTATTTTAAATTATAAATTTTGGATGTTTTTAAATAATTTTAATATACTGATATCAAAAATAATTTTTAAAAAATAAAAAAAATATTATTCTAATATATTTATGAATGAAAAATATTTTTAAAAATAACACATTCACCCTACCGACTAAACATTGATATTGTTATTCTTATTATATCTGATATTTTTTAAAATATTAATATTAAATATATTTTTTTTATTTTTACCATAACATTAAAACTATATATAAATATTTTCGAAAAACTTTTAAAGATAAATAAATTATTCTTAACCTAGCTGTACGAAAAGTAGGTGCGAGAGAGAAGTAAACAAGATTTGACAAGTCCCATGATCAGGAAGACGTTGACGAGTTCTTCTTAAAAAAGGACACGTCACCAAAAATTAAGACAGTTTTTCTGTTCACTCTCCTAGTTTTCTTCAAAAATCGAACCAAAGTCTCTTCTCTTGCATCCCGCGAGGAACCAAAACAAGAGGGGAAACCATCTTGCAACGTTTCAGTTCCACCATTTCTTCTCAGATCACCCTTCAATCTCAGAAGGTCCGAGCTTTTGGTTGAGATCTTAGCAATGGCGAGGAGTAGATCGTCGTCGTCGTCAAGCAAGTGGAGATACTGCAACCCATCGTATTATCTCAAAAGACCCACACGTTTGGCTTTACTTCTCATTGTTTTTGTCTGCGTCTCTTTCTTCGTTTGGGATCGTCAGACTCTCGTCAGAGAACACGAGGTAAACAAGAAAAAGAAAAGAACTCGTTGTGTGTTTCATTTCTTTGTTTGGTTGCTGAGAAAATGTGACACGAACGAGGAAAATTATGGGTTTTACTGTTTTTTCAGGTGGAAATCTCGACATTAAGTGAGGAAGTGAATCAGTTAAAAAATATGGTAAAAACCCAGAAAGGATTTGTGATTTTATGTTGTTTTTGATTGAAAAGTTTGATTTTTTTAATGTTTTGATAGTGATTTTGTCGTTTTGCTTTCGGTGAAGTTGGAAGAGTTAAAGAGTGTTGATGGAGATGCTGTTAAGTTGATTGGTGAAAAGAAGGATTTGCCTGACGAACCTATTGATGTCGAGAGAAGACAGAAAGTGAAAGAAGCTATGATCCATGCTTGGAGTTCTTATGAGAAGTATGCGTGGGGCCATGATGAACTTCAAGTAATGATAAATTCTGTTTCTTATGTTGTGCAATGTCGTGTTTCTCTTGTTGTGTTGATTCTATGTTTTGTTTGGTAGGTATGCTCTGTACTAAGGCGGGTGTGTTTTGTATGCCCATCTGTGGATTATGCCTAACTTGTTTGGACTTCTTTTGGAATTGTCTTAAAAAAAAGTTTATTTGTGGATTATGCCTAATTTGTTTGGACTTCTTTTGGAGAATTCCTAAAAAAAAGATTGAATTGGAACGGATTTCTTTAAAATTATTTTTATACGTGCTCATCATGTTTTTTTTCCTTCGCCCAACAGCCGCAATCGAAGAGAGGTGTTGACAGCTTTGGTGGTATTGGAGCAACCCTAATAGATTCTCTTGACACTTTATTTATCATGGGTTTAGATGAGCAGTTCCAAAGAGCTAGAGAGTGAGTTTTGTTTGCATGTGCATGCTTACTC
Organism: Salix purpurea; assembly: GCA_027405865.1. Taxonomy (NCBI): domain Eukaryota; kingdom Viridiplantae; phylum Streptophyta; class Magnoliopsida; order Malpighiales; family Salicaceae; genus Salix; species Salix purpurea. The sequence goes on from JAOWLH010000012.1 coordinate 267,843, forward strand.
CTTCGCTAATATCACTGCATGTTCTTGTCTTTCGCATAGCCAGCAATGGTAGTTAGGTATATGACCATTTCTAATATAATTGCTCCATTGTTTGTAGGTGGGTTGCAAACTCGTTGGATTTTAACAAGGATTATTCCGCTAGCGTGTTTGAGACAACTATAAGGTTGCGTTATCAGGTTTAATATGTAGTTGTATTAATCTAGTAAACGACTATGGCATCAATGACATATTTCAAATTTTCTGTTAGATTAATTACATATCAGAGATTGATTATCTTGCTGATGTATCCTGCCGTTTTAAATTGAATCCAGAGTTGTAGGTGGACTGCTTAGTGCACATGATCTTTCAGGGGACAAAATCTTTGTTGAAAAGGCCAGGGACATTGCTGATAGATTGCTACCTGCATGGAATACGCCTTCTGGAATTCCTTACAACACCATTAACTTGGCACATGGAAATACACGTAACCCAGGATGGACTGGTGTAAGTTTTAATACTTATTATATGCATTCAATCACTGTATCCTTATCTAGACATTATTGTCCCATTGGTGTAAAAGCTGTGTTGGAGAGCTTTTAATGTTTAGATGATTATTATCTGCATGCTTGCAAATAATGGAAGTGTTTGATGTATCTTCTCTATATTGCAGGGTGGCAATATTCTTGCTGATGCTGGCACGGAGCAGCTTGAATTCATTGCTCTTTCCCAAAGGACAGGAGACTTGAAGTATCAGCTGAAGGTATCTTCTCCCATGTGTCTCCATGCATATGTGCTTTCAAATGTTTTATTGGTTACTTTGTCAGAGTTGTAGAGCTGATGTACAGCATCTTGCATTTTGCAAAATGATGCTTATCATCAACTTTCTTTGTCCTCAAAGTTAAACTGGACATGATTACTTTTTCGAGAAAAGCATAAATACGCGGGTTTAGTTTTAAACTAAAGAAGCATTTGAGCTGTTTCATTTCTGTGTGTCTAATTTATTGGTTAAATAAACATTGGCGACGGTTAATTTGTTGGCAAGTTATTGATTGCTTGAGATTTAATTTTTCAGGCAGAGAATGTTATAGCAGAGCTTAATAAAACTTTCCCTGATGATGGTTTGCTTCCAATTTATATTAGTTCTGATAGAGGAATTGGATCATACTCGACCATAACTTTTGGGGCAATGGGTGACAGGTATTGACCATTTGAAGACCTGGATATTAATTCCATATATTGATGACTGGACTTCAGATTTTGTCGTCTAAGTGACACTGCCAAAATAATTTAATGCTGAACTGTTAAATGAAAATCTGTTCGCAGTTTTTATGAATATTTGCTCAAAGTTTGGATTCAAGGAAACAGAACTTCAGCTGTGAGAAATTATAGGTGAGAGATTCTGTTGCCATGCATTTCTCTTTCATAATAATAAAAAAAAAGGCCTGTTTTACTGGTTTGAGAATGAAGTATTCTTCCTGAATTTGGATTCCTTAGGAATCTGAACTCCTGAATTATTGTAGAAAATTAAGTTGCTGCTTTCGGGAAAAGGGAATAGATCCACTTCTTCTGTCACATCAAATTCAGTTAGACTTGTTGACTATTTGGGTTTGATATTTCATCCTTCATGCCGCTAAAATGGGATACATGTCTTTTCTAAGTATAGTGAGGTCCAAAATGAACTCTTCAAAGGGAACAATTAGTATGTGTAATGTGCAGAAAAGGGTGCTGTTAAGTTCACATCTTAAGCATGGATTCCCCCCCCCCGCCCATATTTGATGAAATGAATTACATATTGAGCGTTGTTTATTGAATTTCTTCCTGATGGAAAAATTGCACGTGGAATATTGGAAGCAGAGAAATGTGGGAGAAATCAATGAAAGGTCTCTTAAGCTTGGTTCGGAAGACAACACCATCGTCTTTCACGTACATTTGTGAGAAGCATGGAGGCTCACTAACAGACAAGGTAGTATTTGGTTTTCATAGCTGTAGATGATAACATGTCACACCACCATAATCTTTATTTAAGCATGAAAAAAATTAATAGTTTGAATTTGGTTGCCTGCTCTCTCTCTTTTAATATGTAGATGGATGAATTGGCATGCTTTGCTCCAGGAATGTTGGCTTTAGGATCATCTGGTTATGGGCCTGCTGACTCTCAGAAAATGTTATCACTTGCTGAAGAGGTATTTGTAGCATCTTTGAAATCAATTCTTAAACTATTGCTTGTTCTAGTTAGTGATCCATATTCAGAAGACAGTTCCCAACATAATTTTTCAACATACTTTTCTCTATTTTTGTTAGATTAGCAAGTTCTGTTGCATTTATACATCATCTGCCTATTTTCTTTCTGGGTCAGATGTTGATTTTGTCAGTTGATGTGGTCATATGCGTGCCCCTGACAAGTCTTTTTGTTGATCTAATTTGGTAGTCCTTAGATTATGCTTTGGTCATTCTCTAGGATTCCACTATCTAATTTAGCACTGCTGAGGGCCACCCTTTTGTAAGCTGCTAATAATTTGCTATTGATGCGTCCCGTATGCCTTATGCAGCTTGCTTGGACTTGTTACAACTTTTACCAATCGACTCCCACAAAATTGGCTGGGGAGAATTATTTTTTTCATCCTGGGGAGGTTAGTCATCCTAGCTGTCCTCCAAGCATGCACCTAATTATCTCCATCTGATGGTGTTTGCACACATGACATTTTCAGGACATGAGTGTGGGTACATCTTGGAACATATTGAGACCAGAAACTGTTGAATCACTGTTTTACCTGTGGCGCTTTACGGGAAACAGGACTTATCGAGAGTGGGGTTGGGATATATTCCAGGCATTTGAAAAGAACTCACGCATTGAAACAGGCTATGTTGGACTAAAGGATGTAAAAAGCATTCCGACCCTCTAAACCACATAGTATCTTTTGTTTGCATTTTTGGTGCACTTTTTCCTGTGGGATAATTTCTGTTTTCCCCTATGCGGCCACTGATTATATGCTTGCTTCTGGTATTCTCAGGTAAATACTGGTGTCAAAGATGATAAGATGCAGAGCTTCTTTTTGGCCGAGACTCTCAAGTATTTGTATCTTCTTTTCTCTCCATCTTCAGTCATCTCACTAGATGAGTGGGTTTTCAACACAGAAGCCCACCCTCTAAGAATTGTCACACGACATGACGATGAACATGTTGGACAATCAAAAAATATACAAACAGGTTTGAAGCGTGGCAGGAAAGAAGGTCTTTTTGGTGATCATTAAGATTGATTGCTGTCTATGTTGATGAATATACACAATTATTTGAGGCTTACATCAGAGACAAGCCAGAGAGTTCAGAGTTATCAAATTAGATTGCAGTACCCTTGGAGTGCTGTCCACATTAGGAAATAGAGTGTTTCCACAGTCTCTCCATTCCAGGTGGTTGAAATCGCTGTCCTTTATGGCAAGGATGAACTCAACAATTGATGTGTAACATAGAAAATAGTTTATTGCCTACAGTTATATTTATAGGAAAAGATCTTTTTTTCAACCCTAATTAGCTCAACGTCCTCTTTGAATGTATGGGAATTTTGTTTAATAAAATGCAAGACCAAGTTTTCATCCTCTTTAACTTTTCTGTGTTACTGCTGGAGATTGCTGGTTCAAGCTCATAATTCTGCTTATGTAGAAACAATTTGTAGGTCCAGCTAAGTAACCTGATGTTGAGCAAGGTCTAATCTTATGCATTTTACATCTTTTACTCTGAAAGAAGTCGAGAAATTTGTAGTCGAGTAAAAAACCAGAAATTTGTTGCATGCAGAGAGCCAATGAAGCAATGCTTGATCACCCATTTTGTTATTCAAAAAGCAAAGGAAGTTTAAAGAATTCTCAACCAGTTAGATTACACTAAAATTTTATCAAATCTTTTGTGCTCCAATCCATCTCCTCCAGCATGTTCAACAGCCTCTCCACCCATCCAAGATGCTGTGACCTCAGGTCCACCATGAGCGCAGAAATCGTATTGGAAAGAAAGGTTTCTAACATATTTGTTTCAACAGAGTGAGCAAGATGGAGGTCGATAAAATGTGGACTATCTGATACACATTTGAAGTGAGCCAAAGTCTTGGCAGGGAGGAACGAGAGAATGTTGATGGCGATATCTAACGGGAGGCTTAGAATTCTTCTTATTAATGGGAAAAAAATTGAAAAAACCAAATATTGAATATAGGGTAGAGAGAGGAAGCAATAAAAAGAATGGTTTTGATGCCTCTGTTCTGTCTCTGTATGTACTTGCTCTGTTTTGAGGCAGAGTATTGTGAAACAGGGGATTTTGTTGGTGAACTACCTGTGAGAGATCTTGTTGATGAATTTAAAGGCTTTTCGATTATTGAATTAGTACTTGTTTGAGAAAGATAATGCTTGAGAGAGCAAAACTATTTAGAGGTGAGAGATTCATAAATCCAGGTGCTTTAAGAGTTATTTATAGCCTATGTTCCACTCAGCCTATCTAAATAACTGCAACCACACATTTGTCTTTCTTCAGAATCATCCAAGCTCATTTGTCATTACAGATAATAGATATATGATATGTTGATGAAGACTTTCACTCACTTGGAGATGTAAGTGGAGTAGAGACCTGTCGCCCTTGATATATTTAAAAAAGACAACAATTACTTGTAGTCTAGGTAGGAGTTGGTTTTGTTAAATAATACTTATATACTACACAATGCCCCCGCGCTTCACCGCGGGCGGCAAAATATTTTTTTCAATGTAAAAAATATTAATTGTGTGTATTTTTTATTATAATATAAATTTAGTTAAAATAATAAATCTATGCAGAATTCATGTCAAGTGCAAGTTTTCTATAAAATATATGAATTTAAAATCGATATAAATTTATCTATTTAGTAGTTTCAAACGAAATAACCAGCATACATTTATCATCATCATTAAAAAAGCAAGAAAACTCGGATATCTGAATTATTAAGTTCATTGTATTAAGATTAGTTCATTATATAATTCAATTTAATTCAAACAAAAATAAAATATAAATTGTGAAAATACTTACAATAATCAAATAAAAAAAATAAGTTGTTAATTTTCTATCAACAAAAAAACGAAAACATAGATTGAAAATTCATCCTGACATTATTGTCATTATCATTGCTATAAAAGCTAAAATTATTACTAACATTACAGCCAAAACAATTAAAATAATTAAATTGCCATGAAAAATAAAAAATAAAAAGCAAAAGATTTTTATAAAACAACAATAAAAAAATAATAACTAAAATTATCATTATTATTGCATAAATAATAAAATCATAAAAGTCATATACTGTGAAAAACAAATAAAGAAATAGAAAAAAAATAAAGGGAAAAATAGAGTAATATTACTTTTAAAATGATCACCGATATAAATTAAAATTTCAGGAAAATCTTTCAAAAAAATCAAAAGATTTGTATAAAAAAAAATAATCACTAAATTATCATTATTATTGCGCAAATAATAAAATTATAAAAATAATCTAATCTAAAGAACAAATAAAAATAAAAGAAAACATCTAGCCATGGCATCCGCGCCTCGTCGCGGGCGGAATCATATTTTTTTCAACATAAGAAAATATTTATTATGTATGATTTCTTTTATCATAGCATAAATTTAGACAAAATAATAAATCTGCATATAATTTTTATGAAGTGCAAGTTTTGTATAAAATATATAAATTTTAAATGAATATAAATTTATTTGTTTAGTAGGTTTCAATGAAATAATCAGTATAAAATAAGTTGTATTTTTCTATCAACAATAAGTTGCACTGTGGATTGCAATAGTCTTTTTTTGTCGTCATATGAACAGTGGAATAACGTTTTCGTCTTATTTGAGGATATTATGATTATTGTATTATTTAAAACACACTTTACATAATAAAATGAATATATAAAAAACTAATATACATTTTTAGAAGTTTTACGCTGCACGCGCCATCCAAAATATGCATGAGCTCTGAAATTGGCGTCGCGCCCGAAGACGCGCCCATAACATCGCTACAGAAAATATAATAAGTAAATTACCAATACACCCCTATAATCAACTCTTGGATTTTGTCTTATAGGGGGTATATACGTACTTATATAACTCGCTGTGCGCATCAGCTGATCCAGACACACCGATTATAAAAAAAGGGTCAAATGATTAGTCATGATGCGCTTAAGTTAACCCAGAGACCCCGATTATAAAAAAATATATAAGTGGGAAAAAATATAAGCATGAATAAGTTGTATTTTTCTATCAACAATAAGTTGCACTGTGGATTGCAATAGTCTTTTTTTGTCGTCATATGAACAGTGGAATAACGTTTTCGTCTTATTTGAGGATATTATGATTATTGTATTATTTAAAACACACTTTACATAATAAAATGAATATATAAAAAACTAATATACATTTTTAGAAGTTTTACGCTGCACGCGCCATCCAAAATATGCATGAGCTCTGAAATTGGCGTCGCGCCCGAAGACGCGCCCATAACATCGCTACAAAAAATATAATAAGTAAATTACCAATACACCCCTATAACCAACTCTTGGATTTTGTCTTATAGGGGGTATATACGTACTTATATAACTCGCTGTGCGCATCAGCTGATCCAGACACACCGATTATAAAAAAAGGGTCAAATGATTAGTCATGATGCGCTTAAGTTAACCCAGAGACCCTGATTATAAAAAAAATATATAAGTGGGAAAAAAATATAAGCATGAAAGCATTGTAGCAATCCATATTGTTTTTTTTTTTTTTAATCAGTCCAGGAATTAGTCGTTGTGTGCTTAAGCTGGACTGGAGACCACAATCATATAAAAATTATATAAGTGAACAAAAAAACGTATAAGGAAAAAAAAAAAATTGGTTCGGAGATTAGTCATGGTATGTCCACGCTGGCCTGGACACCCCGATTATCAAAAAATAGATTTGGTCCGAGAAGTAGTGGTGGTGCACTTGAGTTGACCCAGAGATCGTGGTTATAAAAAAAATATAAGTGAAAAAAAATGTATAAGTGAAAAAAAGAGTTTAAGTTGGCTGAGAGACAATGGTTACAAAAAAATGTATAAGCGAAAGAAAACAAACAAAAAAGTATAAGCGTGAAAACACTATAGCAATCCATATTGTTTTTAAAAAAATTCGACCCAAGAATTAGTCGTGGTGTGCTTAAGTTGGTCGGAGATCTCAGTTATAAAAAAAATATATAAGTGAATAAAACATTAGTATAAAAAAAAGAAAAAAAAAATATACCAGCAGGAAAGCACTTTAGAAAAAAAATGTGGGTCCGAGGATTGTCGTGGTATGCATAAGTTGGCTTGGACACCCTAGTTATAAAAAAAATTTGGATATGAAGATTAATCGTGGTGCATTTAAGCGAGCTCGGACACCCCGATTATTAAAAAAATATATATATATAATAAGAAAAAAATAAATAAAATATAATAAGGAAAAAATACAAAAAACAGGCAAAAAACAAACAAAAAACGGAGGAAAAGAATAATTAGGAAAAAAAGAAAAAAAAAGAAGAAGAAGAAACGAAAAAAAGCAGAAAAAAATAAAAATAAAAAAACGCAATCAGAAAATCAAAGCAAAAGCAAAAAAAAAAAAAAAAAAAAGAGAACTGTTGTAATCTACAGTGCACTGTGCCTGAGTGCACAGTGCAACTTCCCACGCCGTTTATATGTTTTACTAGATAATTGCCCGCGCGTTGCCGTAGGTATTTTTTTGTATATAATTTAATACAATTAAATTTACAACGATCAATTTATATGATATAAGCAAATAAAAATTATAGATTAAAAGATAAAATGTTTAAAATTTTGAGTTGAATTTGTCACGTAAGTATAGATTACATCTTCTAAAATATAGGAATTGCGTTATAAACGATCACAAAAGAGCGTGCACTAACATTAGAAAAAAAAGCAAAATATTCGAATAAGAAAAAAAACTTACTGAAATCATTATTGTGCAGATAATAAAATTATTAAAATCAATTAATAGAAAGAACAAAAAAAAAAACAGGAAAAAGTAAGCAATATTCATTTAAAATATTATAACAATAGCATCATCGGAGTCTTAATATCTAAAATTATTATTGCCGCTAGAATAAAACAACAAAAATTATTAAATTATACCGAGAGAAAAAAATAAAAAGCATGAACAAAACAGCAAGTAAGAAAAACCAATTAAAAATTATTATTATTATTATTATTTTTATTATGAAAGAATAGATAATCACTATTATTATAATAATAGAATACATAAGCACTATTCTTATAATAATAATAATCACTATTATTATTATTATTGTTATGATAATTATTATTATTATGTTAATAATGAAAGAAACAAAAGTAAATGAAAGATTAAAAATATCCTAGAAACTTTAACAAAAGATAAAAAAAAAAATTTACCATGGCTATTACTGGCAAAAAAAATAATTATCAAATTTTTTTTTTTTTTGGATCGAAACCTTACGAGGGAAACCCCACCCAACCGGAAAGCACACTTTGTGGGCCCAGGTGAGTGGTTAAAACCCCCGGCTGTCCCAGACTCTTACGAGGGAATGGAGAATCGAACCCTGGACTTGGCGCTGGCCATCCCAGTGTAAGTCCGCCACACTAACCTATCGGGAGGGAAAAAAATAACAAAAGAGTAAGAATGAAAAATCATTAAATCATGATTATTATTATTATTATTATTATTATTATTATTATTATTATTATTATTATTATTATTGTGTTAAATACACTTGTATATATATGAACAAAAGTAGGGATTAAAAAAAAATCAAAGTATAAGGGCTGAATTGAAAATGATATATAAAGAGCTTAAATTAAAAAAGTCAAAGTCAAAGGGCTGAAATGCAACTTACATTTATTGTCAATTGAAATCAAAGGTCAAAATTGCAAAAATCGGAACTTTTGTACCGAATTGATTGAGTTATATATAGGCAACCCGGAAATTGAAAGTAGAAGGACCAAAGTGCAACTTTGACACTCCAGAGAGAGAGAAACGTGGCCGGCGGCTTTAACCGGCCACCTACGCGTCCACGGACTCTTTTAGGTAACACGCGCCACCGCGGGAGGAAGAACACGCGGAGGCGCATCGTTCTGGCATCCGGTAGACAATTTCCGGACACCGGAGGAAGCCGCACGCGCCGCCCGAAGAGGGCGTGAGGCGAAACACCGCCTGGCGCGTGCGGCGGACGCCCTTCCAGACCCGATTATTTAATTGTAAAATTAGGGACACGTAACGTCCTGTCCCTTGACCGAATGAAGGGTTTTTGTCTTATTAGGGGCTAAAATCGTCTTTAGCCATTTCAGAAATAATTAAATATTCGAAAGTTGCGGCGGACCGGTCCGGCCGCGCGCAATTACGTCGGTGCCCCTCAGATATAAACCTTATTTTGTCCTATTAACTGGGACGAAATCGTCAATACATTGTTCACAAATGAATTTTTTTTTTAAAAGAAAATCAAGTGGAAAAACCGGAAATAGCCCCGCCTGCCAGCCCCTCTTCGCCGAGCGCCCGAGGGCCAATTTCGGGTGTGCACTGCTCGAATCCACAGTGATTCTAGAGACAGTGTACAGTGAAAATCCCACGCCCTTTAGTGTTTTGGTAATAATATATAAAATAAAATTGAGAGAAAATTACACAAGAAAAACCCTATAATTGCAGCGGTGATAGTTCGAAATCTTACAGGCTTAAGCCCGTCAATCAAGGTCCCAAGCAGCCCTAAAGGCCCACAAGTCTCTGGGTCTCAATCTCCTACTCAGTTTTAGCTTTTCCCTCTGTAGAAGCGAAGAGGGGGAGTGTGTGTTGTCTGCTCTCAAAGAAAGTATATACTTCTCGACAAGGGAAGAATCTTTCATCTCTCACTCTCCTCCTTTCAAAAAAAATACACATTCAATTCTCTCCAAAAACCCTAAATTTGAAAAATTTGTGTCCTTTTAGTCCATGAAAATCATAACTTTTGTAAGAAAGAAGAACTCATTTAGCTTGTTTTAATGCAAACATCAAATCGTTTCTTGTCTCGCCTTTATCATTCACAAAAACGCAATCCCTCCATTTTATGCAACAGGGACTTGTTCTTGTTGACACATGATAGTAATGGCAATACCGCAATTTTAGAGCCCGATTTCACCGCTCAAAAGCGAAGTTTTGCCAATAGTTCTTATACTCGATCTTGTGGGTTTTTTACCTCTAGGAGCTCAAAAAGGTTTGCTTTCTTGGGGTTGGTTTCTTTGTATAGCAACCAGAATGATCAGAATTCTAGTTATAGCTACTTAGCTCACCGTGGTAGGTTTCTTTTGCTGTTTTAAACAAGAAAGAATGGATTTTTTTGGAGTTTTGGTTTGTAGTAATGTATGTGTTTTTGCAGGTTTTCTCACAAGAGCAAAACCGGTAACGAGGATAGAAATAAGTGATCAACATAGGTAATTGTTCTTTTTATGCGTTGTTTATTTCTAGGTAAAAGGGAGGTCGGGGGCTTCTTTTCAGGTTATGACACTTCATTGCATTTCATGTTGCAAAGGTGATTTTAATTTATATCCAGTATGGCGAATGGATTAATTTTGGAATTGGGAAGATTATATCAAAATAATGGTTTAGATAAGTAGCCTTATGGGTCATAATTGTTGGATTTGTGTGTTCAATACATTGAAAGAGAAATGAATTCAAAATACAATCAAACATTTTGGGAGGCAAAAGAACATCTATGAGCTACTCTATGTTTATAATTCCAGGTTTTACATTGCCAATTGTTTTCTTTGATGCTTGCCGACAAGTTGTCCCCAATTCTTTTTTCTTCATTTTTTTTTTCTGTTTTTGGCAGTCAACGGGCAGTCACAACAGCATTATGGTGCAATTTTCTTGTCTTTTCTCTGAAATTCGGGGTTTGGTTTTCAACCAGTAGTCATGTTATGTTGGCTGAAGTTGTGCATTCAATAGCAGATTTTGCAAACCAGGTACTTATGTTTTTTGACACCATGTCGGAGTGAAGCTCTTGTTTTTTGCTGCCTTACTTTATGTTTTAACTCATTCTACTAATTATTGAATGCAGATATACTAATTCATGTTGACATTGTAGGCGCTTCTCGCTTATGGTCTGAGTAGCTCTAGGCGTGCACCTGATGCTCTTCATCCGTGAGTCTCTAGTACTATATTTTCCATCATTTATATAGTGGTTTAATTGCGTTCTTCATTTCTTTCTTCTTTAATTTTAAGCATGCCTGACATCTGAAGACAGGTATTTCTTGGATGCTTTCCCATATCAAACAAAGGAGTTGGCCGCGCTTTCTGCCAATACATGAAAACTCTTTGTGGGCCTATTCATCCCTTGATTTGGGATTTTGTATGTAGAATAGCTATTGGTTTGGTTTAGCTGCTTAGGGATTGCACATGCATACACGTATATGCATGAACTGGATCAATAGGGTTGTTGATTCTCTTTCCTGATGAAAATGATTATTTTTATCTTGCACAGTTATGGTTACTCCAAAGAAAGATTTGTTTGGTCCCTCATATCAGCTGTTGGTATTTTCTGCCTTGGTTCTGGTGCTACAATTGTCAATGGAATCCAGAATTTATGGACTGCACATGTAAGAAACCTAGTGAAGTGGTTTTGGAGATTTTGTTATAAAAAAATCCCAAATATTTGTTTTATTTCCTTCTCCTGGTTTTCAACAATTTTACTGGTAATTGTAATTAAGGTTTATTGACTTGTAATTGGTTTTCAACAATTTCTCCAGCCGCCAGGAAACATTCAGTATGCAGCTTTGGTCATTGGTGGGTCATTTATCATTGAAGGTACAAGTTTTATATTTTTACGATTGATTGATTGATTATCTGAGCTTTAGATATAATTTAACTTCTCATCATCATCTTTCTATCTTTAAGTAAATATGTTTTTGCTCTAGGTGCTTCTCTTATTGTTGCCATACAAGCTGTTAAGAAAGGTGCAGCTGCAGAAGGAATGACAGTTAGAGACTACATCTGGCGTGGTCATGACCCCACATCTGTTGCAGTCATGACAGAGGTTATTTCAATGAGGACCTTCACTCCTTGTTGAAGCTTGAAATATTAGGCACTAACATTGTAAGGTCTATGTAAGAAACAAGGTGGAACCACAGATATGGGGAAACTGATAAGCACATTATGTATCTTTTGAGTGGAAGATAAACTGCAATAAACAGAAATGATGGCTAGTTGAAGAAAATTGAAGTTGAAAGAAGAATTAAGCTTTAGGGTTTGTAGAAAAACATGTCAGGTCTGAATTGATTAATAGAAATAAAACACTCATGACTACTGGTTGTCATATGACTACTAGACATTAAAAGAAAAAGAAAATCACGGAGGAAACTATATAATTATTCCTATACACTTCACCTGGTATCACTTCTATTTCTGCAAATTTAGAGAGACGAAGATTTTGTTCTCAGAATCCCTCTATCATTCTGCTTAGAGTTTGGTGCAGTTTATGATAAACAAATAGCAATTCACATCCCTTTTAGAGCTTAAAGGAAATGAAAGTAGAACAAAGAAAATAAGTGAACATGATGATGTTGTCTCTGCTTTCCTCTATTTTACATGATATAACAGTTACAAGTTGCTAATACCCTTTATGTGTTATTGATTTTATATCTATTTATTATTCAACACTGTATATCACACACAGGCCCTGTTTGGGCTTTGAAGAAGGTGCTTATGCACTCTATTTATAACCACAAATTGCTAATCGTGGCTGCCGCTAGTCACTTAATATAAGGCCTAAGATAAGAACAGTTTGGTGCCTCTCTGAACCTAGGATTCTTGTATAGCATGGAGTTGATTTCTTAATAATGTTGTGCATGTGATTGCCTATCTCCCTTGACAAATGATGTAAAAAATGCAGGATGGTGCTGCGGTGACTGGACTTGCTATTGCTGCGGCATCATTAGTTGCAGTCAATACCACGGGGAACGCAATTTATGATCCTATAGGGTCTATTATAGTTGGCAACTTGCTCGGGATGGTAAGAACATCACAGTTGACAAATTTTTTTGCGAGCTTTATTTATGTGTAAGAATATCATTCTGCCATTTTTATGTAAAGTAGGTTAATGTAATTTGTGAATTATCTCTATAGGTAGCCATATTTCTTATCCAGAGGAATCGGCATGCTTTGATTGGTAGAGCAATGGATGACCATGATGTGGAGAAGGTCCTTCACTTCTTAAAAAATGACCCGGTATAACATTATTATGATATTTGGCTTTAATTGTATGTTTGTTGATCATATGTTTGCAATTATTTTCACCAGTAATTGGTTTTGCTCTAGGTTGTGGATTCACTATATGATTGCAAAAGTGAGGTGATTGGACCGGGATTTTTCAGATTTAAGGCAGAAATAGGTACTTCTTGCTGTGCTTTATTCTTTTCTGTTTCTCCTAAATTGCTTTCATAATTTCAGTTTATCCTCTGACATTTTCCTATTGGGATGTTAATGATTAATATGTTATAGATGTGACAAATATGTATGAACATGGGTCTGGGAATATTTTTTTTATATACTCTCTTTACTGGGATATCAATATAAACCCTGTTTGGGAATGCGTTTGGAAAACATTTTTGAAAGAAATTGAAAAAAAATATTTTTATTTTTTACCTGAAATTATTTTTTTGGTATTTTTAGATCTTTTTGATGTGTTGATGTCAAAAATAATTTTAAAAATATATATTATTTTGATGCATTTCGAAACGAAAAATACTTTAAAAAGCAACCTTAATTACAATCCCAAACAGACCCTAGTCTGATGTCTGCTATTTATATGCAACAGATTTCAATGGAGAGGTGCTTGTGCAGAATTATCTAAGTAGGACTGGACGTGGAGAGTGGGCCAGACAGGTTAAACGATATTTATTTGTAACTTTTCATCTGCTGCAAGTAATCTGTAATTTCCTTGAAATGTTTTCCCACATAAGTTAGAAACTAACCTTACATTCCTTGCATCCTTAGCCACTGATCAAGCTTCTTGATTTGCATGTTTATTGTGTCATGTAAATGAATTTCCAACTTGCCAAATTATTTTAACTGTCATCTGTTAGGTGAACTTTTATAATTAACTTTTATAATTTTAAGAATACTTTTGTTGTTATAGTAGCTGTTAGCATCAATCGGTTTCCCTGAAGTGTTTTAACTTAATTATCTTCACTGCTGCTGCTGTGGATCACTATGCCGCTCTGCGATAATTTTTTCGCCGCTGTTATTTCGTTCACTAACAAAATGACTGCATGGCTGTCTAACAAACTAGAATTGATAATGCACAGTTTCGCGAAGCTGTGACGGAGAAGGATGACGCTGCATTGCTCAAGATCATGTCAAACTATGGTGTGCACTTTGACAGTCCAAGAATTTTATTTAGTTCTACTTGCATCTTTTTTTGACAACTGGGTTCTCGCTTCTCAGGTGAGGAAGTGGTAACTGCTCTAGGAAGTGAAGTTGATAGGCTTGAAAAAGAGATACAAGAGCTTGTTCCTGGTATTCGGCACGTTGATATTGAGGCACACAATCCAATTGGCCCGACCCCATGACCACATTTTTTCATACATGTGCTGTCTACTATTCCTTTCTTTATATATATATATATATATATATATATATATATATATATATATGCGGGGGATGATTGTAACAAGAGAAGCTAGATGTTAGGCTTGCTGCGTATTACACTGAGATTGTTATATTGTAATAATTTACATGGTATTGCTAAGAATTCCAAAATAGAGGCATGGCGCATTTTCATCAAACTCTGAACATGTGCATGAATGGTAAACAGCAGCAAGCAGGTGAAATGATGGATTTGGTTTTCTGAGTATTAGAATCAGCTGCTCTTGCGCATGAAATTAAAATAAATTCAAGGTCATTTTTCTGTCAATCAAGATTATTATCCTACGTTGGATAGACAAGCAGGACAAGTAAATTTGGACTTCTCCCACTGAGCAAGTGGGTTCAGGATATTCCAGGTCTTCTTAATGTCTGATGAGCTGGTAAAATCTACAGTCTAATGCACAAACCCCTTATCAGATTGTAAGAAGAGAGAGGTGTTCTCTGGAACTCTTCTCAGCTGTTGGAAGGGGGACAGGTGCCATTGATGCTCGTAAACCAATGTTGTGCTCGAGTTTGCTGATGGAACACGTCCAGCGTTGAAGTCCCGAATGGCCGCTCGAGTTGAATCCAACCAGTCCCTTCTCCTTATAGCCCGCCGTTAAGCAGTGTTGCCGCCACTTCTAGCCTGACAACAAGATGGCGAGGCTTAGTATGGCTGGTGAAATTTAAAAAAAAAAAAAAAACAGTTCTGAGAGACTGAAAATACTACAGGACCATTTCTTGTCATTTTCTCAGGAACAAGATGTCCCTCTGCATTTTTTTTTCTTGGATGCTTTGAGTCCACTTATGACCTATTATCGGTCATGATGGACGCGCTGCAGACTCTCTATAAGAATCGTCTTCCAGAGCGAACAAGCAAAAAATTATTTGTTCTTACCTAGTGGTTTCGCTGTAAAACTAACCGAGTGACTCACTTTCAAGGTTTCTTCGGAATAATTTTGATATCATGGTCGCCAGAAAAACACCTTAAACTAGTAGAGATTTGGATTCGATCTTGCTCAATATGGAGGTCTCTATATTTATGTGTTTGGAGCTCTCAACTCGATTAGTCATAACTGCAAAAAACAGACACCGAACGATGTGTCATTTGATTTTTCTTCCCTAACAATGAACAATGTGTCGTCTAAGTGTTATTATGGTTTTTAATTTGGGATTTGGGAATTTTCAATTGAGTCCTCGTTCTTTTAATCCCTCTAATTACACAACTAAGTGCATCTCAACTTTTGATATCTTTCAATTTCACCCCGTTAAACTCAAATTTCAGTTGGCTATTTTTTTCGTTTTGATTTTTGGTTCTAAATTTAGGCAATTTGACCCTCAATCGACCAGTAAACTTCTAATCTCATAATTTGGCCCCTCTGGTTTGGTCAATTTCAGTTTCTACATTCATATTCATTTTTTAGTTTGGTTCTTGATTTTGAATTTGTTCAATAAAATCCCTAATTATCAATCAGGCTTCAATTTGCATGCAATTGAGTTCTTCATTTGACCAAATTAACTCTTAAAATCACAATTTGACCCCAAAATTTTAATTTCTTTCATTAAAGCCTAAATTGACTTCAAAAATCAATTTTCCTTGTAATGAAACCCTCAATGAATTCAAATTAACCTTGAAAAGCTCTAATTGGGCCCTTAAACATCCAATTTTGATTTGTTTTCTCATTGAATTGATATTCTAGGTTCTTCAATAGTAAAAAATATATAGTTAGATTTTTCCATCTTGTATATTTTGATCTTTCTTGACCAATCATATTTTTCACGCGAGGCGATAAAAATGGGTAACGACGATGAACAATAAAAATTGCTATGGTATTTTACCCACAAGTTTTAGT
Organism: Salix purpurea; assembly: GCA_027405865.1. NCBI lineage: Eukaryota > Viridiplantae > Streptophyta > Magnoliopsida > Malpighiales > Salicaceae > Salix > Salix purpurea. Next base: position 284,315 of record JAOWLH010000012.1, read on the forward strand.
TTTTGTTTATATTTTTAAATTTTAAACAATATTTTTATTGAATGAAATATTTTGAGAAAGAATTTGTACTTTTATATATAAATATCTCGCTTTCACAATGGCCGCGTCCACGGATCTTGTCACGATTATTCTGGGCTTTGCATGCTCATCTCGCCGGCGAGGACGTCTGGTGCGAGGGTTTCACAAGCAGAGGAAACAGTAGCAGGAGCAGTTGATCGCCCTTCTCCATCCATAGTTTATCCAGCTGTTGTGGAAGGTGATCATGGCAGCCTCCTGTGTGATCCAAAAACGGATCCTCAGTGTGAACCGATGGAAGCCAATCCTCCATTCCACGGATGTCGGGGTTGAGCCACGGTCACCGGACGGCGAACGTAATTTGTTGGCTGAGGAATCAACTACTTAGCCAATTGTATATCTATCAAGACCAATTAAGTGGTAGTCGAATACAGGCATTCAATTATCACTGGTTTTATAATTTCAGTAATTATCATGGCAACAAGGACCTATCTGTTCTCTTTGTCGAAATTAAGGATGCATGTTTTTATATTCTATCCTCTTTTAAAACAAACGGTGTAGTTTTGAAGAAAATTGACAGAGTTATTTGTGAGCCGACACGGAGTTATTAAACTTTATATACCCGGGACCCGATTGAGAAAGATACAAATCGGCGAGGGACTAAATTAACATCTTCCCGTGCAAGCGAAGCTAAGACGCAGCTTCCTTCCGCCGAGTCCAAGTTTGAAAAGGCGTTGCGCCTGCCCTCCACCTTCCTGGGCGGTCGATTCGTTGATTCCCAGAGCTACCAGGAAGTTGCCTGGCAAGAGCCAGGTCTTGGAAAGGGACGGATTGAAACTTCGCAGCAACTACTGATCTTCTCCTCATGTATAAATAGACACGGAGGGGTTTTGGGGGGAGACGCGGTCTGATTGAAATCAAGATGGGAGCCATGCAGATATTTGATGTCCGGGACAAGCTGGTAAGAAAACAAGGGGCGGAAACATTCTGCCCGTGTTGCGGAGGGCCGGTGATGGCCATGGACTATGATTCGCATCTCTACTTCTGTTTCATCCCCGTCTCCCGCAAAAACAAGAGGAAGCTCTCCTGCGTTGTTTGCTCCAGGCGACTGGTTCCGGCTCAGTGATCTTCATCTTTCGCGGTCCAGCTGCGTGATCATCTATATGTTTGCCTCTGGGTGTCTTGGCATCCCATGTCCCGTGTAATGATCGTGTATTTGAAATTATAATAAATTACAATGAAATATTAATTAGTAGACAATCTAATTCTCTTTTCACAATATAATGAAATATTCAATCATATTATTACAATTCATATAAAAGGCGTGTCGTTTCCACTATTTAATACATTGTGCATTGTCTCTAAATTTACTGTGGATTGCGACAGTGTACGCCCAGTTCTACCCTTCATCAGCCGATGTGTTTGCATTTTTTGTTGGGGGTGTTTTTGGTTTTTTCCTTTTTTTTAATAGCAGCAATGTGCACAGTGTATTACGATTGTACCCCCCGAAAACGACAAAATCGTGAACAGACGACAGGGGCGCCCTCGGGTTTTTCCCAAGTTTTTTGCACAGTGCGCTGACGGAAAACGCCCCCGATAACGAAAAATTGTGCACAGTGCACGGGGGTTGGGGCGTCCTTTCCCCTCCGGTATTTTTGTAAATACCAGTGGGGGCAGGGTAGTTTGGGTCATTCCCCGGGGGGACAGCTAGCGCGTCGTCTAGTCACGCTACCGGCGTTCCACGCGAACGCGCCCTTTAGGCAGCGCGTGCGGCGTCTTTCCGCCGTCAAAAATTAACGTCCGCCGTTCCAGAAGATGCGCCTGAAGGTCCTCTCTCTTTCGTCGCGGCGTGTTCCGATCATATATGTCCGGTTAATCGGCGGCGGACGTTTATTTGTTGGCTGTCGCTTTTCTCTCTCCTGCCGCCGCAAAGGCAGCTCCGGCCCCTGATGTTTGTGGTAAGTTCAGTTTGATCCATGGGGTTTTGATTTCGTTTTTATAACTGATTTATTTAAATTAAAGTTTTATTATTTTCAATTGTGCCCTTCAATTAACATTGATTATATAAGAAGTTTTCATTTCAGTCCTTATACTTTGAATTCTTGATTTATTTTTTATTTCTTCAATTTTTTCGGTACGAAAATTTTGATTTCTTTAATTTGGTCCTCCAATTGAAATTGGTTATATATACAAAGTTTGATTTCAGTCCCTCTTCTTCTAATATTTTTCTAAAATGATAGCAATTATCATTATTTATTTTTGGTCCTCCAAGTAATTTTTTTTTAATTTGATCCTTCAAGTAGAATGATTTTTATATATGTAATTTTTCATTTCGGTCCTTATTCTTTTAATTTTTTATCGGATATTAATTCATTTGTTTTTTTTTTATTCTTTGACAATGTTTATTTTTTATTAGTATTTATGCTTTTAGTTTTTGACTTTAGTTTTTATCTCTTTTTCTTGAGGTTTTATTTTTAATCGGTTAAATCCTAGATTTTTAATTTATGTTTGTAATCATTTTAAAATTAATATTGCTCCCTTTTTCTCTTTATTCATTTTTTTTGTCTTTTCTGTTATTTTTATTTGTTCTTTGTATCAGATGATTTTTATAATTTTATTATTTGCGCAATCCTAATGATAGTTTTTGTGATTATTTTTTTATTTTTTTATAAAAATCTTTTGATTTTTTTTAAGATTTTCCTGAAATTTTAATTTATATCAATGATCATTTTAAAATTAATATTCCTCTATTTTTCCCTTTATTCGTTTTTTTTGTCCCTGTTATTTTTTTTTTATTCTTTACATTGAATGATTTTTATGATTTTATTATTTATGCAATAATAATGATAATTTTAGTGATTGGTTTTTTATTGTTCTTTTTATAAAAATCTTTTGCCTTTTTTTTGTAATTATTTTTCAGTGCAATCTAATTACTTTAATTGTTTTGACAATAATGTTATTAATAATTTTAGCTTTTATAACAATGATAATGACAATAACGTCAGGATCGATTTTTTATTTTTGTTTTTGTCTTTTTGTTGATAGAAAATTAACTGCTTATTTTTTTTATTTTATTATTATAGGTATTTTGACAATTTATATTGTATTTTTGTTTGATTTAAATTGAATTATAAAATGAACTAATCTTAATACAGTGAACTCAATAATTCAGATATCCGAGTTTTCTTGCTTTTTTAATGATGATGAGAATTTTATACTGGTTATTTGGTTTGAAACTACTAAATAGATAAATTTATTTCGATTTAAAATTCATATACTTTATAGAAAACTTGCACTTGACAAGAATTCTACACAAATTTATTATTTCGGCTAAATTTATATTATAATAAAAAAATACACACAATTAATACTTTTTACGTTGAAAAAAATATTGTGTCGCCCGCGGCGAAGCCCGGGGGCATTGTCTACAATTCTTATTTATATTGGTAATTATTTTAAAATTAATATTACTCCCTGCTTCCCTTTATTCATATTTGTTTATGTTTTCTCTTATTTTTATTTCTTATTTCAATTATATGATTTGTTTTTTGCTATTTGCGCAATGATAAAGATAATTTGTGTGATTTTTTAAATTGTTTTCTTAGAAAAATCTTTTGTTTATTTTTTAAATGTTTTTCCAACGAATTTATTTATTTTAATTGTTTTGATAATAATATTGATAATGATTTTAATTGTTATAGCAATGATAATAAAAATAACGTTGGGATGAATTTTCAATTTATGTGTTTAACCTTTTGTTGATAGAAAAATAACTATTTATTTTTCTTATTTGATTATTACATGTATTTTCACCATTTATATTTTATTTAGTTTAAATTGAATTATAAAATAAACAAATCTTAATGTAGTAAATCTAATAATTCAAATATCCAAATCTTTTTGCTTTTTTGATGATGATAATCAATTAATGCTGGTTATTTCGTTAAAAACTACTAAACAAATAAATTTATAACGATTGAGAATTTATACATTTTATGGAAAACTTGCACTTCACTAGATTTCTGCACAAATTGATTATTTTGATTTAATTTACGATTCGCACCTTAGAGCATCCTCACCAATGTTTTTTTAGATATTTGCTATTTTTTCAATTGATTCGCATCAATTTAATATTCATTTCATTGAATAGCTTATGATATTTTTTTAATAGGAGAATTAGCAGGGAGATTAAATGTCTCATTTTAAAGAAAGGTTTTGGCTTCGTTCTTCATGTCAACATACGTCTTTTTTTCAATGACCCGCAAGTTATATAGTTCGCGCTCTTTTGTGATCTTTTATGACGCAGTACCTATATTCGAAAATATATTATCTATACTTGCGCAACAAACTCTACTTAAAAATTTATACATTTTATCTCCTGATCTATAATTTTTCTTAATTATATCATATAAATTTATCGTTGTTGATTTAATTATGTTAAATTATATACACAAAAATGCACGCGGCAACACGCAGACAATATAGCTAGTATAATATATAATCCATGTCCCTTTAAATTTCAAAAACCCAATTTTTTAAAAATAAAACAAATATATTTTTGAATGAAAAATACTTTAAAAAAAACATCAAAAACACTCTCAAACAAACACTAATACTAATTTTCAAAATACAAAAAGCACTGCCTATAACCTTCAGTATTCTAGTTTGGACAAGCAATACGGATTATTAAATTATAATCTCAATATAGGACCCTATTATTAATATGTTTTCTTGATACTTGCCATTACCTGTCCGTGTAAAAAATATAAGAAAAATAATATTCTTTATAAGCATCGAAGCCCAAAGCCCAATAACAAATGTCAAAACTTGAAAGAGGGAAAGGCCAGACAATCCATCCGGGCCTTCTCAGACTCACATATAGCCCGTCTATTTTTCTCTCTCCACATATTAACGACCAAGATCTCTCCTAGCACTAAATCCCTTCACAACCGCCAGATCAAACTATTAAACCAAACACAAAACCCTAAAATACTTTACCTCTCTCTTAGCCTCCTGCTGTATTTATTCTCCCTAAAAACCCTAGCCCCCCCCCCCCCCCCCCCCCCCCCCCCCCGATCCTCTGCAGCACGAGTAGAGCGGAGACGAGACACGTCCTTAACTCCGTGAGTCATCTCGGATCTTACACTCGATTTGCCGCTTATCGTATACCTTCCATTTCCCTGTCTCGCGATTATCCTTATTTCCGTAGGCTTGATTTTATTAAAGCATATGCTTTATGAACCTGATATTTTAGGTGATGTATATTCGAAAAAATGGATTATATAGGGATTGATAGTGTGTTTTTTCCCCGACATTTTTAGAGTTAACTGCTGTGTTACTAGTGCATAATGAAGGGGGGCAGAGCAATTGTTATGGTGTTTTAGCAGATTATTTTTTATTTTGTTGAAAAAATCAGATTCATTTTGGTTTTGCTTAGGATTAGATTTGAGATGAACTTTGTTATTGATACTTGATAATTTTGATGGCCAGTGTTGATTGGGAGGCTGTCAAATTTGCTTAGAGATGGGCGAAGAGGCAACTAAGGTAGCGGTTCCAGAGTCTGTCTTGAAGAAGCAAAAGAGAGAGGAGGAGTGGGCATTGGCGAAGAAGCAGGAACTTTCTGATACTAAGAAAAAGAATGCTGAGAACAGAAAGCTCATTTTCAACAGAGCTAAGCAATATGCAAAGGAGTACCAGGAGCAGGTATGCATTGTTTTGAATTGCATCACTCGCCCTTTTTATTTTATCTTCAAGGTTGGGTTTTTGAATGCAATGTTTGTTGGGGAGTTTGTAGGAAATGGAACTTGTACAATTGAAGCGCGAGGCAAGGTTGAAGGGTGGATTTTATGTTGACCCTGAGGCTAAGCTCTTGTTTATTATTCGCATCCGGGGGTATGTTGCTCTTTTTTGTTAGTTTTTATTATGTTTGTTAAGTTTGACTATTTATTTGATGTTTTAAATATATGTACGATTCTTTCTTTCAGTATCAATGCCATGCACCCTAAGACCAGGAGTATATTGCAGCTTTTGCGATTGAGACAGGTACCCTTTTAACCTGTAAGTGTTTAAGCTAGTTAGCTATGATCATGTTATGCTGGTATTAGCTAGTCATAATTTAGTGAACACAATTCATCTCTCATGTAGCTAGAGTGGCACCTTAATCAGTTTCAAGGTTGTGTTTTTATTTTAGAGCGAAATATTTCTTTTATTGGTATTAGTTACGAGACACTGTTAGTTTACAGACTATTATGAACTAACTATGATGTTTTTTTAAATTTAATCTCCCGCTATATTTTTCTGTCAGATCTTCAATGGTGTCTTCCTCAAAGTAAACAAGGCAACCGTGAATATGCTTCACAGGGTTGAACCTTATGTGACCTTTGGGTATGCATCTTTGCTCTGCGATTTTTATCTTATAAATGGATCTTTGCTTCTCACGTACCCATTTTGTTATTCTTTGGATTTTAGGTATCCCAACTTGAAGAGTGTGAGGGAATTGATCTACAAGAGAGGCTTTGGGAAGTTGAACCAGCAGAGAATTCCTTTGACTGACAACTCTATCATTGAGCAGGTTTGTATCTTTTTGCATGCACGGTTCCTGCTTGAGGATGGGTAGGATTTGCTGAATCTTTTTGCTAACATGCTGCGATGTCATCACAGGGTCTAGGCAAGCACGGCATAATCTGCGTGGAAGATCTCATTCATGAGATAATGACTGTTGGACCTCATTTTAAGGAGGCAAATAACTTCCTGTGGCCTTTCCAACTCAAGGCTCCATTGGGTGGTCTGAAAAAGAAGAGGAATCACTATGTTGAAGGAGGAGATGCTGGAAACCGTGAGAACTACATTAATGAGCTTATCAGGAGAATGAATTAAGGTTTTGGCAGGTTTTTGTTATTTAGTTGTTTGAGGTGCCGGAGGGAATCTGAGATTTAAATTTTTATTTTGATATCTAAACAATTAAGTGTCGATTTGTGATGATGTTTGATTACTCTTCTTTCTTGTCTTGGGAATTTACACCTTCGAAATCTGTTAGCGAGGTTTCTCATTATGTCTCCGGATGCTGGGAAACCACTTTCATCTAATCTCCATATTTGATTGGACCCTGCGGGAACCATATTTATTTATTTGTTTGTTCTCATGGATCAAAATGCAATGAGCTTTGAATTTTCTGCCGTCTCAAGATAGGAACTCAAATCGTGAGTGTTTTGTTCTGTCTCCCCCTCCCTCCCTCCCTCTCAAAAGCTTGCTGCGATACGTTGTTGAGGCTCACAATGTTGGATGTTAATGATGCTTGTACCATGGATCGATGAAAAAACAGCCGATTACAAAATCGTACTTTGAGTTTAGTAAGGGGCTAAGGGCCCCTGAATGCACAGGGCAAGCTCAAAGTATTATAAGCCCGTATAACAAAACGATCAGCAAAAGCTAAAACAAGGTGCAGGGAAGGGCCTTCAACTCAAGCATAACCGTACTCCTACGAAATTTCGTGGAAATGCAATCACCAGCTTGCTGGAATGTGTTTTTTCCCTCTCGTAGCAAGCAACACGCGTGCTAAACTCTTGTTTCTCCCGCGACAGGAAAATCACCGATTACTAGTTCTAATCTTTTACGTGATCAAATATAAAATAGAAGAAGAGAGCTGGAGAAACAGTTGGTCCAGTGGATTGTTCTTCGGCATACCCGAGCGAACACGATGACCTGGAGTTGCACCTAATATAACTGTAACAAATATCATTGCAGATCTTTAATCATACAGTCTTGTACGCAAAAACTTTTGTATGCTCTCCTTTCCAATTTGTTAATTGCTTCCTTGTGATCCATTGACTTCACTGTTGCCTTTCTGTATAATTATAGGCTGAAGTAAGTAGCTAGGCCTTTCTACGGGAATTCAAGGGAATGAAGTTGCAGAAGAGAGCTCGATCGGATAACGCTTCAGCTGTAGAGGTTAGGGAATCATTCCTGGATCGTGCTTATGCCCAAGGACGTAGTTGTCTCTTTGGTGACCATTTTCTCTAGCAATGGCAGCCATCATCTATCACAGAATGGCCAAATCCCGAGGGACTTTGCTGCAGGGAGTTGTATGATCACCGGCTAAATTTCTTTGCTTACACGTGTCTTGATGTGTGGACGTCAAAGATGGTTTGCATGCCACCCGAATGGTGACTGCGATTTGACATGCTAGCGTACCTTCTGGGGTCCGAGCTTGCTTAATTGGTCATGACTCATGTGGCTGCCAGATAGCATCAACATGTGGATAGCTTTAAAGGCTTGTGCGTTATGCTTGCCTGCAGTAGCATCGTATATACTGCTCCACATGCTAATTGTCAGTGCGTCAAACATCATTCACCCTTGATAACTAAAGTGTTTGATTGGCTTTTTTCTTTTTTCTTGAAAAATAAATATAAAAAAACCCAACAAATTGATATTTATTTATATTATGCGTCTTTGCAAAACCATTCAACGAAACTAATTAAACCTGTTGGTGGACTTTTAGCAACTCATGAAAGTGAAAGAGATGAAGATCTTGTTCGATCAGAGATGGCAGAAACCAGCATCAGTTCCTTTGCCTCAACCATTTGCTTAATTTGTGGCCCGATCCATCCATCCCGTTGATCTTAATTAGCACTACAGGAACCTCTCTCTACTACTGGTTCAGGAAATGCTACATCTTTCTCTCTATTTTTATCCAAAATTTATGCTCGGGTTATACGTACGGCCTCCATGAACACTTGTCTCTGCATGTGTTTCCAGTACTTTCTACTGGGCTCCATGCACACTTGCAATGGATAGATTGGAACATCATCCTCGGGAGGACTCCACTTGATAATTAATGTGTTTGCCATGGCGAAAAGCTTACTGCTCCCCCATAACATCGATCATCCTCATGCATGCACGCCTGTCTTACAGGGTGGGATGTCAGAGCAGCTAGCTAGCACCGAGTCGAGTGTTTACGTACCAAAATCATTTAAAATATATCAAGGACGACCGAGTTTTTCTATTCAAAGATCACACTTGAGGAGCGCGTGAAAACCAGCTCATTCGATCTTTATATCGTGCGGGAGACGTGGGTTCCAAGCTTGAAACCTCTGGAGGTCCGAGGATTCGTCCAGAGAAGTCGCAGTCTAGCTAGGGTTGAGAATTCTCGGCATGCCTGGATGATTCAAGACATCAAAATCAACCCACCGATATGATTGTTGGATGTACAGGTAGATTTATTGCGAGATAGTTGGTACGTCAATGGATTCACCTAAACAGCTAATTGACATTTCGGTGATGAGAGAAAATTAATTTCCATCTACCTTCAAGTCATTGACTGACCTCGCTAGCTACAAGTTTCTCAGCACGGGTGTGGACCTGCCCATATATACGAGTTTTGATTCCAGTCATGGATATTATCGATCTACCTCGACAAGTTGAAGATCTAGACCCATCAAATGACATTTATCAAGACAAAAAACACATGAATTTTCATCCAACTGATTTGATACGTACAGATCAAAACTCTCAATTTCTATTATTTTCATCCAACTTATTGTGATTTGATGGGCTAATTTTAAAAATTAAAATAAACTAATTATTTTTAGAGAGAACAAGGAATGCAACTTCACAAACAATCCACTCTTCGAGTGCAAACTGTACCCGACAATCACGTTTAAATAAAAACAATCAATCGCGATCGGTCCACACCCTTGCGTTCTTGTCATGTTCAATGCTTGCAGAAATTACTTGTTGTTTCGTAGTTAATTATTCCGTGGACGAAAGCGAGCTCACCATTTGCCTGTACTCTAGCCACGACCAGAACTAGAAAAATGATAATTAAAATACATTTTAGACCCATGAAAATATACATTATCTGTTTCAGCACTCGTTTTGCAACCCTCGCACTTGCCATTAAATACACTCAGCACAGCATGTACAGCTTCAGGTATCGAATTGGAGATGTAAAAACTAGAGGGACTAACTCGAAACTAGAGGGACTAAATCAAAACTACAGGGACTATATCAAAATTTATAACTATGAATGCATGGGACGCGCTGTGGAGGTAGTTTTCGGAGCATGTCATGCGCGGGAAGAAGTTGCCAGGAAACTTCCTCTCCAAAAAATACCCTCTCTCCGTCTCTCTCTCTACTCTCACATCCTCTTGAACTGTCGATCATTTCCCAAAACCTGCCGATCTTTCCCTTTTCGCCGCCATCACGGGCGGTCCCCGCCGACCATGGTAACCTAACCTAACTATTCTATTTTTATTTTTTATTTACCATCATTCATATAGTGTATTATCGTTGTATTTTTTCTATTTTTAAACAAAAAACCCTAGCGGTAACTTCCTCCGTAACTAACGCCCCCGACATTGCCGCACAAACCACCCAATAGTCCCACTGCCCTCTCGCCTTCCTCTCCTTCTCCTATGTTTCTGTTTTATTTTTTATTTGTTCTGTGTTGGGTTGTTACCCGGCGTTTTTTTTTCCTGGAGCTGGTGGCCTCTCTTCTTCCCGCCGTGACATCCACCGGGATTTTTAAGTGCCATCTCTCCATGCTGCGACACTAAAATTGCACATTCTTTATATTTCTTCTAATCATTCAGGTAACAAAATATAAAATAGAAGAAGAGAGCTGAAGAGGATAGAGGAGAAGGAACAGGAGGAATCATGAGTAGCAGCTGTTCGTCTAATGGATTGTTGCCTTCTTCAGCATCCCCCAGGGACCAGGATGACTTGGAGGCGAGACCTACTAATGAGTTTGAGCATGATGGTCATGATTTGACCGATGAATCTGATCCTTTTGATATTGCTCAGACCAAGAACGCTCCTATCGAGATTCTTCGCCAATGGAGGGTAATTATTATTATTATATCAATATTCGTAACTATAATTACAGCAACTTAATTGTAATAATAATAACGAGGCATTGTCTGCAGGCGTGCGATTTTTTTTTTTTTTGTTTATTGGTTTGAAAATGGAGCAAATAGTTGACAATGCTGGTGCTGTGTTGGTAATAGAAAGATGAATGCATTTTGTGTTTTGAGCTTCGTTTGTAATTTGTATCGGAGGTGGTGGAATCTTCTTTCTTAAGAAAAAGAAGGAGAAGATGATGCGATGCGATATGATATAAAATCTACTTTCTTAAGAAAAGAAGAAGACAACGAGATGCTATGTTATATGATTTCTACCTGCCTTTATTATCATACAGAAACAAATTTGTCTTTTGGTGATTATAATGCAGCTTCAAAACATAAAGTTATTTAATGGTGGTTTTATTATTATCACGGTTCAGAGTTGACATTGAATTTCCTTTTCAATGTTGCTTTTGTTTTAGTATTATATGCCAAGTGCATCGGGGGTTTATAAATTGCTGCTGCAGGTTTATTTTTGTATTTTTCATCTCTTGGGTCATCACTGATGTTGATTGTCTTTCACAGCAAGCAGCGCTTGTGTTGAATGCTTGCCGGCGTTTTCGGTACACCTTGGACTTGAAAAGAGAAGATGAGAAAGAGAAAAGAAGAAGGATGATCAGATCCCATGCACAAGTTGTAAGGGTAATTTTTCTAACGTTAGCAAGCATTTCATCAGGTGTTTGAGGCTTTAATATTTCTTGATCAATGAATATTTGTTGTTTCAGGCGGCATTACTCTTTCGGTTGGCAGGGGAGCAGCAAATTGGTATGTCACCCTCTAATACTCCCTTCAATATCTTCTTTAAAAAGCTTGTAACCTGACTTTGATGGTTTGAAATGAATTTTTACGTGGAGGATCAGAAATTGACTTGTTTAGGGCTTCTTTCTCTCCATCCCAGTTTTTTTGACAAAGGAAGCGGAACAGTAAGGAATATAATATATCTGTTAAAGTAAAAATCAAGTGGTTTAGGTTAAAGTTATCTGTATGGGGATCTACGGGTATCTGTGCTTATAGCCCTCATTTCACTAAAGAATAACTTCTCTAACATTGCATTGAAGTCAACTATTTACTGGATGGCCAGTGATGGTCAGTGAAGAAGCAATATTCCCAGATAGAAGCTTGAATCAAACTATTATGATGAATATATCCAAGTAGATGATAGGACCAGATAATAGCAATGCGTTCCTCGAAACTTAAACACGGCACAAGTTAGTTTTGAGTAATTGAGTGTGGAAGGGGATTGCTTGATCAAAAAGGATGTGGATTGTAGTAGTGAAGAGAGGGATTACTGTCACAATCTCTCAAATAGAACTTGGACTAAAATATAATACAACAGGGGAAGGATTTATTTGCTGTTGATCCCAGTACATGATATTAAAGACTGGATGGCTAATGAAACGACCAAGTAAAACATTCTTACAATGTTTTTCCTGTTCTTATTGTAGTCTGCTGTTTGAGAGTTTTCAGGGCTGTTTCTTTTTTTCTCCACTCCAATAGACTATCCGTGCTAACTTTATTTTATGCTTCTCAAGTGCTGGGTCCCTCAGCTACACCTCCAACTGCTACTGGTGAGTATGCAATTGGACTGGAGCAGCTTGCTTCAATGACCAGGGATCATAATATTTCTTCTCTGCAACAATATGGTGGTGTAAGTCACTGGCAAGCATGCTTTCCTTATTTTACCGTGTAAACTTGTTTACATTGTGTGATATCTCTTCCTTGACCAGGCCAAAGGGTTGTCAAATATGCTGAAAACCAATCTTGCGACTGGTATTACTGGAGATGAGAATGAATTGATAAAGCGTAGGAATGCATTTGGAACAAATAGATATCCGCAGAAAAAAGGACGCAGTTTTTTGGTATAATGTGGTGTTGATTTTTTTCTTTTTTTCTTTTTAGAATTAAAGATAGTCTGCTTACAGTGCGCTTTATATTGCAGAGATTCCTGTGGGAAGCGTGGCAAGATTTAACCCTCATCATTTTGATTGTAGCTGCCATTGCATCATTGGGACTGGGAATCAAGACAGAGGTGTGCTTGGTTCTTATTTAAACCTGTTTTTTTCTGTGTTTTAGCTTGCCTAAGCCAAATATACGAGGTCTATATCTGTAACTATTTTGAGTATTTGCACAATGCATTATGGGGCTAGATCTTCCTCTCCTTAACACTCCATTTCAGACCTTTTCCTGTTTATACTGATATCTTGTTCACACTTCTCATTCCTCACAGGGTTTGTCACGTGGATGGTATGATGGGGCAAGCATCTCTTTTGCTGTTTTTCTTGTCATAATTGTTACAGGTATCGAACTCAATCTTCTTTGGATATATAAGGTTCATATAGTTGCTAACAGAAGGTAGCAACGTAAGAAAGTTTGGGTGCTTATGATTACAAGATTTAGTATGTTAGCATCCATATGGTTATATATATGGCTGTGGTATGGTTCTGTCAAAGACTTCACATTTTGTTCTCTTTCAACCCCCAGAGATCCAAATGAATTGTAAATGATGTTGCTATAATCTTATTGTACTGTTCTTCACTGCTGAACTGCTCTGCCCATCATATCTGGAAAAAAACTTCTATTGGACTCACTCTCAACTCCATGTTCTGTTTTTTTTTTCCTAGCACTGATTTTATTTTTGGTAACCAATATTTTTCTCTGTTTATTATTAGCTGTTAGCGATTACCGTCAATCTCTGCAGTTTCAAAATTTAAATCAGGAAAAGCAAAACATACAGTTAGAGGTGTGTATTAACATGATTTGAAATATATGATCTCTCATTTTTTGATCTTCCAATGTTTTGTATTTAATGAAAGGGAAACATCTGAACCAATGCAGGTTATGAGGGGTGGCAGAACAATGAAAATATCAATTTTTGATATTGTTGTTGGTGATGTTGTACCTCTTAAAATAGGTGATCAGGTGAGGTTTATTTCTGAAGAAAATAATTTTTTACTATGCATTTAAATCTTTTAAATTAACTATACAAATATTGAGGTGTTTTACTCAGGTTCCAGCTGATGGACTCTTGATTACCGGCCATTCTCTTGCCATAGATGAATCTAGCATGACTGGTGAAAGCAAGATTGTGAGTCTGCTAATAATCCAGTTCTGTAATTTCTTGATAGTTGAAATCTATTATTTTCAAGTCTGTTCTGTATTATAGGTTCACAAGGATCAGAAGGCTCCCTTTCTGATGTCTGGTTGTAAAGTAGCAGATGGTGTAGGCACTATGCTGGTAAAAACTGCAGTTATACTTTCTGTGCAGTTATACATTCTGTTCTCTGTTTATTATGATCAGGATGATTCTCAGTTATTTTTACAAAGCATGTCCCCCCCTTCCTTTTAATGTTTGTCATGCAACTAACAGCAGCATTTCCTTTTATTTTCAAACTAATCTAATATTTTTTTCTTCAAAATACTACCTTGTAGATTCATATCTTCTTGGCCATTTTCAGGTAACTGGTGTTGGAATCAATACTGAATGGGGGTTGTTGATGGCAAGTATCTCAGAGGATACTGGTGAAGAGACGCCCTTGCAGGTTTCATCTCAATTCCCATCACTTCAACTGTAACTAATGTCATTAAATGTGATTTGATGTGGCTTTAAGGTTCTCTTTTTAATGTATTAGGTGCGATTGAATGGACTTGCAACTTTTATAGGCATTGTTGGGCTTGCTGTGGCTATTTCTGTGCTTGCGATCCTTTTGGGCCGGTAGGTTTCATGTTATTAAGCAATTATTGATTGTTATATTGTTCGAGCACCAACTTACTGTAATCTCATTAAATTTTATAGATACTTTACTGGAAATACAAAAAATCCAGATGGAAGTGTCCAGTTTATCAAAGGAGAGACAAAGGTCAGCAAGGCAATAGACGGAGTGATAAAGATCCTTACTGTTGCAGTAAGTGAAGTCCCTGGATTTGCTTATGCTCATGTTTTATGTGATTTCCTTACTAAATGTATAACCATTTAGGTTACAATTGTGGTTGTTGCTGTTCCTGAGGGACTTCCATTGGCTGTTACCTTGACGTAAGTAAAAGCCATCTCAATAATATTGATGCATACTGATCTAGTGATCACTATCTCATATCCAACTTTATTGTGTATTTTTTACTCTGCTGCATTGCAGTCTGGCATATTCCATGCGGAAAATGATGGCAGATAAAGCCTTGGCAAGTATCTTTCTCTATTTTCCCCAAAGTCATTTTCTTCTGTAATTTCCTCTGATCTGTATTCTAGTTTATGAAACATCTTTATCTAACAACATAGATATTCAGGTTCGTAGACTCTCAGCATGTGAAACTATGGGCTCTTCAACAACAATTTGCAGTGATAAGACTGGAACATTGACATTAAATCAGGTGGCTTTCACAGTAGGAAGCATGATTACTTACAGAAGCAGGCATGCCACGTTCAGTGCTTGATTTGTACCTGTGGATTTTTGCATTTTACAGATGACTGTAGTTGAGGCTTACATTGGGAAACAGAAGATAAAACCACCAGATGACCCTTTAAAATTGCACTCAGAAGCTGTCTCTTTGTTATGTGAGGGTATTGCACAGAACACCACCGGCAATGTGTTTGTTCCCAAGGTAGCAGTCTCTTTTGCTTTTGTTCTTTGATTTGGTTGATTCTTCTCTCATGTTCTCTTTACCTAATCATCGTATTTATTATTTCCAAACTTGTTGTTTGAAACCCTTTTTTTTTTGGATATCATGGATCACTCTGAGAGCATGATAGAATGAAATTTGTTGCTGACTGCATTCATTTTTGCAGGATGGCGGAGATATAGAGATCTCTGGATCTCCAACTGAAAAAGCTATCCTCTCTTGGGGAGTCAAGGTACAACCTCTAACCATATTCCACCGTCTATATCAAGTATATTTCTGTGTCAAGTAAAGTTCACCTACCATTTATGTATTTGTATTTTTTAATTTTGTTTTCAGTTGGGGTTGAAGTTCGATGTTCTTAGATCAGAGTCCAAAATCCTGCATGTTTTCCCTTTCAATTCTGAGAAAAAGCGAGGTGGCGTTGCAGTCCAAACGGTAGTCTCTTCATTCTAACTTTGCCCTTGGCTTTGGAGGTCAAAAGTTCATCTGGTGTCTAGCATCAGTCATAATAATTTCTCTTACCATTTTGCATTTGTTGCATTGAAAATACTGCTGCTGATTTGCTTTTTTGGCATTTGTTGCATGGAAAATATTGCCATTGATTTGCCTACTTGCTAAAGCAATATTTGTCCAGTAATCTCTACTCACTTACAAATGATAAAGGACTTTCGATAATTTAAAAAAGTTCAGCTTTGAGGATGTGGTTTGAGGATTGTCGGTGCTCTATAACCACATCAAGATTACTGTTGTTTGTTAGCTACACCATATTTTATGATCTCTATCCCTGAAGCATGCCATAAGCTTCTTGGACACTTTCTGAGTGCAACATCTCTCATTTGTGTTCCCCACTGAACTTGTCCACTACTAAGTTATATATATGAGTTGCCATTTTCTGAAACTTTCATTCATTATTTGATTCTGGCAGACTGATTCTAAAGTTCACATACATTGGAAAGGAGCAGCTGAGATGGTTCTTGCCTCATGTACCAGATATCTTGATTCAAATGGTTCACTGCAATCCATTGATGAAGATATGGTTAGTGTTCTTTATCTGAAATCTTTTCAAAGCTGATTCCACATGTTTTATAGAAAATAGAAATACTGGGAGGTCATTTGTATTTAATTTACAATTGACTGTATCTGAAGTTTACAATTTGTGGACCGGTGTTTGCTAAATTAACAATGCAAATAGTTTGAGTTGGTTGCATGAAACACTCAGTATAAGCCATAATTTTGTTAAGAAGGCTGAAATTGGTTTTGGTTTCAATGCCTCTCAATGGAGGCCTGGCTCTCTTTAAATAGTTAAGTTCTCCCTATTTACAGCCTAATCATTATAATTGCACGCGCGATTTCCACTGTCAAATCATTCAAAATCCCTAACATTGCTCCACCAGCCACATAAATCCCTAACATTGCTCTATCAACCACAAAGATCCTGTAAATATAAACTATTGCTATATACAGGATATGGCCTAATCTGGTAACAAATTTGACCATGAAAAGGTTAAGAGAGTAATTTAGAATCTCTTAACATATGTCTGTATTTTTTATTTTTTGGATACTGATTCCTCTTGTAAATCCCTCTGCAGGATTTTTTCAAGGTGTCTATTGATGACATGGCTGCCTGCAGCTTGCGATGTGTTGCTATTGCATATAGACCATATGAATCGGACAAAGTTCCTACTGATGAAGAGAGCTTGGACAAATGGGTTTTGCCTGAAGATGAACTTGTTCTGCTTGCTATTGTTGGCATTAAGGTGTGCATTTTTACTCCTCTTCTCTTTTGGATTATGTGGCACTCTCCCTCTCCATGATTGATATGTCGACCATCATGTGAAGCTGTCAGTGTAGATAAGTTTCATATGCTAGAATTTATTTTTCTCCATCCACCTCACATATATAAGGGCATTATTTATCTCCATCCATCTCACGTACAAGAGCCTCATCAATCATCTTTGCACTGCTAGCATGTGAACTCTTTTGGTTTTGACTGCACATAGAATGAATCGTTTTCATTATTTGATTGAACTACCAAAAGTTTTATTCTTTTCTTTATACTGACATGCAAATTACCCAAGTTTCCCTTCCCGGCCTGTCCATAAGTGCCAACTTTCAAGCAGTTTTTTTTCTTTACTTGCAATAAACTATTGCGTTTGTGTGCAGGATCCTTGCCGCCCAGGCGTAAAAGATGCGGTTAAAGTATGCACAGCAGCTGGTGTAAAGGTTGTTTATTACTTTCAGAAATCAACTTTTAATTTTTAACTTGTAAGAATGTTCATTCTATCACAGGTATCAAGGGATGATGAAGTTTGTAATGTACAATGATCAATCAAAGTGACTTTTCTTTTATAAAGGAAAAGAACATTATTAACAAAAAATGTAAGAGAAGAAAAAAGAGGAATTTCATCCTATAAACCACTACAAAAAAAAGAGCTACAAAGCTCTCCCATTTCTTTGCATATATGCAACTACAATCACCTATATACATTATTGTAGAACACCTAGTGAAGCTAGAAGAACTATTTCATCTCAAAGCAACTTAGGAGGTGCACCAAGACAAAGCAAGACTACTGCATTGCCTTAGCACTGTGCTCCTCATGGAATTTTGAAAACCCGTACTATAAAAGGAACATTTTTTGCTCCATGTTTAGCATTTCTTATACCTGAATGGAATCTGTTTGTGTTTAAAATCTATCTCATCCATGACATATTATGATTAATATGTTTGTGAAATCATAGGTACGTATGGTCACTGGAGACAATATTCAGACAGCAAAAGCCATAGCTTTGGAGTGTGGGATTCTCAGTTGTGATGCTGATGCTACAGAGCCTAATATCATTGAAGGAAAAGTATTTCGTGCGTATTCGGAAAAAGAAAGAGAAATAATTGCCAAGAAAATTACGGTTTGTTCCAAACAGCATGAAATTACTTTGGAGATTTAGTTTGATTTTTGTAGTATGAAGAAAATGCTTAACTTTGGAGCAATGATGTATAGGTAATGGGGAGGTCATCTCCCAATGACAAGCTTTTACTTGTGCAAGCTCTTCGTAAGGGAGGGGAAGTTGTCGCTGTGACTGGAGATGGCACAAATGATGCTCCTGCACTTCATGAGGTTTGTCACCTTGTTTCTTTTTTACATGTGGTTTCATATGTCCAAAGATTCTGGATACATCTGGTAGAGTTTACAACTCCTGCACCTAGAAATTGCAAGGTATTTTGCTTACAACTAATGTACCTATAAATTGGATCTAGACCTCTAGTTTTACACCCACATATTAACTTTGTGCATGGATGCGGACTAGCAGAAAGGTATGATTAATATAACTGTGGCAAATATCATAGCATGTTCTAGATAAAATAGATTTCATGGCAGTAATAGATTTATATTTAGGTGTGATGCTTTCTTTAACATGTTCTAGAAACCTTTTGAAGGCAGGAATAATTGAGAGTCTGTGCAACTTGCATGTTTTGTATAGAGATAGATTTCATGGCAGTAATTGCTCTAGTTTCTAGGGAAAAGTCTTACCATATTATATCCTGCGAAAAACTAACTAGCTTGAGTGTCATGAATGGTAAGTGATTTATGCATTATGTGTCTGGGTGGCAATAAAAAATATCTCGAGATCAAAGCTGATTCTTTTCCTTTCTGTGCCTTCTATACTACATCGTGGTCTTGTACTCACAACTTCCTGCTCTACTTTCCAATTTGCTTAACGCTTCCTTTTCATTTGACTGAACTTTTACCATTCTGTATTATAGGCTGATATTGGCCTTTCTATGGGCATTCAAGGGACTGAAGTTGCAAAAGAGAGCTCGGATATTGTTATCTTAGATGATAATTTTGCTTCAGTTGTAAAGGTTAGCGAATTATTGACTTGCTTAAATGAGAAAATAATGTGTGCCTTTCCCCAAGGTTTTTTTTTTGGGGTGGGTGGGGTGGGGGGTGGGGGGAGTTTACATATTTTCAAGCTCTATTCCTTTTGATTTCTTACTATCAAGGAATATGTTGCATGAGTGCAATGCATTTAGACATGTAGGGCTTTTACTTGGGGTTACATTTATCTTTGTTTAGGAAGAAAACATCAGCTTTCTGCTTAGCATTCCTTTCAGATTGAAACTGAATGCCTTGCACTTCAATATTTGTACTTGGAAGTTGCATGTTTGCAACTTCAATACCTTTTGGTTTCCTATGATATGTTGCATGTTTGCAGAGCATTTAGACCTGTTGACCTTCTGGAAGCGTTTTTACTCGCACATCCATCACTTTAATATGATTCCATTAACTAGCTTCTATGCCATTTTAGTTTATTGTTTGGATTTTCTTCACAAACATTTGCCTCCTTCCTTTTGAAATAGTTGTGGGGTGTGATAGACGATAAAGGTATTTGTAGCTCTATTTCTTTAGTTACTTTTTCTACCTTCCTGGATTAACATTCAAGTAATGTATGGTCAAAATATTCATTACACATGGACTGCCTTGGAAGAACTCTTCAATTTCATGGCAGCTTCTCAATTCTCAGAATCTACTTCTAGCCTATGCTTTTCTTTTTCGTTGTCCCTCAAGTAAATAGTCTGTGAGAAATTACCTTTTTTTCTTTCACATGTAGGTTGTTCGTTGGGGGCGTTCTGTGTATGCCAACATTCAGAAATTTATCCAATTCCAGCTTACTGTCAATGTTGGAGCTTTAGTAATCAATGTTGTTGCTGCGGTCTCTTCTGGTGATGTTCCTCTAAATACAGTGCAGGTCTCTCTCTCTCACTCATGTATTTCTTTCACTTGATCAATTTAATCTTAGCATACTGAGCAGTCCATGTATTCAATATAAGTAGCACAATACAAATTCATTACTGCAGGTCCAACCATTGCAAAAGTTTATAATATTTTCATGAATTGTCCTTCAAATTTGCCAATATACTGGTTTAATTATAGCAGCATGTTATCAATGTAGAAGACAGACCAAACCTTTAGTTTTGTGCATGCTTATTGTTAGAGAATAACATGGTATCATAGCCTTGTTGACCTAACGGTCACGAGTTTGAATCTCACCACCCTTGTTTATTTGATAAAAAAATTAAGCACTAGGTAGTGTGGACCTGTATGCAAGTTTCAGCCCAAAGAGCTTTCACTTAAGTGAAGTGTTAGAGAATAATATAAATCATATTATGGGGCCTCACCTAACAGCTTAAGGTTTTAGGCGAGTTGGTCCTTGACACTTATTGGTAGAATAGTTGATTTCTAGCATATTGAAGTACATTTGAACATGGTTTTAGTCAATTCTGTTTTATCTGGGTCCTATCATGAAAGAACTGGCCATTATTTTAAAACTTGTTTTTGTATATATAGCCTGAATTTGAAAATTTTCCTTGATGCAGGGCTAAATCCCTTCTCATGATGAACAAACATTTTAACTCTTGTTCACTTTTGTTGCACAGCTTCTATGGGTCAATCTTATCATGGACACTCTTGGGGCACTTGCATTGGCTACGGAACCACCAACAGACCACCTTATGCATAGGACACCAGTTGGTCGAAGGTTTGTATTATGGCTTAGCCAATTATGTTATGGTAACATAAATCTACAAATGCAAGCTACAGATAACGTGGCTCTTAAATTGCCTGTTCTGTATACTGTTGCATTTTGATGCTTAATGTTGACCCTAAGCCTTGCTTTGGTGCTAAGTTTTGAGGGTAGATTTTTGTTTGACCATTTCCTGTTTAGAAGAAGGGGAATTGAGGTTGCTTTTATTCTGATTATCAATGATGGAAAATTGTGGGAGTTTACAGTTTGCTTAACAATGAGAATCTTCCAAATGTTATAGTCTGAGATCCAACAAAATTTTAGGTTTTCTTTATGCCTTCTGAATTCTGATTCCAATAAAAAATACAGAATCTTTCCTTTTTATTGTTTCACTTTTTTACTCCATCCAATGTAGATCAAAAAACATTTGTGCGATTATTCTATCCTGATGAAAATGGCCTGTGTACTTCATAGATATTTTGGTACCATATTTCTGTCTTTGTAGATAACTATGCATTGCTTTGTCAATTTGAGAACTTGTTGAGTAATCTATTCTGTACTCTGTATTGTATAGAACTGTGTGCCAACTTCACTCATATGAATCTATTTCTTGGCTGTGAAGAGCTCAGGATATACCAGGTTGTGGATTCAAGATTTTAAATGATTTCTGCTCTACTCTGCAAGCATCATGTCCCAATAGAGTAGAGTACTTGTTAAATTTTACCACATTGAAATTTAAAATACCCGGTGCACCAACCCAAGAAAAGTAAGAATACACAGGATGATCCTGAAACACAGCTTTTCAGGCTTACTCGTGTCTGACCTTTGCTTGTCCAAGAAGCATGGTCTGGGGATTCTCTTGCATATTGTGATTGTAGAAGTTGCATAATGGTTTTCAATGTATTTGCTAAACTTTCTGAATTGATGGATGATGATCTGAATGCATGATCTTCTGCTTGCTCTCTTAGGGAACCTCTCATAACAAACATCATGTGGAGGAACTTGCTCATACAGGTATTTCTTCTCTGAAATGCCCAATTTGCCTGATGACATATGGAGAGTACTACTGGCTGAGTACTAATGTAGCTCCATGGCTTATTCATGACCTATTAATCTTTTCATCAATTTCAGGCTCTATATCAAGTTGCTGTTCTCCTTGTGCTCAACTTCCGAGGCTTGAGTATTCTAAATTTGAGTCATGATGACAGGAAACATGCTACAATTGTGAAGAATACAATGATATTCAATGCATTTGTTATCTGCCAAGTAAGTATTCCACTTGACTAAAAGTATCATTTGCTGTATTCTTGAGTCTCGTGAAGTCTATGGAGTGGAAAATTAAAAACAATACCATTATCATTCATGCAAAGTAAGTTATTTTTGTCCTTTCAAGATGCGAAGCTTTCATTTGCTAACTATTGAACTTACAGGTGTTTAATGAGTTCAATGCTCGAAAGCCAGATCAAATGAATGTCTTTAAAGGAGTAACAAAAAACCGCTTGTTTATGGGAATAGTTGGATTCACCGTCATCCTTCAGGTGAGCAGCCGTGGCCTTTTCTTTTGGCTTTCATTATCATGTTACCGGGATTTGACAGTGCTACTGTCAATTGCCTTACAGATAATCCTCATTGAATTCACTGGAGACTTTACCACAACTGTGAGACTTAATTGGAAACAATGGCTTATATGTGTTGCTATCGGCATTGTCAGGTTAGTTCAATCACCAGTTTTTGTAGGATAAGATATATTTTGCATCCTGTCAACTCAAGTCATCCATGGGGTGTACCTTGAACCCCCCTTGTTTTACTAACGAGTCTTGGCTTAATGCTTTCTGGCACATTTTTTCATTTAATTAGATGGGGTGAACTTGGTTGATTGGGTGTTTCTTCTCCTTTTATCACTACTGCTTTTCTTGTGGATGCAAATTACTTGGCTGGTCATAAAAATGTTTTGAAGGCTTTGAAAGTAGTGTTTTTCTGAAGGCATACACTGCATTACTGTGTCAAATCATCACTTCTCATCCCGACCACCGCTGCCTTTTTACAGCTGGCCTCTTGCCGCGGTTGGAAAACTCCTTCCAGTGCCGAAGACTCCACTATCCAAGTACCTTAGAAAGCCATTTCGACGATTAAGAACTGCCCGGAATGCATAGATGTCTTGCTGAAGGCATGCATCAAACTTGTATCCTGACACGGGGCAGCCAGTTCATGCAAGGTGCACTGATGCTTCCCGTCCATAAATCAATATGTCTAACCTAACCAACAATACAGTAGTGGTAAGATGATTTTATTTTTCAGGAGTATTAAAACATTGTAAACATTAAGTTGCTTTATATCCTCCGATTACTTGAATTGTAAATTAAGATATCAATAAGTAGATTCTCCTTTTTCAATGAAACTTGTGGTACTGCATGGATGTGTAACGTGACTGAGTAAATTTATGGTGATTCTAGAGACAAGTGGTGATATTTTACTAGTTATTTCGTGATTGACTATTTTCTATGAGCTGTGAATTTAATTGTTTTTATCTTAAGAGTAGAATCAACTCCATGTAAAATCTTCTAGCAAGAGAGAATGGTATTAATAAATTAAAATTTTGAAAAATCGATTAGGTTTTATTTTGTTCCTCTTTCTTGCAATTGAGAATTTGTTTAATTCTTTTAAAAGAAGCTTTAATATTGACCTAGCTAGATTGGGCTGAGATGATGTTTATGTTGAAATTAACTCCAGCTAATAATTATTTTAACAACTTGGCTAGAGTGCGAACACACTCAAAGAAGTAACCTGCTTGTTTTGCCTGAGAATTTTTCCGAGATCACTGCTTGAAAAATCGAACGAGTGAGATCTGCGAGTGGGTTCTATAAATCAATGGCTGAGAAGAAAGGAATTTTGGTAGAATCATGGACTTGCTAGAACCATTGAAACACACATCCAATGGAGTAGATTGAACCAGAGCAATAATGAGCTGTGAGCAGGGCTAATACAAACGAGCAATGCAGGCCCATCCTCTGCAGCCATCATCTCTCTCCTACATAATCATTAGGCAATCAAGCAGGAAACTGAAACTGAAACTGCAACGAATGTATAAATCATGGAGAACAGCTAAATCTAAGGGCCTTGTTGAGTTGAACTGGGCCATAGAAGTTCTGTCACTAGTTTTCTATCCATTTTTTCTAGCTGCTGCTGAGCATTGTGAACTGCTAGTTCACCCTTCACCCTCACCCACTCAGACCGAACATCAGTTATTTCGTTTTTGCGGCTGAGAAATGACTCCAACACATCCATAAACTGAGAGAAATGAATGCTTAGTTGCGAGGGGAAAGAAGTTTCACCAGGATATACTTTTAGTTAATGAAATTATTTGGGTGTTGGCATGGCTGGATTGACTATATGGACATCAGCAAAACTTCAGGGATTGGTTGGAAGAAAATATGGAGCCAAGACACAATCTTGACGACATCATCTTCTCCAAAATTTGCAAGCTTCACATCCTTTTGAATTGGCCATTGTTGGATTTTAGAATACTTTGTTTCAGGAACTCTTCGTATGATTCAAAAATGTTCCTCATCAACCGAAGAAAAAAGAAATCCATAAATGTAGAGGTTCTCCGATGCTGAAGCCTTCGATGGGATTTTTTCCAGCTTTAGATAAGGAGCAATTCAATGGAGGAAACGTGGCGTGTCTTTCTTTCATCTACCAACCTACGTTCCACAAACCTAAGCTTACAGTCCAAACCTAGTTCATCATCATTCAAACAATTACAAGACTACCTCATAAAATGCAAACTGATTTTACAATAAACAACTTATACTTCAAAAGTTTTACAACACATCAAACAAATTCTTGAACATGACTCACAAAACTACCTGGCCTATTTATATAGAACACTCTTTAAAAAATCATATAAAAACAGTAAACTCCTGTTTTGGGGTGCTTTCACTCCTAAATAGAAGTGTGAATGATGTAGCTCGAATGTTCATCTGCTTACTAGAAATGTTTGCCTGAAGCAATGGAGAAAGTAAGAACTATTATTGAAGACGACAACTAAAGCTGTATCGCGCTGCTCTCTTCAGGGTTTTTGGCATGGATACTAGCAAAAACAGGAATGGGCCATGTGGTTCTTCTTGGAGATATAGGGGGAGAAATGGCTGGTAACAGAGGCAGAGGTGCCAGAAATGTCTGCCGGAACAAGTATTTGAGTCTTACCAGATGCTATTCTCTTACCAGCTACATTGGCATAGAATAGGCCAGAGATGGCTGGTACAAAGACATCACTCTGAGAACACATGTAGAAGTCAATAACCTTCTCAAACTCTGAATCTTCAGATTCAAGGAATTTTGCTTTTTTATCTGCAGGCAATATGCTTTCCTGCAAAAGTTTTAAGGGGGAAAGAATGATTTAGACTAACTGGAAGGAGAAAACATTAGAAAGGGGAAACCAATGGAAAATGTCTAACCTTTGTATAAGTTTTTGGGAATATATCTTTCAGAACATCAAGGCTTTCATCCCATCTTGGCTGAGTGAGGTAGATTGTGGTATCCTTGCCAAATCCAATCTTCCTCAAAAATATAGCAATCTCCTGTGCACTAAAACAACTCTTTGTTCCAGTTGCACTGCTTCCACGACAACCTTTCTTGTCCAATATGTCAACTCTCAAGTCAACAGCAATAAATCGCCCATCAGACTTGCGACTCAATGTTCTTAGTCGCTCAATCATGGAGTCAACCACTTCATTAACCTCTGGCTGCAACTCTAAAGTTCCAAACATCGCCAAACATGCAACTGAATCACTGGCACTTGTTTTTGTGGTCTTTCTCATATTTACTGAAGGGAAGAATGTAGCCAGTCTTATGATGCTATTTGTTCTAAAGACTGGTTCAATTTGCTCAGCAATATGATCCTCTGAAACTCGATTGGGGACCTTGACAACAGCAACATCTCGAATTGATACATCCTTGGGCAGACCTTTAACTACTTTGACTACACCGACCAGGCTTTTAACAAATTTCTCAACATCATATATTTCTTCGAACTTCCTGTAAAATGTCAAACCTTTTCAGCATGCACCCAAAAGCTCTCAATGAAGCTAATTCACTACCTGATCATATTTTGGATACTTCTTCAGAGATCATAATTTTATGGTCCTTTATCTTAAAAAAACCAGCACTCGACAGTAACATTTTGAAAAAAACTTGCCGATTCAGTTGGGCAGTGCAGCAAAGTCACTGTGTATGCCTTAGGAGGCTTGCAATAAGCTATCAAGCTTGTGAATGCATATTAATTAGATAAATTGAAAACTATATCGTATACAAGTGTCCAAATGCAACTAATATGAAGGTTTAATTACAAGTGTCTCTAAAAGACATGGGGGAAGTTTCCATTTCCAGTTTTGTTCCATTGGAGATAGCAAGTGATCTAGAAAAGAAAAGAAAAGAAAGAAAGAAAGTTTTATAATTGTGGTTGAGTTAGTAGCAGGAAAAAACTTAATTGGAAAGGAAACATTACCCCAGCGTATAAAAATAAAATAGAGAGAAACAAAATAGCAAAGCTAGATAATTCTTCAGGAATTTACCATCCAGATCATCTTAAGCAAATCTAATCGCAGAAAAAGGGCCAAAAACTTTATTGTTTTTATGTTCGTTCCAAAAACAAAAGGTAATTGTCATGCAAGTTACATGCTACTAACCTTTCATCTCCTGGCTTGCTCCCCCTAATGTCAGGAAGTACAAGTGTTGCTCCAATATATCTTGCTACTACCACAGCATCAGCAATCTGGAGTTGATTGCAGTACGCAATCACCGGCAAAGAGATAAATATTTAAAGGTGTAGAACAAGAATGGAAAGCAGATATTTCATCTATGAAGGCTGAATCCTTCAGCAAATGAAAAGAAGGTTCAAATGGCTACTTAAGATACCTGTGAGACATGGTACTCAGGACCATTAGTTAATGAGAAAGTGACAAACCCTTTTGACTCTACTTCATCTGTTAAAATGGTGAGAATTCATGAGAAGTAGAAGGAAACATCACACAAGATTATGTAGTATATCAGTGAGCGCACTTATAGGAATAAATACCACATAAAATTCTCAGCAATTATCAAGTTCAAAAGTAAACCTACCAAAATTTGACTCTTTCCAACATGGTTTGGGTTCTAGGCCACCCTCCATCCATGGCCCATTTGTATTCTTTTTCGAAAAATTCACAAGACCCTGCTCTGAAACCTTCTCACTATCAAACTCGACATCCCTAGCTCCTGGGAATTTTCCCTTTACAGAACAAAAGACAAAAAGAATGAGAAGGAGAATCATATATGGATCCACTGGATTTGAATATTGGATGAGAGGTTCATTCACAGAGTGAGAAAATAGACAATGGCTTAAGTAAGAAGAGGAAATTATCACACCCTATAGTTAATTAACTTTGCTCCAGGAGATGGTCATAAAGGGAAAAAAAAAAAACTGAAACCTCAAGCATGAGAGGATTTTTTTTTTAAGTAAAAAATACCAGAAAGTTTTGAGACCCTAAACAATTAGAAAAGAAAAAATCAATTTCTCTGCTTCTTCTATATCACTGGTAATCTTAACCCCAACATGAAGGGATGAAAACGAAAGATTAAACAGATTAATGCAAGCAGTTACAATACCTTAAAGATCCTACACAAATTCAACAGAAGAACAAAGATTGAATGAAACAGCATCCGGAGACTAATGAGAATTTGACAAAAAAAAAGGACAAAAATTAACTACAAACACCACAAAGCCACAACATTTGGGCCAGGAGCATGCAGATCTTATTTCACTAAACTGCAAGAACACTAATATCAAATGAAAGTATGAAACCGCATAGAGCCCATAGCTTCAGAAAGAAAATGCAAGGTGGGAATTGAAGTGAATCATCAAAAGGGCTTAAAGATCCGAACGCATGCTAAAACCCGATCAAGAAACACAGCTTCAGATGGGACAAAAAATGAAACTTGAATGACCAGAAGATCACATACACACGTGAAGCAAAGTACCGTGGAGACTTGAGAAGAAGGGCTAAAAGGGATGTACCTCGACAGAATCAAAATGGTCTCTCTTGATCATGTTACCAAGCATTACAAACATAGTTAGAGTCAGCACCCCGGCAACCACTTGTCTCAAATCCACACCCATTCTCTCTACCTCTCAGTTAAGTGCTGTTAATGTGAAGAAAGAGAGGTATTCGTTGACACAAGTGAACTAGTTCCTTGTTTTAAGGCCTGATAATAATGGGGTTTGTGTGTTTTGTTGCATTAAAAGCTTATTTGGTGCCGGTTGTGTAAATGAAAAGGTGGAGACAAAAGGCGGAGGGAGAGAGAGAGGGAGCAGATACACAACATGTACTACTGAGTCTCACAATCAAGTGTACATCTATCTATAGATAAAGCAAGAGAGTATAGAACACAACAGCACTGTAGTCACCGACACTTTTGCTCAGGAAATGATGGCTGCCTAAATGCTTTGCGAGTATTTTATATTTAAACTAAACTGCCACTTCGGAGTCTTAAAGATTTAAGTGGTTTCTAAAAGCAAATGGTTGACCGTTGACCCCATCCCCCTCCGTCGCCTTTCTTCATTATTTTTACATTTAATGTATTTTTTTCATGATAAATATATCTCGGAATTAATTTAGTCTTTCATTTTATTACAAAGAATCTACAAGTCAGGGGAGTGAAAGATTTTACATTTTATTTTTATTCTTCTTCTTTTTTTGTATAAAAAACATTAAACCGATGTTTGTTCTAATATCTTTAATTAGTTTTATCTGTTTGAAGTACTTGCCAAGAGTTTATCAGTAAGGCATGGCTGAGATTTTATTTGTCTGATTAACTCATTCACACCGTAGCTTGGCACTCTCTAATTTTCCAAACCAGTAGTTAGCTATCCACGAAAGTGGATTGACATGCTAGTAATCCATTTCCCAAATAAAAAACTTTATTAAAGTTAAAAATAAAATATTTCGTGGGATTATCCAACAAGAAACCAGAGAGAAACAAAAGGGGATTCACGTCAAGGACATGTCCCTGATTGAAGACATAGTTACAAACAAATCCGAGAATTAATGCAACAATTATCGCCTTAAATCTGCAACGGCCACCCTCCAGGAACGGGCGTGATCCATGGGAAGTAGAAATATGGAAGTGACTCCTCAATCTGATAAAGACACTCAACTGCTGCGTCGAGTCAACTCTATTTATTAAATCATCTGTTTACTTTTTGTTGTTTTGAAATTAGAAGGTTTTCTATTTTAATTATTTTTTAAAACAAAAAGAAAAATATAAACTTGTTTTTTTTTTATTTATAGAAAAACATAGTTTTGTATTAAAAAAGAACTGTCGGTGTCACTCCTACCCTTCAACCTCCTCCTCCATGTGCTGCTGCTGGACATAGAATTATTCAAGAGCTCTTCAACTCGCCCAAGCTACCATATTATATATATAATGGTAGCTTAGATAATTTATATATATATAATTATTAAAAACCATCTTAGATAATTTTGTTTATTTGTTTGTACTGGTTTTGAGAGTGTTCAAGAGTGTAATTGAGATTAATTTTTAAAATATTATTAGTAATTTCGTGTCTGTTCATCATGTCAGGTTATTATTCAAGGAACGTGTTTTTTTTCTTATTCTAATAATTAAAAAGTGGTCCATCTCTATCTCTCACCAGAAAAATCAAGCAAATTCTGAAAATCATATCATATTGCTTGAAAAAGAAGGGTGGCAGGATTCTCTGTGGTGGCGAGGAAAAATCTTCCATGTGACACTTCATGGACCTCCACAAGGATTTCTCCGTCGATGATTTTATGTTATACAATGACAAATTGCACAGTTAGATCCTAGCTATTAATTAATCAGTGAAGGATAAAAACAAACTTTATTATAAGTCAAGGAGGCTGATGCGAGTAACCCGGTTTCATTTTAAAAATAATTATTTATTTTTAAAAATTAAATGACCTTGTTTTGTTTTTTTCTACCTGGGATTCCGTCGACCGGCATGATGAAGGGATGATTCTTCTGACAGGAATGGATGCATGTGAAGGGAGAGGGCTCATTTATATTATAAACAAAATTGAAATAAAGTAGGAAGGGGCCCATCCATTACTAATGGGCTAAAGCCCATGGTTTTCCGGGCAGATGTCGCGTCTCTCTCCACCGTCAGATGCATTGTAGAGTCATGGGCTAAAACAGAGCTAGGATCTATTGAAATATTATATCGATGATAAAACAAGATTTTGTTGACATGTTTTTATCAAAAAAAACATAAAGATTAATAAAAATTACATTACAGCCACACCCTAGTGGGCATGCTGGGTTTGGCCAGCACCATACCTAATTAGCTCTGGGGTTTGACCCTGGCTAGACCCAAGAGATGTGCCCACCACTTTGTAAAATTGCTGGCCAGTCCAGTGGGAGCAAATTCGATGCCAGTGCCCACTTCCTGATAGGAACAAAGCTGAAGATCTCAGGTGTGCATGGTTCGATAGTGATTTTAATTGGTTCAGATTTTGGTGATGCAAGTACTGGTTCCTCCTCCTCAGCCTGGTTGAGACGGATCATGCACTCTTCAGCCACACCCACCTGAGCAGCCTCCTTGTTTTGCTCCCATTCAATGTCGGAAGGCCGAGGAAGAACAGAGAGATGACTAGTAGAAGAGCAGAATATATAAACAATGGGAAACAGTATGGTTTTGTATAGGAAAGCACGGGAATAAATAAATTTTTATGTGCTAGCCTTACAAACATACACGCAGAAGAGAAGAAAGAAATAGAATTACCTGTTTAAGAATGACTTTGAATGTATACGTGTAGAAAAGATATCAAGTAAGCTCGGCAATGGCGACTGTTTGGCATCAGAGACATGGAAACTTGAAAGCTCCAAGCGACACTACAACTCCCCTTACGTCTTTTTTCTTATAAATAAATCATGAGTTATATTTATTGGTTTTTAAATATATTTTCTTGGGATTTTTTCCCTGATTTTACCATGTCATGATAAAAAAAAAGACTTAACAGTAGATCAAACTAGGATGTTTAAACAGGATTGTTGAGCTCTGATGAACAAAATACGATGCGGGGGCATTGAAATGCAGGATTCTTTGTCCTCCACTAGACTTGAGGTGCTTGTTTTCTCGATTTCTTTGTACTTGTTGCAGCAAAAACCCACCTAAAATTTATCAAAACAAATAATTTTTGGAACATAAGCAGCAAAGAGCCATGTCCTCTCTCTTATTTTTTGATGCTTCAAAATACAATGGAAGAAATAAATTTGTTTTGCGCAATACTTTTGATCATCCATTACCAAGAATACTTTTGATCATCTGCATGAAATCATTGACTAGCAATAGAATCCATGTCCCATTTCATCATCAACATCAGAAACGAAAGAGAGAGCTCATGGAGGACTCCTTCTTTGCCTATCTTGACGTCGTCAATGGAGATCCTAAACCGGCATGTTTTTCTTCGTTGTTTTTTTTTTTTGCTTGGTTGTTTAGTTGTTGATAGAAAGTAGAAACTTCAGCTCCTGTCATGTGGGTTTTTTAAGGTTGATGTCCAAAAGTGAAACTTCAGTTGCTTTTTTAAAGTCCAAGTGGGGTTATTTTTCTTTTTTGAATTCTGGAAGTCCATATTGGTCTACTGATTCTGCATTACCCGGGTTGTTGGGGTTTCTGAGAGATGTTTGTTTTGCAAGGTAGGTTTGGTTTGAATATGGCTAGTCTTGTTTTTTTTTTTTACCTGATTGGGTGAGTTTGGTGAGGAAAAAGTAAAATGATTGACTGAGAAGAAACTAAGAGAGAAGCATTTTGGACAAATTCTTGAATCTTGACAATGCAGTGTAGTATTTAAAGACCAGATGAGATAGTAGTCGAGTCATTTCACTGGGAATTTGAGGGCCAGGGCTTGATTTGGAAATGTCTCAAGTGGATGGCATTGCCAATCTTGCAGCTTCTAGGATGATCTTGAAGACCAGTTTAGAGAATTCAAGAGCTCTTGCCTCTGCTTTGGACAGTACAGGCCAAAGATTGGAGGGGATGAAACAGAGATTACCATCTTTGGAAGCCGCTGTTAGACATGTCCCCAGGAAAAAATGCACATTTGCTGCAATTAGAGAGCATATTGATCGTGCCATTGGCCCTGCCGCAGCGGTGCTAAAGGTGTATGATATCATTCAAGACCTCCAGAAGTCACTGTTATCACACCCGTGTTCTGACCTTTCAACTGACCTTTCAACTTACCTGCTAATGGTGAAACAGCTCGAGGAATCATTGAAATTTCTGGCTGACAACTGCGGGCTAGCAATTCAGTGGCTGGAGGCTGTTCTTGAGTTTCTAGAAGATAATGAAGTTCATGATGATCTTTACGTCTTGAACGTCAACAAGTCATTAAGCATCATGCAAGAGTTGCAAGCCACTGAGAAACATGCTCGGCTCGGTGGGGGGATTCTCTGTGCTGCATTTGACAAACTTGAAGTTGAATTCAGGCAGATTCTTGTGGAGAACTGCTTTTGTGTTGTTTTGGATTCTTTCTCATCTTGTATTAGAAAACAAGCCTCCATTGCTCCCTCTCCTCTGCCAGTGGCTGCTATACAGAAGCTTCAGGTTATAATTGAGAGGCTAGATGCAGATAATAGGCTTGAGAAATGCATTTCGACTTATGTTGAGGTTCGGTGTCTGAATACCATGAGAAGTTTTCAAGCTCTTGACTTGAATTACCTCAACCAGTCACCCGACGAATTTGATGACGTGCAAGATGTTGAGCGTTACGTTGATCAGTGGTGCAAGCATTTGCAGTTGGCTGTAAAGCAAGTTTTTGAAACTGAATACAAGCTTTGTAGCGACGTGTTTGAGAAGAATGGACCAGAAGTTTGGATGGATTGCTTCGCAAAAATCGTAACACAATCTGGAATTCTTTCTTTCCTCCGCTTTGGAAAGAAGATCACAGAGTGTAAGAATGATCCGGTCAAGCTCATGAAGCTATTGGACATTTTTGCGACGTTGGACAGTCTGAGAGTGGATTTCAGCAGACTTTTTGGAGGGTCAGCATGCATTGAGATCCAGACTATGACCAGGGACCTCCTCAAGGGAGTTGTCAACGGTGCTTGTGAGATTTTCTGGGAACTTCCTATCCAAGTGGAGCTGCAAAGGCGAAGTTCTCCTCCTTCAGATGGCAGTGTTCCAAGGTTAGTAAGCTTTGTAACCGACTACTGTAATCATCTACTAGGGGATGATTACAGGCCACTGTTGACTCAGATTCTGACAATTCAACAGAGTTGGAAACAGGAGAAGTGCCAAGAGGAACTTGTTGCCAACCAGATCTATCACATAATAAAGCAGATTGGTCTAAACTTGGATGCATGGTCCAAAGCCCACTATGATCTCACACTGTCCTACCTTTTCATGATGAATAACCATTGCCATTTTTGCAGCTTGAAAGGGACAAATCTTGGAGGTATGATGGGAGATTCTTGGTTGAAAGCTCATGAACAGTACAGGGACTATTACATGACTCTTTACCTGAGAGAAAGCTGGGGGAAAATATTTGCTCTTCTTAGCCAAGAGAGTCGGGTTTTATCTTTTCCCACCAGGGGATCTGTGGGGGATTTGGTCAAGAAGAGACTGAAGTCATTCAACGAGGAGTTTGATCACATGTACCAGAAACAATCCAACTGGGTCGTTCCCTGCGAGGACTTAAGGCTGAGGATGTGTAAACTTGCCGTCCAGGCTTATGTACCTGTTTACAGGAGCCACCTGCAGAACTATGAATTTCATCAGGCTGAAACTGATGCTAGTCCCAGCAGACATTTGAAATACACTGCACAAGGTTTGGAAGCCATGCTCTGCTCGCTCTTTCAGCCAAAGCTAAGCAAGTCTGGCAGCTCCAAGCACAACCGTTTGATTGGTAAAATAAAAGATATTGTGACAGATAACTTTCGTTTGACACTAATGGCTGCATAAAGTGTACAAGGTTCTTTTTATATATATATATTTCTCTTAGAATTTCTAGCTCCTGTCTTGTGTGTATCTGTTCATCTGCCAAATGAAAACATATCACATGGTGGTTGAGGTCTTCTGGCAAGTTGCAATTGAAAGGTGAACTTCTTGACATGGTGAGTTTGGTGGGAAAGTTGTTTTCTTGCTTTTCTTATTTTTTTGCTTAAGAATGATGACAATGAAATGGGGGGTAGCGATTATAAAATTCACGAATCATCATGTAAATGTGGTTAAAAATCTAATCTTTATAGATTATGGTGATGATATCGATTTATATAAAGTAGCCTCATCCATGTTTGAATGGAAAAACAATAGTACAGGTTTTTAATAATTTGATCAATTCAACCAAACTCAATTCAAATTTTACTAGGTGTACTTTAAAGATATTTACTCAAAAAAAAATAAAAGTTTAAATAAAAATGATTGATTGAAGATAACTTGATGAAGTAAGTTGACCTAGACTCAAACCGAGTCAATTCCAGGCTGAATCTACAACTATAAGATGATGATATTGTTCCAAAGTTGCACCAATTAGAATTAGAGAAGGACCACTATAAAGCTCTGGAATTCTCGTCTTAGAAGGAGACATTCATTTAGTTGATCCAATTTCTCATCAGATGATCCGCCTTTCTCCACATCTTGCCATGCCCTTCTCCCAAACTCTTGTGCCCTTGTCCTAGCCTGCTTCCCCTGGTCACCTTGCATCAACTCCTTCACAGCATCGCTCATCACATTATGTTGAACGGTCATAGGGTTATCTTTTTGCATCACGTTCTTGAGGGACCATGACCCCTGCTTTTAGCCCCTTTGCCATAGCGGAGAAGGAGACTACGTCATCGGTCGTGCCGGGATTGATTTCCTACTTCCAGTTCAACCCCTGCTCTGCTTCCGTAGGCCAAGCCAAGAGTGGCACGAACCTATTGACAAGCCCTCCAACACTGCACTCCGTCCACAGTGAGTTGAGAACCCACCAATCGCTGCGTGTGCTAGTATACCCCTCTGGTCCACCCAATCTAAGTTCGTTGCCTTTGTGGTTTTTACTGTGCTCTACTATGAATGTAAGCAGGGTGAGGGTGAGAGAGAGTAGCTATGAAGCTAGGAGTTGGGTACAGTACAGCTCCACGTAAACTTCAAGTTGAATTCTAGTTATTCTTTAGATTTTGAGAATGGGTTACTCTTTTATTGAATTTTGTATTTTGTTTTCGATGTTACTTCTTGAGATACGAGGAGACATGTTGATTCAATAACCATTCCAAATTTGTGTATCGTTCTTTTAAAGCTCTCATTGATGTATCCAATTAGTCAGCCGGTGCCCTCTGTCTCTTCTTGCTTGTTCCAACATGACAAGATCCAGGATTTTTCTTGCCCTGAGTTGTAAGAAATGTTGCTAGAAGAGAATGGCTGCACCGTCCAGCAATAATAGTCTGAAACGTGTATTTTTCAATGGATAGGAGCGCAGCCACGTGACAAGCATGCATTTCCTTCCCTCAGTTCAGAGCAAGAATGGTTGGGATCATAACTTTTATGCATAGACAACAGAGGATGGGTCTAAGAAAGAGATCTTTGAGGATGAAGTAGACAAGAAACAATCACGTGTAACGCAGATAGAGATCAAGTGCATTTTGAGTTTAAGAGTCTGTGCACGCTTTAGAAACTAAAATAGATATGATGCAGCACATGAACACTTGCCAATCAAGTATGTACTTTCAACAAATTTGTCTGAATGGTGGATCAATCCTGAACCATCAAAAGTACTGACAATAAAAACTCAGCAAAGAATAGTCATTAAGGGCCTCCTGTCACAGTATCTCACAAAAATTATGAGAAATTAACTTGTTACAATCCCTTGTGTGTTATCTGCTTTAGCTGTTTCACCTTCTTAAAGTTCAGCGACTGATAGTTTTTTTCCACCTCCCAAGCAAGCTGTGACATTCCATTGAATGAGGACTTAGCGCCCTTTGCATCGGTCACTTCTCTTGGGAAAGGAATTCGGACATCAAACGTGCCTTTCTGAGGAGACCAAAGACGTATGTCAAAGCCTAGCCTATCGACCCATATCATCTTCGCTTCTGAAACCTGTCAAGCCAATTGGAAATTAAGAGCAAGTAATGTAACAAAACCAAACCTTAGTAAAACCTCAATATGTTGGACTAGAGATGAATCAGGCACCGGTTTTTCTTGTACCATCAAAATGCATTTGCCCCAAAAAGGTTTTATTCTTTTATATCTAGTGTTGTATCATGCAACCTAGGAAGTTTGTAGGTGCCTGTTAGAAACTCAAGGTAGATTGCTTTCTCTCAAGTAGCAATTGTGCAGATTAACTGCCAATAGCAATGAAGATGATAAGAGTTTTGTTGGCGGCAAACCTGGAAGTCCAAATCAACATATACATTGCAGAAGCGGCTAACATCTTCCATGTTCTTGTCATTGATCTCATTAGCAAATGCTTCTGCAAATTCTCGAAGTGGATCAGGGCTAGCATTTTTATAATCAGATGATGAGACCCATACACCATCCTGAAACAGGTAAAGAGATTAATAATTTCCTAAAATTATATAAGCCAAAAAGAAATTACCTTCGAAAGACAGAGCAAAGAGACCAGTATTCAGCAAGAATTACATAATAACACGGCCAAGAAGCAAGCAAAATCCTATCATACCTCCATGAAGTCTTCCATCTGAAGTACCCGCTCCATGGCCACAACAT
This sequence comes from Salix purpurea, assembly GCA_027405865.1. Taxonomy (NCBI): domain Eukaryota; kingdom Viridiplantae; phylum Streptophyta; class Magnoliopsida; order Malpighiales; family Salicaceae; genus Salix; species Salix purpurea. The sequence continues at coordinate 321,077 of JAOWLH010000012.1, forward strand.
AAATAAGTTCATCCTTAACTTCTTCTCCAAATCTCTTTTTCCACATTGAATGAACCAGCTGAAAAGAAAGGCAAATTCCAGTACAAGTTATGGACTAAGAGATCATAGCACAAACATAAACAGAGAAAAATGAAGCATGCATTCAGTTAAGTAGACATCATGTTGATAAGGATCAAAATCTGCCAGTTTCCATGCTGTGATATGCTTAGCCATGCTTATGTTCCATAGGAGATCTAAGTGCAGCAATTTAATCATCCCAAATCACCTATATCGTGGCTTATTTTTCCCAGTTCCTACAAGCCACCGGGCATGATGGATCCAAGATTGATGAGATGATGAGAAAAATGACTTCCTCCATGGAAACAGTAACCAGGGCAGGACTACAAATCAGGTCCAGGTTTTCAATTTGAGAAACAATCAATATTCCCTCTCAAATCAGATTGAAACTAGGAATTCAAACAAAATTTTGCATTCATCATCTTAGCTGGTCAGGTAGCTTGACTACCTTGTTCCTCCAGCTCAAATAAGGTCAAAACAAGATGGTAGAATCTCAGTTTGATATGATGGGTTCCCACTAAACATTTCAGAACTAAGCAATTGTATCATGAACAAAAAAGCACTCATTTAGTTAACTGGACATCATGTGCATCTAGGACACGTCAAAACCTAGCAGCTACTTTTCTATGTTTGAGCTTAACCACGCTCACACTGACATCAAAGAAATACATGCAGAAAAGTAATCAGCCCCCTTTATGGCAAGCCCATTTTCCCCAACCCAGAAAGCACCATTTCTACAGACTGCAGAAAACCCTGCTCTAGGCTGCATTGAGGAGCAGATAGATAAAGATGAAAACATCTTCAATGGACCATGGGTATAGGACCTACTACACATCATGTCCAGGTTCTCCATTTGGGTTAAAAACAATCTCCCCACCTCATATCAACCCAAACTATTCACTTGATCACTCTTTTGGTACACAATCTTAGCTGCTAAAGCAGCCCCTCCAGTCCAAAATAGTCCCAGCAGGATAACCGCTACTTGAAGTGGAAAGGTGGCAGTGATCTGGATGGGTTATAAATATACTCCCATTGCAACTTCTAATTAATTAATGATTCAACTAGAGGGATTCTCAACTTATAAACACATGTTTATTCCGGATCAAGAAGAATATAGCTGAAAACACTTTCGTTAATCTCGATTACTTCCACAAACCATACGTTAATAGTAAATGGTTTTTCGTTATTAGCAGACAATCCTTATTCCATTGAGAAAATTGTACCTATCTTTCCAGAACCAACAATCAAATTTACTTCAAAGTCTTCATTTCAGTGTAAAGTTCTACCAGAAACTGCTAAAACCGTATAAACCCACAGTGCTTATGCCACAATAATCACTGCAAGCAACCAATAAAAATGAAAAAAAAAATACCTTCAAAACGTTTTTATCCTCAGGCTTGTCAAGGCTTCCTTGAATTGTGCATTGACGTGTCCTCATTCCAGATTGTACTAACTAACTCCAACAATCAAACATGTTTAATACGTAAAGATTATATCTTTTCCCATTTTGAAGAATCAATGGATTGAGTTGAATTACCTGAACATGAAGACTAGACCTTCTATCAACAGAAAACTGTCTAAAAGAATCACTCAAGCACAAAATAGGAGTGCCATCATCATCAACAGCAAACCTAACACCAACACTCCAAGGCCAGCCATCTGGGGTTAAAGTAGAAAGAGTACCAACTGAAGATAACTCCATGATGGTTCTTGAAACTTCAGCAGGAAAGGGCTTATCATTTGAGGATCCAACAACATGAGTAGGTGTCTCAGCTGATACAGTTGAAAGAGAGCATTTTAAGGAGAATTGGGGAAGTGGGTTTTGCTGCTTTAGAGGTGTGAATTGTTGGGACTTTGTTGTCGGTTTCGGGAGAAAGAAAGAAGGGAGAGGTAAGTGAGTGGTGAGAGATTGATTTTGGAGAAGCATTTGTGACTTATGAGAGAGAGGACAACTTGGGTTTAGGAATTTAAAAACTTATATTTTGTGTACAAATCTTGATGGTCGAACAATGGACTAATGATAGGAGTACAGTGTTCTGGGAAACCAGAACAGAAGACATGGATGATGTTGATAATGAGCCCTCATAGGTGGGAAATGGGAAGGAAAGTTTCTTTTTACATTCACCACCCCGGTATTTGTAAAATTGCAAAATGCCCTGATTGACGCAGGACTTGACACGGCTCGAGTTTAGAAAGAAAAGGTGAGATCTAAGATCAACCTGTTTTTTTAATAAATAAATAAAATAAAATAAAATCATTTTAATTGACCCGAGACAACCCGGCATTATTTTACCTGAGACTTGAATTACATCATATATCCAACTGGATCTCATCACTCTGTTGCACATGTTCTCTTCCAATAACATTAAGAAATTAGCATAACTCCAGCAGAATCATCAATTAAGTTTGTCTTAAACCTTTCCTTCTTCAAACGTTAAACATGAAGTTGAAATAAAGAAATAATGTTTCGGTAAACCAATGGGCACTTTCCTTTTCTCTAATGATAAATTTGGATTGTTTTGAATTTTTTGATCCACACAAGGCATTCTGCAATGGCTAGTCTCAAAAATCTAAAACTTGCTGTTTATTTTTTCTTCGAGGATGCAAAAGGGAAAATAATAAAATGTTGAATCCGTAGAAAGAAAAAGAAAGAAATGGAAGTGAAGCTTGGAATTCTCTATGGCACTCCATTTACATGGCGCCGTACTCTCGGCTACTTATCAACAGCATAGCATACACATAAAACTCCTCTTCTCCCTTTGACGTTACAATTCATAGATGACAGAAGCCAACTTCAGGATTCTGTTACAGAACTAGACGAGCATTACAGAAAAAAAAACCTCTTTTCTTCTTCCATGACAGTGGTTTTCAAAAGATTGGCATGGATCGTTTCTAGTGATTCTACTTGACGGCTCAAGATCTGATCCGCTGCTCAAGATCAACCAAGTTAAGGAAATAAACACTATTTTTAGGGATATTCTCTGGGTGGGGCATAATCTTTAACCATCAAAATCTCATCACATAACTTCTGAGGAACTTGCTGTAATTCCTTCCCTTCTTGCCATGCTTGCCCCACTAGCACCCCAGGTCCAACATGACGAATATATATGACAACCTGATCATCGAAAGGATATGGATGTTTTTCTGCAGAAGTAAAGAAAATCTTTAAGACTAGTCCAAACATTGTGCGGCAAATTAGGGAATGTTAAATAGAACTATACACATTATATCATCAAATAGTACTATAAATAATTTTGTCATGAATCATGTCTATTGTATATTTTATTTTTCAGGTAAGCTCATGGTTACTTTTATTGGCACAAATGAGATCGAATTTCTGCAAGGGTGAGAGTAACATTATTTTATAGATAACTATCACGGAGTCCTGTGTCCACTTGCATGAGATTGGTAGATGCAAATGCAAATCAGGGTCATATGAAGTCAAAACAGTGATGATGAGGAGAAACTGTACCAACTTTTTTGCATTTCAATTAGAAAAATAGTCATCTGAAACTATAGATCCTTTGCAGGAGTACAATTCTTACATAAATCCCACCTGGTCTTGGAAAGTGTCGTGGATAATTACAGAGATCCAAGTGCCCATCTCCAAATTCATATGCTAAATCACAGGGCTGCTCTGTAGACATTACTTCCTTCTGCTCCGCCACCTTAAAATACAATGGACTAAAGGTTTTTGTGATTTGAGCCAGCCCTGATCCGCCTGTTTAAGCATTATTGTTATCAGTTAACTAAGATTAGGTTCTAACCATCTTCATAGTTCATCAAATATATATACTACACACAGGGACAACTGAATGTTTTTAAAGCCAGAAACTGAAAGGCAAGATTTAAAAAAAAATAATCTGTTACAGATGTTATAAGAAAGAAGAGATTTTTGAAGCAACTGATCAAGTCTCAAACAACTTAGAAACAAATAATTATCTGCCATGCACATCACTTAATAGATAAGCCCCATTCAACTCTTAACCAACCACCTCCACAAGCCCCAAGCCTTTAAGTTATATATGCATCTCTCTGTGGATGGGGAAACCAAATTTTCAAATACTGAAAACTTTGTTTCTGCTATTTTTCACAGCATCTTTCCAATTTTTTTCTGCCATCCCTACCCCTCCCCTCCCCTGCAGTCTCTACAAACTCACATCTAATAAACACGTAAACAAACACAGAAAAATAATTGAAGCCTTGTTCTTTACAGTGTAAATACAGAATCACAGTGACAAAAATGCAGCTGAACTCACCAATAAATCTCCCATAAACCTCTGCATTACCGCAACGGAATATAACCTGAGTTGTAAAAAAATGCACCAATCATAGACATCTCATCACGTGCAAAAAGGAAAAAATTATAAAAATAAAAGCATTTTAGATCTCACCATCTTGAACGATTTCATCCAAGAAACGTCCAAACCACCTAGTTCACAACATTCCACATCAAAATCACATTATAATCAAAACTTCACAGTTCACACTCCACACACACAAGCCTGTATAACCAAAACCAACCATTCAAATAATTTACCTCCATTACTTCTACAGCTATAAAACTCAACTGACAATTCACCATCTTCACAACACAACAAGTCAGACCCACATTTCTTTGCTAACTTAGCATCCTCATATCTCATGCCAGCTATCTCCCAAGCTCTTGATATTAGCCTACACAAAGATTAATTCCCATTCAAACCAAACCCATGAAAAAAAATCCATACTGTACTACAACCCTTGATAGAAAACATCGAATTCTTAAATTTGAAACATAAAAAAAAGAAACAAACACTACCTGGGTTGTTTTATCAGAGACAGCAATCTAAGACGCCTTTCTTCTGCTATATCTTCAATTTTACTCCTGCAATTCAAAAGCAAGTCATCAGTCAGTGGACTGCAGTAACATGTTGCTGGTAAAGTAAATGCCAAGTCTTTCACTGAAACTAACCAGAGGTAAGCAGCTGGATTGTAACTGTCAGGGTCGAGAGGGATAAGCTCCTTAGGTGGGTCAAGAAATGTGACCACATCTTCTTCTAGTAACTCATATGGCTTCTCATCCCATATGGATGACAAGCGTCCTCTCTCAACGGCTCTGATTGCACCACTAGAAGAACAGAAAGAGAACAGTAGACCCTTGGAGATTCTGAAGCTAACATGTGGCGGTTGGTGTTGGTGAGGACGGAGGAGATGGATGGTTTTTAGAGGTGGTGAGGTGAAGAGATTGTGTAAAGCTGTTGCCTTCATCTTGCTCACAGAGAAGCTGAAAGAGTTGCGGGCTTTTGAAGAGGCTTATAGCCACTTTTATAAAAACCAGACCGGACTGGCAGATTTACTTTAGACCTGTTTCATCTGGGCTCGAACCAGTTCATTCTGGAAAGAATAAAAATTATACTATTGAATAGGTTATGATAAAAAATAGTCATTTATTTTAGAAAAAAAAATTGGTTGATCCAGATCATGTTTTCAACCGGACCTTATCTTGGATTGAGTTTTACATCTATATTTAATGCTAGTTAAAAAATGGTTTGTGATAATTTTAATCCCTTTAGCATATTAATTCTGCTGGTTTGTGATAATTTTAATCCCTTTAGTATATTAATTATGTCAAATTGATACTTACAATTGGTTTTAGCGCCCGTTTGATTGTATGGTGCAAACTGCGTTTTGTTAAAAACACAGTTTGTACCTATCTTTCAGTGTTTGGTTTCCATTTGAAACGTAAAAATATTAAGTGGATCCCATGAAAAAAATGAATGAAACACCAGTCTAAAAAAAATAGATAATTATTGCTTTTTCCGCGTGGTTTGGGAGGGAAAGGGTGGGTGGGTCTTGGGGGATATATATATATATATATATATATATATATATATATATACGCCCTTATATATTATTATAATTATAATCTAAAAAAATAATTACAATAAATAAATATATTAAAAAAATATCACAATATAATTTTTATTTTGCAATCTTAATTTTGTTTCAAATGATATTTTATATATATATATATATATATATATATATATATTAAATTAATATTTCTAAGTGTTTTTTAATAATTTGGATATAAAGATGAAATATTTTAAAAATGTTTTTAATATATTATTAAACAAAAACATGTTTGTAAAAAATAATTAGTATATTACTCTATGCCTTTTACAGTAATTTTATAAGTTAAAATCAATATAAAAATCTTGGTAACCAAATACACAAAATTGGTTTTTTTTAACCTCAAACTGAACCACAGTTTTAACCAAACACTTCACTGCTTATTTTGAACCACAGTAAAAGTGTTTTTTTTTAAACTGCTTTTTTTAACTTTAACCACAACAGCAACCGCAATATCAAACAGACTTTTAGTACCCGTGATTGGTAATTAGCTTTTGGGATAAAAGATTTATTTGGGCCAAAACCAAGCCCACTAGAGAAACTAGGTCAGCACAAAACACAGTAAGCAAAGCAATGGTATCATCTCTTTACAGAGAAACCGAAGATACGAGAAGAGAGTAAAAGCGATGGCGTCGAATGCAGCAGCGCCGTTTTGGAGGGCCGCCGGCATGACCTACATAACATATTCCAACATCTGTGCTAATCTTGTCAGAAACTGCCTCAAAGAACCGTTCAAGACTGAAGCTCTTTCGAGGGAAAAGGTTCATTTTTCTGTTACCAAGTTTGTCGACGGAAATCCTCAGAAACCCGGTAAGATTCTACTCTTACCTTTCTATCTAACTCTCACCATGTATAAAGATCTCCCTTTTATCTCGTTTTTAGATCTGGGTTTTTTATATTCTGTGCCAATGATCTTCTTTCTCCTGATTTCATTGAATCTGATTTGTGTTTTTTTAGTCTGTAATCATTGTTAATCACCATTTTAATGATGATTTAGAAATTATAGGTTGAATGGATTGTTTGTCTCTAAAATTTCTGTCAGGATATAGGTTTGGGGTTAAGATTGAGAGCCAATTTCTTGTTCTTGTTTTTTGACGTTCGAGCTTGTTTATAAGATTTACGAGGAGCCTTCAGTGTGTAATGGGTGTAGTGCATTTGGTCTTAGGTCCGCTGACGTATTTGAGTCGATGAAGGGTGTTCTGATATGTTCTAAGTTTTGTAGGGTAAAAGGGCTGTGAAAATTGAGGAGGTTTGATCTATGTCAGAACTCTCCATGTTTGAGTATTAAGCATTTCAATCACCTCAGTTTCAGGGCTTGCAGTGTAGAATGTTTTCCTACAAGTTTCAGTCTTGGTGGGATTGATTTCTTGTCTATTGATGACCCGGATCATTAGAAGGGTTTGGAAGAATCTTACTTTCATCTATGCCTTGAAAAAAAGTGAGTTTTATTTTTGTTGTGGTGTGAATAAGCTAGCTGTTTCAGGGGCTTTGTTCAGTGCAGTCATTTCTATCTTAGTAATGTTGAATTAGGCTGTGGCAGTGATATTAAGGTGCTTATAAAGTGGATGAAGGAGCTTGGAGACTGAATTTTGGCTGATGATTTTAGAAACACTGCAAAATTCTTCTTGATTTTTTCAGGTCTCCTTTATGGAATGTTTATTGGATTGTTTAAACTATTGCTTATTGCATTACTATGGAAGGGAGAGGCAATACCTATGACCTGCTATTTTTGCTATACACCATTTATTGAATTGTTTTGGATGTTCGTATGAACTGTTTGGTACCCAGGAATTAACAGTCTTTCACGCTTGATGTGGCTTTCTTTGACTTTGAAAAGAGAAAAATAGTGTTGCAAAAATGATTTATTGTTTTTTCTCTGAAGGGTGTAATCCTCATTATAGTTGTAAACTTATTCACCTGCTTATAATTATATACTCTTCTGACAACTTGGTGGTATGATAGTGGTGTCATGGTTTTGCCTTCTTTGAGGGCGAGAGAGAATGTTACTAGGACCTTCTCCCTTTTTGCCCTCCATATGTATATACTTCTGCACATTAACATGCATTTTAAACCTATTTCCATCACTACTTTTCTGTTACATCAGCTCTCAACTGTGCTTTCTGATTAAATATTATTTTGGTTCTTTATTAACAGTTGTTCGTTCGGATTCTGGGACTGAATGAGCTGACAATGGAGGATCTTCCTCAATGAACTTTGTTCTAGTCTGTCGGGTCGATTGGAATTCATTAGGTCTGTAAGGCATAATTTCAGGCAAGACTTTGGATTTGGCCTGGAACTGAAATTGTAATAAATGTAAGCAGTGCTATCTACTCTTTTGACTATACTGCATCATTTACATTTCCTTGAGAATCTATATGGAACAATCCTGTGTTTTGAGGTTGTGATGGCCAAAGTTTCCCGCAGAGTAAGTTAAAAATGTCAATTACAGCTTTTGCCAAAACAGTTGCCTGTTTCTGGTTAAACAAATCATGTTCAGCATTATATTCAGCTGCTGGGAAAGAATTTTGCCACTTGTGTCAAGTGGGATGAGCTGTGTCATCATAAAATAGTGGATGATGCATCCTTGTTTTTTTTCCTGGTAGACAGCCAATATTTGAAGATGAGGAATGGTGTTTATTTGAAGATGAAGAACACGCTGTAAAAACCCTTGTCATGTTAATTTCATTTTCAGTACAGGGTATGATTGATGTTCATTATTAACTGGAAATTGGCAAGTCCCTGATATTTAAAGCAAAGCCAAACTTCACCCAGGAATCCAGTCATGAGTAACGTCCTGGCTTCACCATTCACGGGCTCGGTAAAAGATCTGAAAACTTTTTTCTTAATCTAAAACTTTGGAATAATAATGTACTATTTGGCAAGAAGCATTAATTAAAAGTGAGATAGTAGGTGATTTTCCGAGGATCATGTCCAAGAAGAAAATTCTGGGATTGTGGCGAAAGAGAGTATTGTTATCATGTCTAAAAAAAGATTTGGATAGTGGAAAGGTCTTTTTCTTGAGATTTGAACAGGTCAATGTCTTTATTGACCGCGCTCCAAATCATGAATTTTCTTGATTAACTGCAGCATCGGGTTTGCCAAGTCTCGTGAAATTTGGTTGGAAAATAAGAAATAATGTTGAGGGAAGAGCTTGATTGATTTCAGGGAAGCAAAGTTAGATGATCATAGAGTTTGGAAGCTTGGATAAATGGAGCCCGTTGAGAATTACGTTGTATTATCAAAATAATATTCCGGTCCAACCACCGAACATGGCAGACCTCACCCACCAAAAAGGTCCCTTCAGGTATGGTTTCCACCGAACACCCTTTTTTAATTCTTCTAAACTATTAAATTTACTGCGTGGTTTGTGCGTCTGGTGCAGCTGAACCACCAAACTGTACAGGAGCCATAAAAGAAATAAGAAGATGCCGTCTTTCTCTGTAAATATTGCACCCATCTTTTCGATAGGTTTTAAAGTGTATTTATGCTGAAATAATGATAATAAATTTATTTATTTTATGATTTTAATATTAGAACCATCAAAGTAAATACTTTTTTTAACTGATTCATTAATCGATTGCCAAGATGGTTAATGCTTGGATTAATTGCCAAGAATGTTGGATCTGATTGTTTATTGAATGTGAAATCGACAGGCCTTGGTCTTGTACTTGTACCATTATTTGTGGGTTAGATGTCACACGTCAGACATCGCTGCCCTCCCTCCTTGACAGAATTATAAAGCGACCCTCTTTTTATTAAAATATAATTTTTTTAAATCAACAAAATAATAAATCTCGGACAAGATAAATAACTTGCAATTTATAGGCGTGATTTCTATTTTTTTTTAAATACATTATTTTAATGATTTTATTACTTGCTTCAATATGGATTAATTATTTAAACTTATAATCAAGTTAATATCAATGATGAATGGTAATATTTAAATCCAAAATTGATTTTTTTTACCCGAAAATGAAATTTACCCTACCAGCTGCCTTTTTGGGATGTAACATAGCAGTTACTTACCTTATTAGCCATTTACCGCCCTGGTCAAAATCACTTTTAAGCTCAAGCAAAGGATGGTCGCAGTCAAATCCAGTCTGCTCTCTCTCTCTAAATTTTTACAGTGATGTGTATATATATAAAAAAAAACACATAGAGCCGTGTGCTGTGCTGTTCCCTCTAAATAAATCTTCCTCCCCCCTCTGCCAAGCTCTCTCCTCCTCCAAACTACGGCACCACCAAGGATTGCTTAATTCCACGTTTACCCTCAGATCTACTTCTTAATTTCTCCTCATCAACCGTCTGCACCCACCGTTACCGGATTCTTGATCGCATCTTATTAAACAATGGCTTCAGCGAAGACGAGTAGTCGTTCGCGAGGGACGCCGGTGAAAGAGAACGGCACGAAGCTCGAGGATGGACTCAACGTGTTCAAGTCCGATAGATTCGACGCCGATTCTTATGTTCAGTCCAAATGCTCTCTCAACGAGAAGGTTCGTTAACTTGCAGTCTTTTTCGTTTTTCAATTTTAGAAAGGATAGAGTAGACACCAGTCGTTTTAAGGTTTTGACGATGATAAATGTGCGTCCGGTTGTGATTAACAGGAAATAAGGCAGTTGTGTTCGTATCTTTTGGGTTTAAAGAGAACTTCTGCTGAAGAAATGCGGAAAAGTGTTTACGCTAATTATGCTGCGTTTATAAGGTAAATTAGCTCTTCGCAGTGTGGAAAAATCCGATAGTTCTCGTGGTGTTTAGGATGTCGTGGTTTAAAATTCTAGCCTGGAAAATTTAGTTGCTGTAATTTGTTGACCTGGATGTTAAGATTATTGAATTGCGATTTTACCACTGGAAATGTGTCTTTGTAGTGTGATTGCTTCAGACTGTAAAATCTGTGAATTTTGTGGTTTGTAGGATGCGGTGATTGAATTTGTGGTTTAAAGCTGTTTTTTAATGTGATTAAGACGATGTTATGTATATTATTATACTGGAAATGCGTGTGTTTTGTGTCTGTGGTTTGACTTTGAAGGGGTGGGTTCCTTTTTGCTTATTGTTGACAGGACATCGAGGGAGATATCAGATCTAGAAGGGGAGCTTTCGTCTATAAGAAACCTGCTGTCTACTCAAGCAACTTTGATTCATGGTTTAGCGGAGGGAGTTAATATTGATTCTTTGCCTTTAAAAGCATCTGAAGGGTCTATAGTAAATGAGTTGTTATCTAATGTTGAAGATGGAGAACCATCTGATTTGGAGAAATGGTCAGTTGAGTTCCCTGACATGCTTGATGTTTTGCTAGCTGAGAGGAGAGTGGATGAAGCTCTGGCAGCACTTGATGAAGGAGAACGCGTAGCTGCTGAAGCAAAAGAAACAGAATCGTTGAGTCCTGGCATACTTAGGTCTCTGGAGATGACCGTTACTGAACGCAGGCAAAAGATGGCTGATCAGCTTGCCGAAGCTGCTTGTCAGCCTTCTACTCGCAGCAGTGAACTTCGTGCAGCTATATCAGCTCTTAAAAAGCTTGGGGATGGGGCTCGAGCTCATAGTTTGCTCCTCAATGCACACCTCCAAAGATATCAGTATAACATGCAAAGCCTACGCCCGTCGAGCACCTCATATGGAGGAGCGTATACTGCTGCACTGTCGCAGATAGTGTTTTCTGCTATTGCTCAAGCTGCTAGTGATTCTTTGGCTATTTTTGGTAAGGAACGAGAATACAGCTCTGAGCTTGTGATGTGGGCTACCGAGCAAACAGAGGCCTTTGCTGTTCTTGTTAAAAGACATGCATTAGCGTCATCAGCTGCTGCTGGAGGCTTAAGAGCTGCGGCAGAGTGTGTTCAAATAGCTTTAGGTCATTGCTCTCTGTTGGAAGCTCGTGGCTTGGCACTCTGTCCTGTGCTCATAAAACTCTTTAGGCCTAGTGTTGAACAAGCCTTAAATGCTAATATAAAACGAATTGAAGAGAGCACTGCTGCTTTGGCTGCTGCTGATGATTGGGTACTTACTTACCCCCCAACCAGTACTCGACAGTCTGGCAGGTCTTCTGTTACATCTCTTGGCAACGCAGCAGTATTTCAACATAAACTTTCAAGTAGTGCCCATCGCTTCAATTTAATGGTCCAGGTAAACATTTCTTCCTCTTTGATATCTGATCAACTGTAACATTATAGGTATCTTCTCTCTACTCAAACATTAATTCATGAAGTAGTCCTTTATACTCACTCCTTTTAACTGCCACTTTGCTGCTCATTTGGTCAGGTGATTGTTTTACCTGTGTATAGCCTCTACATGGCACATGCTCATACATTGTTTTCCTGCCTCTGAGCTTACTGCTGGATATATTCTCTTAAATTAACTTTTACAGTTGGTTTACCCACTCTTCAAATGTCTTGAATGTTTTTGAATCGCTAGTCTTCTATATGATTGTCTGAGCACGTGCTGTTTGCTGTCACAGTTGTTCAAGGGTTGATTTATAAATTGTTTCTTCCTTGAATTTTTGGTAGTCAGTTAATTCTTTCACTAACTTGTGTTATTGCACAACTGCACATGCAGGACTTTTTTGAGGATGTAGGACCACTCTTAAGCATGCAGTTGGGAGGCCAAACACTGGAAGGTTTGTTCCAAGTATTTAACTCGTATGTAAACATGCTGATCAAAGCTCTACCAGGTTCGATGGAAGAAGAAGCAAACTTCGAAGGTTCCGGAAATAAAATTGTGCGAATGGCTGAGACTGAAGCCCAGCAAATTGCATTGCTGGCGAATGCTTCGTTATTAGCGGATGAGCTACTGCCACGTGCAGCCATGAAGCTTGCACCTCTGAACCAGACCAGTTACAAGGATGATCCACGTAGAAGACCATTAGACAGGCAGAACCGTCATCCTGAGCAACGAGAATGGAGGAAGCGGCTTGTGAATTCAGTTGATAGATTAAAAGATACTTTCTGTCGACAACATGCCCTTGATCTCATTTTTACAGAAGATGGTGATAGCCATCTTTCTGCAGAAATGTATATAAACATGGTTGGAAATGCAGATGAGGTGGATTGGTTTCCATCCCTGATATACCAGGTATCACTTCTTAATTCAATGATGCCTTTCATTTGTTAGAGATTTTTTTAATCATTTTTGTTAGTATAATATAGGGCTGGGAAAAGATGATGAAAAATCCATCTTAAGTTCCTAATTTTGTCCAGTACCACGGTTTAAGGTGGACAAGTGCCCAAGATCTAAGAAAATAATGCATTTTGAGTGGCACATGCAGCACTGTTCTATGTTTGCTTCTATTCCCTGCAAGAATGTTGGCTTGGGAAACCTATGCTATTTGTTTTGGAAGGTCATGTCAACAAAGAAACTCACGTGTCTTGTTAAGGCTCCCTTGATTAAAATCTAATCTAGTTGGTAGCTTCGTTCCCCTATCGATTCAAACAAGTTTTCCATTCATGTAATTAATGGTTTTTCCTAGGTGTTGCATTCAGGAATATCAGCTACAATCACATAAGTTGATTGCAGTAGGTCTTTATCTTACCCAAATAAGGTTTTTTAAGCCTTTATCTACCCAATTAAGGTTCTTACTTGTCCTCCGCCTCCTTGATCTGGTTTAACTGTACAAGTTTGAAATCTTCTGAGGAAAATTGGGTATCCAACAGCTAGTTGGAAGCTCTGTTTGTGTAAAATGTAATAACCAGATTAGGAAAAACTGTAAGCTGGCTAAGTTATTGATGAGATTGGATTTGGCACACGGGAATGACATGACTCAAGCTTTTGAAAGATGGGAAAGGCTTGTGAGGCGTAATTGTTTGTAGCGATCTTAGATATCCATTGTCAACACACTGCATTAAACATGCTCACCATTCATAAAATCTGTTCTGGGATCTGTTGTCCTTTTTTTTGTTTTGGAACTTTCAGTCCAAGTTCTTACACACTTTCTTGTCACTATGCTGCCAATTCAGGAGCTTTTTGTAAAACTGAACTGCATGGCTACTATAGCAGCGGAGATGTTTGTAGGAAGGGAAAGATTCGCTACGTTGTTATTGATGAGACTCACGGAAACAGTCATTTTATGGCTTTCAGAAGATCAAAGTTTTTGGGATGATATCGAGGAAGGCCCGAGGCCTTTAGGACCTCTTGGTCTACATCAGGCATAAAACTCTGAAATCATTTCATTTATAGTTAGTTATATGCTTGTGAATTGGGTTATTGACACGCTTATTTGCTTGAAAACATGCAGTTTTATTTGGACATGAAGTTTGTCATGTGCTTTGCTTCCCAAGGACGCTACCTGTCACGGAATCTCCACCGAGCTGTCAATGAAATCATTTCAAAGGCTGTGGCAGTATTCTCTGCAACAGGGATGGATCCAGACAGGTAAACTAGTTTATTTCTTGGTCATTGACTGGCAGCAGTTTCATTGCATGTTCTCAACATGATCAGAAAGTGCACCTAAACATAATAAAAGCTAGGGTAATATTATATTCTAGGTTTTTAACCTCTGAAATCGAGAATTTATTTTGTCATTACTTCATTTCATGTTAAGTGCAGTAAAATAGGCAGCACGTGTGCCTTTAATCGTATTATTTCATGTTAGAATTCTGGTGCTGAGGTTTCGTTTCTTGTTGGTCAGTGTGCTGCCAGAAGATGAGTGGTTTAATGAGATTTGCCAGGATGCGATGGAAAGATTGAGCGGAAAACCGAAGGGCATCGATGGGGATAGAGAAGTTAACAGCCCAACAGCCTCTGTCTCGGCACAATCAATTTCATCGGTCAGATCTCATGGAAGCTCGTAAAAAAGGCACCGCCCTCCCTCCCTCCCTCCCTCCCTCCCTCCTGTATATTAACAATTGCTGTAATGGACTAGCAGAGCAGACCCGCCCCCGCCATTTTCTTCTCGTCATCAAATTTTTATTTATTTATTTTTCCCTTTTTTTATCCCAATTACAGGATGAGGTTTGTATGAAAGCTGGGAGTTCGTTTTGTTCTCTGGTTGAGTGAAGCATCGGGAACTGTACATGTTTCAATCTTGAATCTGCGCACGTATTCTTTTATTCTTTTTTTCTGATTCGAAGCAATGGTGATTTCAGTTTGAACTTCATTAATGTTTCTCTGTGATTGAAAAGTATTCAGAAATTGCTGGTGGCAAAAATCACAATAAACAAATAAAATAAAAGGCCCGTCTCTCCTTTTCATTTCTGCTTAAAAAGATTACCGCTGGATTGTGGGCCCATCCTCCCAAGCTTCCTCTCCGTCTATCTATCTATCTATCACACAGGAAAGGACGCGGTTGTCTGCAGCGACAATGCTAGAACTGGAAGATTGGGAGGATCCTGTATTGTACGTACGTACCCTCTTCCAAAGCTGCCGAAAAACTCAGTGTCCTTCACACCAATGGTTATGTGCTGTGCATCACGCCCTACCACTTCCGGCCAGAATTGAAAGTGAAATTAGAGAGTCAACAAAATATACAAGGAAAGGGCTGACGATGCGCGATAAAATGGTGGACTTGGTGGTCAAAGCAGAAGGTTATTTGGATTCTCAAATGGTTCCACTGCTGCTTTATTCTGTACTACTAGTTGTGCTGGTCTAGCTGATGGATGCTTTAGGTTACATAGGTGCTTTATATGCTTTGTATTGAAGCGGGTATCTTGCAAAGCAAGCTCTAAAGTGAAAATAAAACATTGCACTGGTAATCATAGTTGTTAAAGTTGAAATGACTGAGAGCTTGACATACCTCAGCATCCACCAGAACACCATCATAGTCTTGTCTTCAGAGTGATTCTTGTTTTCCCACAACCTCCGCACACCATCCTTGTCAGTGAGGATTTTCATTTTCTATCCTCAGCATCTGATGAAAATTCTCGGATTTTCACTTGTCGGAGCAAACTTGAGATACGTACCTGGGAACCGGAGAACGCAACTACAAGGATACTCTGCCTGCACATTTCAACTGCTGGCATCTGATAGTTAACGAGCATCGCTGCTGTTGTGTTTCCTGCATCAGTTTTCTATGCAATTAGAGAGCGAGATTGGATTGTGTGTGTGTGTGTGTGTGTGTGCGTGTGTGTGTGTGTGTGTGGGGTGGGGGGGTTACTTGTGAAGAAAAGAAAAAATATAGCTCAAAGGTACCAAGAATTTCTCTTACCCTTTGGCAACAGCAGACAGATCCTCATTAGTGTCCGAATCATCCATCCCATTAGCAATCATTTCAGAGCAGATACTTTGGGCCTCTTGCAAACTCCCTCCCTTTCTAAGGCCAGTGGATAGCTCATTGCAGATGCAAACATTAGGAAGGAAACCGTTCTCAAGCATTTCTCTATACCAAACATATGCTCCATTAAAATCCTTCAGGTCACAATGTCCCTTTATCAGCAAGTTATAGGTATCAGCTTCAGGGATTAATCCTTTAACCTTCATGTCATCAACAAGATCCTTTGTTTCCGACAACTTCCCCTCTTTTAAGTGGCCTAGAATCAAACTATTATAGGTCTTGTTATCAGGACGAATTCCCATGTCTACCATCTCTTGTTGCAAAGCAAATGCCTTTTGAACATGCCCAATCTCTTGATAAAAGTGAATCATATCATTGTACACAACTCGATCAGGGGACAAATTCATCTGCAACATTTCATTAAACAGTGTCTCTTTGAGCTTTATCCCCTCCTTGCTGCACCCGCTGATTAGGGGATGAAATGTATTTATAGTAGGTTTTAAGCCTAACTTCTTCATAGTTTCATATAGCTCAAGACATTTCTGCAAGTTTCCAGCATTTGAGTACCCTGAGATTAAGGAGTTGTATGTGATCACATCAGGACAGTGACCCGTACTAGTAATTAGGAAAAACATCTCTTCAGCTTCCTTTAACTTTCCCATTTTGCATAGCCCTTTAATGAGGGCATTGTATGTTACAATCGTTGCGCCTATCTCATTTTTGGACATCTCGTCAAAGAATCTCAAAGCCTCTTTCAACTTCCCCACTGTACAACAACCATCAATAAGCATATTATATATATTTGCATTAGGCAAGACCCCTCTGCCTACCATATCCCTAAGGACCATTTCTGCCTCAAGAACTTTCCTATCCTTGCATAAACAATTTATGAGAGAGCCGTAGCTTATAACATTAGGCTTTTCCCCATTTCCCTCCATTTCTTCAAGAACCTGAAAACACCTAGAAAAATCACACAACCTTCCATATCCATCAATAAGGATATTATATGTCTCAACGCTTGGGGCTATTCCCTTCCCCACCATCTTCTTCACCCATTCCTCCGCCTTATCTATCATCTGCATTTCACAAAACTTATCGATCACAGAATTAAAAGCAATACAATTTGGTCTCAACCCACGACTTTCCATTTGCTCAATAGTCAAAATGGCTTTATCCATATCGCCTATTTGACAGTAACCATTCACAATAGTGTTATATATCACCTCACCTGGAACGAGCCCGTGTTCCACAAGGGACTTCAACACCTCTTCCGCCTTTTCAACTTTCCCTTCTTTACACAATCCATTCAATAGAATACTACAAGTGAAATTATCGATCTTGACTCCCTTCCTAATTGCCTCCCGATACAAATCCAAAGCAGCTCCTGCCCCATCATCCGACTTCAATAATCCATCAAGAATTATGCTGTAAGTAAACCCATCAGGCACAAAACCATTAGATTCTATCTCCTTCAACATCCTCCTCGCCTCCTCAATTCTCCGTGCCTTACAAAGGCCACTGAGCAACGAGTTAAAAGTAATAATACTCGGCTCCACCTTCTCCTTCTTCATCCTTTCTCTCAGGCCAAACGCCACATCCACCTCCCCTGCCTTGCAATATCCATCAATAAGCGTATTAAAAGTCACCGTATTTGGCACCAAATTCTTGACATACATTTCACCAAACAGCTTCTCCGCATCCCTTATCCTCTTATCCTTACACAACCCGCCAATTAAAACATTGTAAACAAAGACATTAGGAACAACTTTCCTCTTCATAGTCTCAAACAACCCCATAGCAAGCTTCAAATCCCCCAATTTCACTGCGGCTAGTATCACTTTCCCATAAACAAGCTTATCAGGTCGAAAACCCAAGCCCACCATCTCCTTAAACAAATCAAGAACGTTATCAAATTTCTTGGATTCCACCAAGGATTCAACAATCATCCTCACATAACCAAACGAAGGAAGCCGCCCCTCTTGCCTCATGAAACCGTACAATTCTGAAACTTGAATGTGCATCTTGGACTCGGAACAAATAGAAAGCAACATATCGGAGAGAGTAAGCTTAAGAGAAGCATCACCCGAAGATGAAGCAGAGAAAAGGGAGAGAAGGTGAGAAGGTGAGGAAAATGAAGATGGATCGGAGAGAATGAGAGATTTGGTGAAGTTATAAGCGGTTTCGTTGCGGCCTTGTTCAAGGAGGTCACGAAGGTTGTAGATTGGGTCATTGATGTGGTTGTCTTGGCCATCGGCGGTGGTGGAGATTTGCGGGTTTTCATGGGAGACAGTGGTGGAGAAGGGGAGTGCTGAAAGCTTGCTCGGGGCAGTAAGAGGACGGTGCTGTAACTTGGAAAGGCGCCTCGCCATCTCTCTCGAATGTCTTACTCCGTGTTTTCTTCAAAGCGAGCCCTTGTAAGCATATAATATAATGCAAAGACACTGTCACCAAACATTAGCAATAACCCTTGATGACTGGGCTTCCCGCCCACGTTTCGATGCGGGTAGAATAAAAAACATATTACTTTAAATAATATTATTTTTTATATGTAATGAAATCTCTGAAATAATTATTAGAAACTCATCAACATATTAGAACAAATTAATTGATAATAATAACAGTTTAAATATGAAAACAAAATTGTCAAATAAAACCTGTGAATTGAGTGAATATTGCTAACTCTACTAAGATTATATTTTTTAAAGCTATTTTTTATTTAAATATATAATAAAAAAAGCCAATCTCATAATCAAATGCCAGCTCAGTATTGTTTCGAGATGACAACCTTATTAAAAAAATGAAATGAATTATAAACCAATTCTTAATTAACCTAATATCTATAGATGCAATTGAAAAAATAAGAATTTAAACATGTTAGAATCTTTAATCATGTCAAACAATTAAATCTGTGAAGATGTCCATGTTGTTTATAAAATTTAATAATATGTTTTTTTTATGAAACTATTTTTTTTAGCTATATTAGAAAAAAGCAGATAATGACAAAGTTGAGTTCAATTAAAAAAGAAGACACCCTGTCAAATCTAGAAACCAAAACAACTTGAGTTATCCTGGTAAATCCGTAAACTATTTTAACCTTATAAGAAACTTATTGAATCATTTATTGAATCATTTGGGTTTTATCAATGAATATATATACATTGTTGAATATGAATATATATATAAATTATATATTATACTAGTATTTAGCTACAAACATCCGATTCCTTGATCTTCATCTGTCAAAGCAAACGACGATGTTTTCCACGTTAGAAATAGGAACATACAGGAGCACTGAACAACTGCTACATGAAGCAGGAAGTGAAAAGGTTGCCTGGTGCTGAATATCCAGCTGTGTCAACAAACAGGAGAGACTGTGCTGAAGCAGAAGAAGACTGACCGGTAGCTTAGCCATTCCAAAATCAGAGATACAATTGGATTATACGTCATTTAATAGAGTTGACTACGTACTGAGATTTTCAACGCATGCATACTCCAGACCCCGCAATAATCCTATCCATGAAGGACTCTCACCTCCCTGCAAGTTTCCACCAACCATCCCCCAAGAAATTCTAATATCAAACCTTCCTTTTTATTCTAATGTCAAACACCGACAAATTTGCAAGAGCCCGCTCGTTAGGCATGCTTGATTTGCCATATGATCATCATCAACTCTTGGTGACAGATTTCCTTGAAGTTGAAACTACTATTAAGGCTTGCATTTTGCTCTGCCTACCAACGATTTCACGTCAAAAAAATTCCAACAGGTGACTCATGCCTGACTGTAGGATAATATAGTTTGTTGAGCTATCTTCACCCATCCGATTCAAGAAGCAATTTGATCAGGTTTTGAGTAGTGGTTTTCCCTACACTATAATAGACGCACAAGAAAATCAAAAATCACTGTCTAGGCACTTTTTCATAATCTGCCCTATTCATCGCTGAGCCTTTCTTTATAAACTTGCTCTAACACAGAAATCACACATGCTGCAAGCTGTATGGTAGAAAGAGATATAGAGACGAAGACCAGGAGTACATTTAACACATCATCGAAAAGGTCAAGCGAAGGATAATGGGAACTAAGGTTGAGAAATCAAGGAAGCCATTAAAACTCTAAGCAGTAGAGCACCAATAAAAATTAACGTGTACTTTGGTATATATCTCTTCTCTTCTCAGACCAACATTTTCCTTGTACCGATCTGTTTAATCGCACAATTTTTTTTATCAAAGATGACTCAAAAATATTCAGCACAAACACTGGCATAACTATGGAATGTGCGCAGTCTGAAGTGATGAGCTGAAAGAGTTTCCTTGCCATTGCATTCTCAAGCGCCACTCTTACATTTCTCAAGTTCCCTTCAATTGAAATAATCCAAAAGACAATCTCTTCGAAGGCTGTCAATTTCACATCCAGATGATGATATTTACCCACCACTCTTCCCGAAACATGTAAAATTACCTCATATTAAAAACAGCTGCAGGCACTTGACATCCTCAGATGACTGGAAGCCTGTCATTTTGTAGTTTGTACAATCCTGCATATAAATCACAAGGGCATGTATTTCCCTACATTCTTCACATTATTATGCTTTGAATAACCTAGATGCTAAATCATTGTGTATGTTTTGTTCAAACTGATGGGTGGAAGATTCACTTACAAACACCGTCAGAGGTAGTAGTCAAGATGTAAGTGGTAATGGTTAAGAATACATGATTGATGGTGTGCATTTGCCTTGTCAAACTCATGTAATGAAAATGTTTAAGAATACATGATCTTGCCTTGTTGAGATCGTGTAATAGAATGTATCTCTTAATTTCCTTTGAATGCCATGTGAAATAATACATGATTCATATAGTGTGAATGGTCTTGTTATACTGGTGCCATGAAATGTACACTGAATTTCCTCTGGGTGTCATGTCAAATAATGTGATATAACTGACCCTAGTGTGGGAACTTCGTACACAAGATGTCTACAGAGATAAATAAGCGTACCTAATATAGATGCAAGTATGAACAGAATATGAAAAGCACACAAATCTAAAAAACAGTTGCCATGCAACACTTGCTACAAATGGTAAACATATCAGAACTATTAAGTTATCCACGCAACAATACATGCTGCTGACAAATGCATGTCCTGGACAAAATAGCATAACATGAGCAAATGGTGTGTTCATGATTGCAGTACATGTATTCATTCACGTGAGAAGGGATGCTAATGCCGATATTGATGATGAAATGGATGCATGCAACGGCTGCAAGATGCATCCTATCATGAATTTCTTGGAGCAAAAGATCAGAGTACATCCCCTTCAAGCTACTGATAGGTAATTGGTGGTGGAGCTCCATTGGCACTAGGAGAAGCAACATGGTGGATCCCATCCTTCCTTTTCCCAAATGGGTTCTTCGAATACATAGGTTGAAGTCAAGAAAAACAGGTACAATACTGAATTATAAAAGTAACAACGAAAACTAGCAAGCAAAATACATAATCAGAAGTTGCCCCACTACTCATTTTTAAAAAATCCCCTTGATAGAATCCACAACAATATCATAATGACTTCAGTGGTTGTTTCATTTTACAGAACAATTATATATGGCTAAGCATACAGCATGAATTTAATGCATGAGAGAGTACTAAGAGAACTTTTTGAGCTACCACATCTATGACATGCCAAACAAAATGTTTAGATCACTTGAAATGTAATGTTTGAGTCATAAATAAATGTTTTAATTTGAGATTATATAGATAGACTATAAGAAAAGGGAGAGTGGAAAAATTATAAGAGTCAACAAATCTCAAAGGATACTGTATCCGCATCCCAACAGATCCAGAACTCGGGATAACAGCACCCTGCAAAGTATGGTGCACATTCGTTGCACTGTTCAAATCCTGCAAAGATTCACAACTTAAAGCATTTATGGAAATACCTGAAGACCGTCATAATATAGAAATAATAATAATTTCAAGGTCAGGGAACATCTGTATTGATCCATAGCAGGCAACTCACTTCAAACTCAATAAAGCAAACAGTATGCCTTTCTTGTCTCAAAACCTTCATTTGCTTAAAACCAGGTTGCCTGCATGCACAAAAGTATAAAATGAACCACATAATTATTTACAAAATAGGGCTCTTTAAATAAATCAAAGAAAACTGGTCAAGAGATGACACTCTTACACGCTGAATAGACCCCTCAATTCATCCTCGTTGATATTCTCTCCAAGATTGCCAATAAAAAGAGTATTGCAAGGAGGGTTATCTTTTGTATTCTACATTAATTGTCAAGGGAAAAAACAAGAGCAGAGTACTTAGTAAACATGCAATCATTAATTAAGGAATTCGACTACAATTTTCCTATTCATTCTACCATGGAAACTTGAGATTTCTAAAGTGGAATTCCTAAATTCAAGAGTTTCTTGTGATTTAGAATTGAAATAGGTATACGCATTACACCTTAAGTAACACAAGGGATTGCAGAGAAAAAAGTTGTTTGATCAGATGGAGTAAAGGTATTTTAAGGAATGATGCTCATATGGAGATTAAGAATGATGTATCATGAATGAAATATGATCAACTATTTTGTGTAAATAAGCATACAAGATGAGAAATGCCACGTATGGGCATCACCTGAACTGGCACATAGCTACTAGGAGCTGGGATAGGAGCAGGCGGAGGCATTGGTACTTGAGGAACAGGATAACCTCCATATGGATCATATGGGGGCGGAGCTGGAGTCATGTACCTAAAGCATGCAATGTTAACTAGAGAACATATCCTTTTAAAAGAAACACCATAACACTAAACTGAATCTAAATGATTTATGAAACACAGCAACACTAGCTTCCGTGTAAAGCTTGTTCACTCTTACAAACTCAACATTCACTAGAAAGAGAAATTCTAACCCGTGTGGTCCCCAAACAGGAGGAGGAGGGTGAAATGGAGATGGAGTAGTATAAGTAGTGTGGGAATAATCACCACCAGTTCGCAAACGTTTGCTTTGATCATAAGCATTAGAATCAGCAACTATTCCTGTAGATAAACAAAATATCAGCAATACGTAACAAACCTACAACAATGTTCAGACATTATCGACTTCAACTCATCAACAAGATTGCAAAACAACAACCAGCAATCAAAAAAGATAAATAAGAAAACGTAGCGCACAACGATAATGATTACAGGCATAACTAAAACCTCCAATTCAATCTTTTCCCAGGTTTCAACACTGTTTGCATGTTATGATATGCTCATGCACTGTCATGACATGACCATTGCAGACAATGCAGATCAAGGAAGTTATACATGATCCATCCATCTGGAAGCCAAAGCCCAGGACTTCAAATCCACCAATCAAGCATCCTAATGGAAATGGAAGTTTTAAGAAGTTACAGAGAAAAATCCATTAAGCTAGTTCTGCAATTCCATTCCCCAAGGACATGTACGGGTTCCAGCTTGGACTCATCCAAATCCTGGCTTCCCATTGCATTGCAAGTGTATCAATGCCCTGGTTTTAGTCAGACTTTATTCAAACAAACTACAGCAGCAAATCACAGATACCTTTCTAAGTCCAATCCCAGTCTCAGAAGTATCACGATATCAAAGCTTTTCATGAATTGAAAACTTTTTGAGTTTCAAATTCGGTGAACACGAAACAAAGAGAACAGAAAAGACAATCTCAAGCTGTATCAGAACCTCACCTCTTTTAACAAACAGATTCTTCTTGGCCATCTCTGTATGCAGCACAGACTTAGTATCCGCATCAAAAACCATGTCCTAAAAATCCAAAATAAAAAATAAACAGCAGAAACAATAAAAAAAAATCAATAAATCAAATAATATTCTGAGACTATTGACCTGGAGAGCATCTTTAGCGGCAATAGCGTGCTGCGCACACGAAAACAGAGCAAAACCCATAGCTTTCTCTCCTTTATAATTAACTTGTGAAGCCTCATAACCAGGCAACCATCTCAGCAAATTCTGCAATTCTCTCTCCTTCACATCGTCAGGGAATCCCGTTATGAATATTGTTCGAACCTAACAAAACGACATCGTAAGCTCAGGTCAGTTTTGTCTTCCCCAGTTTTATTTTCTAGGGCACAAAATTTTTGCCAATTGAGACGCGGAAAAAAGGACCAAAATTGAAAGCAATTGACTGATAGTTTAGTTTGTATAACCTCATCGTGGGTGGGAGGGCCGCGATTGGAGTTATCGACGAGGACGGGAGGTGGAGCGTGATGGACGGGAGGAGGAGCGCCAGGGGCGGAGGGCGGTGGTGCAGGAGCTTGTGCTGGCGGCCATTGCTGGTGGTACGGGTGAATTCCTGTTCCCGCCATGTGAGCTGGTGATGACGGTGCTCGATAGAAACCCTAGAGCCACCAGTGACGGGGAGCGAAGGAGCGCGCGGGGGGGAAAGTGAAGTTGCGGGCTTTTCCAGTAATGCGCGTCGATATGTAAAGTTATATTTCGTTAAACGCCCTGAATCTTTATTTATTTGTAGATTGTGCCCTTCCTCTTTAGGCCCCTTGCTTATAGTACGCTTTTCTTATTTTCTTAAGCAGGAAAACTCTCTTTTGCCCTCTGGTAAAAATTTATACCGCCATCATATAGCCAACCAAAAAACAAAATTTTATTTATACACGCATAAAATATAGGGTAAGATATATAATATTTTACAGTTGCGATGCTATATATATAAATAAAGAAAATTCGCACACCCGTAACCAAATTTTGGCGACTGAGTGTCAATTGTGGAAATATTGGTATTGAAATTTTATAAAAAAAAATAAACATAGCAATCGAATTAGTTAGGTTGAACGGATTAAATTCTTTCAAGTTTGAATTGTGTTTGTCCATAAAAATTAACTGCATAATTTTAACATGCACTGCAATGGTGTTGCTGTTTTTTAAGAAATGATTTAGGGTTTGTTTGAGAGAGCGGTTGCGGTAGCTTTTTAAAATGTTTTTCGTGCCGAAATACATCAAAATAATACATCATCCACACCAATTGCCATAATGGCATTTCTCCTCCCAGCAGTCCTCCCCACGCTCATGAAGCTCACGTTTACATTTTGCTCACCGAGTATGTTTCCAACCTGGCCAATCATGCCGGGCCGGTCAACCTGCCTGCACAGGACGAGATTTCTGTTGCGATATGGTGTGTCTCTCCATCCAACCGGTATTGGAGTGTGTCTCTCCATCTTGTGTCCGGTATTGGAGTGTGTCTCTCCATCTTGTGTCTCTCCATCTTGTGTCCGGTATTGGAGTGTGTCTCTCCATCTTGTGTCTCTCCATCTCTATAAATATGTACATGCAGATTACGAAAATATATGAATGAATGAAAATATTCTTCTCTGTTTTTCAAGTTGGTATCAGAGCAAGGTTACCCTAAATCATTCTTCTTTGAATCCGTAAACCATGAGCAAGTCAGATTCTGAAACATCTGGCACCAAATCTACCCCCATCATTATTCAACACGAAGGTTCATCATTCAATGCAGGAATTGTATTGAATGAGACCAACTATGATTTGTGGTCTCAAATGTTAGAGATGCAAATTGCTGAGAAGGAGAAACTCTCCTTCATTCGTGGCACATCGCCGCCACCTAAGGAGGAAGATGAAGGCTATGAAAAGTGGTATTCAGACAATCAGAAGGTCAAAAGATGGTTGCTGATGTCTATGTCCCCGAAGATTATGAAGCGATACATTCGCTTACCTACCGCACGAGATATTTGGAAAGCTCTGTCTAAAGCCTTTTATGATGGAGCGGATGAATTACAAGTTTTTACCTTGAACCAGAAGGCTTTCTCTGCCAAACAAAATGGCAGATCGCTCTCTATATATTATGGAGAACTGACTGAAATCTTCAGTGAGTTGGATCATCGTGATAAGGTGGTCATGGTGGATGAGACAGATATTGCATCCTATCAGAAAGTGCTTCAGCGACAAAGGGTGCATATCTTTCTCGCTGGATTAGAGGGTGATTTCGAGCAAGTGCGCGGCGAAATCTTGAGGAAGGATCCTATCCCTGAATTAGAAGAGTGTTATGCCCTAGTTCGCCGCGAAGATGTTCGACGCGGGGTGATGAACGGACAACTGGAGAATTCTGAAGCTTCAGCCATGGTGACTCGGAACCGGTCTAATCAAAACTGGCCTCCTCAACACCAGCAAGAGCAAAAAGGGCCCATCCATCCTAAGACTACTAATGGTGGAGACAAATCATCATACAAATGCACTCACTGTGGTCAAACTGGTCATACAAAAAGTCGATGTTATGA